>CM046472.1:9045000-9425000 GCA_025506415.1 Flaveria robusta | reverse complement strand
AATGTTTGTTTAGTGAAAAAAAAGTTTTTATGTTTTTTCAAGCAATGTTTGTTTTTATTGTGAAAATATACAAACACCTATGTAAAAGACTAAAAATATATAATAAAATATTTTTTAAGTGTTTGTGAATTGCTAAAAATATTGAAAATATATAAATGTGTGTTTTTTGTTTTTTGAAGTTCTAAAAATTTTCAAATGTGTAAGATATGTTAAACTGGACAGAACTTTGGTGAAATCTTATACACATTGGTAAGGTTTTTAAAGACTCTACACACTTTAGTTCTACATGACATCAATACATATGTTAAAGATAGTTCTCAAGACTTTAACACATGTGTAAATATTTATTCAACCCAACCTATCCCATTTGTGTTTGTACAATGGTAAAAAAAGAGAAATATAAACATCACATGTGTTAACACGTATAAAATGAATGTTTCTGAAGTTCTTAAGAAGTACTATCCACATACGAAATCAAAGTCTTACAAAGAGATGTTGTAATTGACAAAAACTTACTAAAAACTTTATCAAAATGTTAATTATATTCTACACACTAACCCCATGTGTAAAAAGATTGTTCTAAAAAGTTTAACACATGTGTAAAATAATATATTTGATAGACTTTCTATTTATTTGAATATTTAAAAAATAGATTTTTTCTCCGGCATGAAAATAAATTCTCCAAATGTCACTAGATATTGCCTACCAAATGTTGCTAGTTCTGTAAAAACCAATAGTTGGGATGATTTTTAATAGCTGGGAAGATGCTGAACTCATTAACTAAAATTACGCCAACAAATGTGGTTATGCCTTTCGTGTGGGACCGATGAAGAAAAAAAATGGTGAAATCACACATAGGTATTTCTTGCGTGGAAATGCTGGAAACCAGCAAACCAAAATGTTTATACAATGGACTCCATATTCACTTAAAAATATCATTCTAGATGGTATAAAGTGAGTGATTGTCAAGCTTGTTTAAAGTTGAAATGTATTAAAGGTTATGCGTGTGTTGTGGTGTATGGCTTTATAGATTATCATAACTATGAATTAACATCTTCATACTATTGGAATTTAAGTTTTTAAGCAATTGAGTTTTTCTTAAATATCAAAAAGATAAAGAAACCAATGTGATTAAATGCCTTTTTTAACAAAGTTTGTTTGTATTGTTGTTACTCAATATATGATTAATCAGTACAAACATTTTAATTACCTGTTAAATATGTAAAAACAATATTTAAAAACTAGTTATTAGCAAATGTGTAAATCACTTTCACACATGTGTAATTTTTTTTCACATATGTATAAATTTTACATGCACGTGTGTAAATTATACATACATGTGTAAAGCACTTCTACACACTTATCCTAATGAAAAAAGATAGTTCTGAAAGTTTTAACACGTGTTATCACATTTAATACATGTGTTAAATATAGTTTTGAATATCTTAGCACATGTGTAAATAATTTAACGAACAATTTATTACATGTATAAAAGAAGTTGTAAGATAGTTTTGAACACCTTAACACATGTTTCAAGGTACTTTAATACATGTGTAAGAAATAATTTTAAATACTTTAACACAAGTAAAAATTAAAATAAGATGTGTACTAATAATTAAACATGAGTATATAAAATTTACACAAATTAAAAAAGAATCTATATATAAACCCAAAAAATTATGAAATAAAACTACATGCTCCATTGTTGATTATGGTTTGTTTACATCTCAAATCTTGACTATTCAACCTATTTTAAAAGATAAAACCAAGATGTAACATAAATTGGCAACAATTAAAAGTATACAAATATAAATCTAACGAAGAAAATGAGATATCTACATATGTGTATATTTAGTTTACACATATTTAGTTTACACACGTGTAGTTAAATATGTGTGAATTCAGTTTACTCATGTGTAAAACTCAGTTTATACTTAAACTAACTTTACACATATTTATATTAAAAAAAACCCAACAAACAAGAATTAACAAAAAAATTATCACTAAGCATATTTCAATTAAGAATGTGTATATTGAGTTTACACATGTTAAAATTCATTGTGGGTACTTGGTAATGTTTTGTAATAAACTACTCAAACAATTACCAACATAAAAATAGATGTAACCAATATAAAAAATATAAATTAGTTTACATAATTACCAAAATTTTCAATATCTAACTACAATTACTCAAACAATTATAATATATATTAAATCTTTTGGTCGGTGGCTACAGTGCCACCGTACCAACACCTATGCATAGTGTACAACCCTACAAGGCAAGCTTTTTCCTTCATCAGTCGTCATCATCACCATTGTTACTCCACGTCTCCCCATCTCTCCCTTTACCACCACCGTCAATTACTACTAGAAAAAAGAGTAGAAGAGCGATGACATGCGGTCAGGTCTATAAACCTTGTGGCTAGAGTGCTTGGTTAGACATGATAAATATAACAATAACGGATCTAGATGTGCTTGAACCACAACACTACATCTGGGTGATGAAAGACTGATGAAAAACAAAGGATTTGGGTGGCATGAATGGTGAGAAACAAGCTTCAATGATGAGAAGGCAGGTGCCAGAATGATGGGTTGTTGGCAGATTAACGAGCTGTGGCCAGATAAAGTTGTAATCTGAGTGATGGTGTGTGAGATGAAAACCGTGTGTTGCGATGGTGGCTAGCGGTGACTCATGGTGGTGATCTACGGTAGAGAGAGACGGAGAGGATTTTTGAATAAGGAGAGAGAGAAAGTGACTTTTGAAAACCAAGGAGCACTAAAGATAAACTTTTAAAGAATAGAAAAAAAAAAGAAAATCAAATAATTTGAAATCTGAAAGTTATCGTCTTTAATATTAGATTGGATAATAGTGCAACATTTGTTATTGAGTATATTCAAGTTAACAGTTAGTTTGGTTAGGTATTTAAAACGACAAATATATTTGTATTTAGAGATCACCAAAGTAGTATCTTTTTGTGTGTTAGAAAGAAGCTAATGGAGATGTCGAAACACCTTTTCGTCGGGAGAGCAGGAACCTCTTCGCCTACCTTAATCATGCGACAACAGTTTTACTCATAGACATAAGATACGTGATTATATAAATGTGTACTTATTTAAATAGCTTATATATTTTTATGTATCATTTTTTTAGTATTGTAAAGTACTTTAAATGTTTAGAGAAGCTATAAAACTAAAGAGTGATACCAAAATATGCGGAGTTCAAATCTATGTAGATTAAAGTTAATACACAAAAAGGATTATGAATATATAATAGGTCATCAAATTCCATAATGTAGCGCTAGAGGAACTAAACCCAAATCAAATTATGACTTGGTGTTTAAATTGGTTTTAAGCGGCGTTGTTATGAAGTCATACAAGAAGATGCCTATAATCATGATTTTACATTTTAATTGTTTTTTAAAATTTTATTTGACACTTCTTTTTAGTCACTTGCACTTATCCAACCATTTATTGCAGCCGCATGCAAACTTGCAAATTTAATAAATAAATTATTTAGTTGTTATTTTTCTTACCAAGATAGCGTCATTGTTTTTAATTTTAATTTTTCTTTACTTATTAAACTAAATATTATCTATATTTTATTTATTTATAATACCTAATTACTATTAAGCCTTAATACAAAAATGATATTCATTCATTCTTCTCATTTCCCAATTAAACATAGGGTGCCACGTGTAATGCACAAGTTTATTTATTTATTTATTTATATTTTTGTTTAATTTGATGTATTTTGAGTTTGTAAACAACAATTGTTATAAAGTGTGTTGAAAGGGAGATTGGAGGAGTTAGTTTGTAATCGCTAGGATGAGAGAATCCACCTGAATCTGAACTCCACGACCATCATTTTGACGGCTCGAATGAATTTTTTTTTTTTTTTAAATTTTCTCCTAACCTTTTATTAAAAAAAAATAATCTGTTATTTTTTTTTTCTTTTTTATGAACTTTTTGCTCTTTTTAATGGTTTTTTATGTTGATTTATGTTTATGTTTAATAATGCATAAGGGTTGTTTTTTTAAATGGTCTTGTTTGAAACTTTAACTCCTTAGGTTTTTAAGAGTCTTTTTTGCCCGTAGTGTCGCGAGAATCAAAATTTCACAAAAGAACCAAACCCATAAGAGACCCGTAGGGACGCATGAATCACTATTTCATAAAAGAACTAAACCCATAAAAGACCCGCGGCAACGCACGGTCTCAAATCTAGTTAGTATAAATTCACTAAATTTTTCTTTGTTGGTAATAGATCTAACCAATAATTACCCAAACAACAACCAACATTTATATTAAAAGATATCTAGTAAAAATAGATCTAACGAATATAAAAATAGATCTAACCAAACATAAAGAATATATAGATATCTTTAACTTTGATCTAAAAAAAATTGCCAACAAACAACAAAGATCTAAACTTGAATATTAATAAAAACTTTATACAACATAAAAAAAGCCATACCTAACCTTGAACACGAACAAAAAACCACTAGAACATCGTCACCGCCGTCACTACCTCTGTCATAGTCGTTGCCTTTGCCGTTGCCGTTGTAGATGGTACTCAGCCATCAATGAAAGCTTTAAACTCTCATTTTTCTCATGATCTCTCTCTTCTCATCCATCTTTTAAAGAGAGAAAGGTAGTGATGTGTGAAAATATATATATTATTTTATTTTGAAAATGTTTTTCACAAATTAGTTTTAAAATTTGAAAATTCCTAACTAAACTTCACACAAACGGCAAGTGTACGGGTCGTGATATAGTAAAGTTTAGGTAAGCCCGGATATCGAACCCTAGAGACACGTTTGGCGGCTTTTGTTACTAAACCTCTATTGACTTCTAACCTAATTAATTAGATTATTTTAAGTAATTATTAATAAATAAAATAAGCAATTTATATAAAATTAATAAATCTAAACACGACGAAAGAAAATAACAAAAACAAATAAGAATTCAAACTTGGAACTTGAAAACGATCAATTATGTGAAATAACTACCTAGGTAGGAATCCAACTAACATGTAATGACACAAAGGCAATGACTCGTATAACTATCTCCAAAAAATACGAATCTAGGGTTAACTAGGTATGTTGCTACTCCCTAAGAAAACCAAAGACACGTGTGAAGCACAAGATAGGTTTATTAAAATGTCTAATGGAAGATTACCCCTAGGTTTTCAACCACATTATCTTCAAGATTATATTTTCTAACCCTAAGACAAAGGACAACTTGATTAAATCCAATTAAATACCTTAAAACACTAACACCACGAATGAAAGGCAAAACACGCTCTCGCGAAATCTAAACCTAACAACCAATGGGTAGCTGGTTTTAAGCAATATCTATCGCCCCTAGGTTTTAGACAAGGTTAGCACATTGAAAAATACTATCAAATCACAACCAATGCTCCTAAGATTATCTCTAATCAAAGTATAAAATTAAAACACAAAGTAATTAATTTTAACATGCAAAACCTAATCAAGATGTCACGTAATCAATCAAGATCAAATATGCACGAGCATGGCAATAACTTTCAAGCATAAAACAATACACATGTTCATATTTAATTGAGAAAATAATAAAGTTCTAAGATTAATAAACAAATATACGAAATCAAAACCGAGTCTTTAATCAAAACATATTAGTTTTCAACCCAACCTAGGTAGTATTAAAAAGTTAGCTCCTCACAATGTTTAAAAACAAGAACAATAATAAAGATTCAAACTTTAGAAACATAAACAAAGGAATTGACGAAACGAAGAAAATAATCAAGAATGAATTGAAACCGGATGGTCTTCTATACTTGAATCAATCCTATGCCTTCAAATCTTGTTTTCCACTCTAAGATTGCTCTTTAATTGTGCTCAAAACTCCAAGTTGAAAATCAAAAGAATGAAATTCCAAGTGTTTTTCTTTATTTTGTTGTGCCCCTATAAAAGCGGCCGTCGCATTCCCCTTTATATACCCTACACCATTAGGTTATTTTTCTTCTCTTTTTATTCTCATGGATCGTCGGCCCACTATCTTTGAGTTAATTCTTCCTTCAAGTCCTCTCACGTGGGTTTTTTTTTCCTGAAACTCACAAATAATAATTAATTAAACCAATTTGATTGTGGGTCTTCAAAGCACTTTGCTTGCAATATTTATCCATCTCCACGTGGACTTCCTAACATAAACTCCAAATTTACATGGCATCTTGACTTTGATTCTCCTTCACATAATTATATGGTCTGTGAAATCATTCATTCGAATAAACAATATATAATTATGTTGTAGGATATATTTTGCTTAAACATACAATTAAAAAAAAAAACTAAATATGAATGTAATACTAACGATTTAAATCATTTACTTTCTTTGTGTCAAGTATATCAGTTTCATGTTTGGATTTTGGAACTCCATGGCAAACTAATAATCGTAATATTCAAAATATATATAGAGTTTCGATCACTGGTCTCAAGTTTAGTTAAAACATTTTTTTTAATCGTTGTCTCAAGTTTAATAAAAATATATCTTTTTAGCTTGTGGTCTCTTAAAATATTCAAAATATATATATGAACCAATTAAAAATAGTATTTGATAAAAACTAACGTAAAACTAATCAAAAGTGAGAGAAATATTTATATAATATATATATAATTTAGATCATATCAAATATTCTCACATTTAAACTTTGCTTGTCCCTAAGCAAATCTCATCACATGACATATCTAACATCAACAAGTTTAAATACATGAATGCAAAACTAAATTAACGCCACCTGTTTCCCCTAGAGCCACAATTAATTATCTAGTCACACTTAATAGAATTACAGCCTAACAAGCAACCATGGTAATGGTTTTTGAAAAATAAACGCCCAAACTAAGTTCAGTTAATTTAAAGACTCTAAACACACAATAATCCATAACTTCTCACAATGTTCTCTCCTCTCGGTTTGTTTAGTAGACTAGTAAAAGATATACTAGTTTATATCTGTGGTACTCTCAATATCATCACGACATGACATTATTATAAGCTTGTAAAGGTATCACATCTACACCAATCAACAATTGAACTTTGCACAAATCAAGTAGGTCTTCACATGGGTTGTAACGTGGCAAGGGTGATGGGTAGGAATAAACAAGATGAAAACAAGGCTAAGGTGTTTAGAGAAATCCGACTTCGCTAGCCTAAACACGAACATAGTACGCAAATGATAAACAAAAACAAAGGACCAAACTTGAATCCTTTAACAAACTAACTACTAATAGATATTTTTTTTTCGGGTCAATTTTTCACCCTTTTTTTATTTTTTTATTTTTTTTCATTTTTTTTTCTCTCTTTCTTTTCTTTTTATTTTATTTTATTTATTATTATTTTTTTTTTTGAGATTAACTAATCAAACATAACAACTGAATCACACTATTTGGACACTAAATTAGCCGGATTTTCTAAAACACACGGGTTAACACAAAAAAAAAGGGCTTAAATAAACAAAGACTAGGTTTAACATGTGTGTAAACAAAAGAAAACGGTAATTAAATGGCTCAACATGGCTAACTAGTGGATAATTTCAGGGTAGGGTAGTCACAGGCTAAACACAAGGCTAAATCCTAGGTGCCTCTATCACTTCTGTGCAAATTCAAAGTTCATGGTCTCGACACGTATAACCTAGACAAGTTCTAAAATGCACGTGATCGTGTGATATAAACGCTCAAACAAAGAAATGCATGTGAAATGCAAATAATCAAGAATTAAGGCTCAATCTCACATGAAAATGGAGGTAATCAGGGTATAAGTTGTGGACAATTGCACGTTTATTATCTCTCTATTTACCTCACTTAATTAGACGTCTATACCATTTTATTTTGAAAACCGCTTGTTAAGTTAACTTAATCATGTGACTTAAATAAGTAAATCATGCTCTAGGTTTAACTAGTTAGCGCTAATCGGCATCACATCAAGATTCGTGCAAGTCGTGTTTTTATATGCGTGGATGAGTTGTACTTAGTGCATTTTTCTCTTTTTTTTTGTTTATTATTATTATTATTTTTTTTTTTTTTTGAATTTCAGGGATTCATCAAGATTTTACAATATTATCAAACCAAAATGCAGAATGTTTTAGTTTTGCCAACTAACCCCATCCCCACACTTAAATCGAACATTGTCCCTAATGTTCGAGCAAATAGATATAAGCAATTAAGATAATAAAAGTGCAAGAAATGGGAAAACTGAAACTCCCTTGTAATGTAACGTGCAATGACAGAAGGTCCACTAAAAATGTACGTGTCATCCTCGTACTTTAACTTGACTAAGAATCTCAAGCAGATAATCATTCAGCTCCGAGCAATAACCTGAAATCAAAGACAAACACAGAAGCATCCGGTACGAAGAATTAAAAATAAAAAGTAAACTAGAAAATGCAAAAATAAAAAAAAAATAAATAAAAACAAACCCTCGGGTTGCCTCCCGGAAGCGCTTGGTTTATTTACGAGTCGTCAGCCTGACTCGAACCTCTCAATCAGGTTCCAACAGGGGCGAGGTCGACCACTTCGTCCTCGTTCTCAATCATCGGCCCGCTAATGTAACGCTTCAAACGATGGCCGTTTACCTTAAACGTCTCCCCATCTTTTCCTCGATTTCAATTGTTCCATAAGGAAATACCTCGCGTACAGTGTATGGTCCTGACCATCGGGACTTTAATTTTCCCGGAAACAATTTCAGTCGTGAATTGTAAAGCAACACCTGATCCCCACACTTGAATTCTTTCCTACCTTTCAGGTGGCGATCATGTAATTCTTTCGTACGTTCCTTGTATCGTGTCGAATGTGCGTACGCATGATCTCTCAATTCCTCCAACTCGTGCAACTGGTGAAATCGATTCGTTCCAGCTGCTGACATATCTAAATTCACAGTCCTCAATGCCCGGTATGCACGATGCTCCAACTCCACCGGTAGATGACACGTTTTCCCATAAATCATCCTGAATGGTGTAGAACCAGTCGGTGTCTTATATGCCGTGCGGAAAGCCCAGAGCGCGTCATCTAACTTATCGGACCAATCCTTACGATTTGATCCGACTGTTTTCTCTAGAATCCGCTTGATACCCCGATTACTTACCTCAACTTGCCCACTAGTCTGCGGATGATAAGCCGTTGCAAGCCGATGGGTGACCCCATAGCGTTGCAAGGCTTTCTCCATCTGCGCATTGCAGAAGTGGGTCCCTCGATCACTAATCAGGGCTTTAGGGGTACCAAAGCGGGAAAACAATTTCTTAATGAATCTCACTACAACCCTAGCATCATTCGTGGGCAAGGCTTGAGCCTCCACCCACTTGGAAACATAGTCTACAGCTACTAGGATGTACTTGTTCCCACGAGATGACGGAAACGGGCCCATGAAATCGATGCCCCACAAATCAAAAATCTCACATGCCTGAATAGCATTCTGCGGCATCTCATTCCGGGATGAGATATTTCCTACTCTTTGACATGCGTCACAACTCCTCACAAACTCATGCGCATCCTTAAAGATCGTCGGCCAATAAAACCCAGCGTCAAATACCTTCTTCGCTGTCAAACTCGCTCCATAGTGGCCGCCTGTTGGTCCTGAGTGGCAATGCCTCAGGATCCTCCTTGCCTCGTCACTGTGTACGCACCTACGTACGATCTGATCTGCTCCAATGCGGAAGAGGTTGGGGTCGTCCCAAATGTAATGCTTAACATCAGCAAAGAATTTCTTCTTCTGCTGATGTGTCATGCCTGTCATCAGAACCCCTGTCGCTAAGTAATTAGCCAAATCTGCAAACCATGGGAAACCCTCTTCATGTGCTTTCACAAACATCAATGTCTCATGTGGAAAGTTATCGTCAATCATGTCCTCCCTAATCTTCTCACGCCCGGAGTCCTCTAAACGTGACAAATGATCTGCTGCTACGTTCTCTGCTCCTTTCTTATCCCTAATCTCAATGTCAAACTCCTGAAGCAACAAAATCCATCGTATCAATCGTGGCTTAGCATTCTGCTTACTAAACAAATACTTTAGTGCAGCATGATCGGTGTAAACAATAGTCTTAGAAAGGACGAGGTAAGATCTAAACTTATCGAATGCAAAGACTACTGCTAACAACTCCTTCTCCGTCGTGGTGTAATGCTCCTGTGCATCAGTGAGCGTCTTACTCGCGTAATAGATCGGGTGAAAATGTTTATCCCTCCGCTGACCTAAGACCGCTCCTATCGCATAGTCACTTGCGTCGCACATTAACTCAAAAGGTAAACTCCAATCCGGGGCGACCATAATCGGAGCATTCACCAACTTCTCTTTCAAAAGCTCATAAGCCCTCTTACACTCCTCAGAAAACACAAAAGGCACATCTTTCTCTAGAAGTTGCGTCATCGGCCTTGCAATCTTAGAGAAATCTCTAATGAAACGTTGATAAAAGCCAGCATGACCTAAGAAACTCCTAATAGATTTCACCGATGTGGGTAGTGGAAGCTTGCTAATAGTCTCGATCTTCGCCTTATCAACTTCAAGCCCTGCGTGTGAAATCTTGTGCCCTAAAACGATGCCCTCCTTTACCAAAAAGTGGCACTTCTCCCAGTTCAGCATGAGGTTGGTCTCCTCACATCGAGCCAACATCCTCTCCAAACATTCCAAACATGAATCAAAGGAACTCCCAAACACAGAAAAGTCATCCATGAAAACCTCCATGGAGTCCTCGATCATGTCCTGAAATATAGCTACCATGCACCGCTGAAAAGTAGCTGGAACGTTACATAACCCAAATGGCATGCGGCGATACGCAAAGGTGCCATACGGGCATGTAAAAGTTGTCTTTTCCTGATCCTCCAGAGCGATGGGGATTTGGAAATAACCAGAAAAGCCATCAAGGAAATAATAAAACTGTTGCCCTGACAAACGCTCCAACATCTGATCGATAAAGGGAAGCGGGAAATGGTCCTTCCTCGTGGCATCATTCAGTTTGCGATAGTCAATGCAAACGCGCCACCCGGTGACTGTCCTTGTCGGAATCAACTCATTTTTCTCATTAGTCACCACTGTCATCCCCCCTTTCTTGGGAACAACCTGCACGGGACTCACCCACTTCGAGTCAGAGATAGGGTAGATTAATCCTGCATCTAACAATTTAATCACCTCCTTCTTAACTACCTCCTGCATGTTAGGATTTAATCTCCTCTGACTCTGTCTAACAGGCTTATACTCATCTTCCATGAGTATTTTATGCGTGCAAAATGAAGGGTTGATACCCTTGATATCCATAAGCTTCCATGCTATAGCCTGTTTGTGTGCCCTCAGCACATCTACCAGTCTTCTCTTCTCCTCCTCTGTCAATCCAGCAGAAATGATGACAGGTAATTGAGATCTCTCATCCAGAAATGCATACTCTAGGTGAGATGGCAATTCCTTAAGCTCTAAGGATGGGGGAGTCTCAATCGATGGCTTTTCTATCGATTCTTCTCTTGTAATCACCTCACACACGTTAGCCTCCTTAAGAGGCTGACTCTCACGATCTGCTGAGTCATGCTCAAAGGCAAAAGCGGTCAACTCAATTTCTTGGTTCTCCCTAACTAGAATCTGTGAGTCTGTCTGATCTAATCTGATAAACTCTCGAAAACTCGTAGTCACCTGTGTCCAAATGGTATCTATGAAGTACAAGGTGTCATCCTGATCGTGTGTGTTCTTCATGGATTTGTTCACGTCAAAGGTAACTGTCTCATCAACAACTCGTAAGGTTAGCTTGCCACTAAGGACATCAATCAATGCCCTCGCAGTGGCCAGGAAAGGTCGTCCTAAGATCAATGGGACCTTCTCGTCCTCATCCATATCTAAAATCACGAAATCAACAGAAAAAACAAACTTATCCACCTTAACGAGCATGTTCTCTACAATCCCTCGTGGATACTTCACCGACTTATCCGCCAACTGGATACTCATGCGTGTCGGTGCTAGCTCGCCTAGGTCTAGCTTAGCGAATACAGAATATGGCATCAAGTTGATGCTAGCCCCTAGGTCTGCCAAAGCATTGCTCACAGATAAACCACCTATGATACATGGAATAGTGAAACTACCCGGATCAGTCATCTTCTGTGGTAGTTTATTCTGCACAGCAGCCGAACACTCCTCACTTAACATAACAATCGAGATCTGTTCCAACTTTTTCTTGTTCGTGAGAAGATCCTTCAAAAACTTAGCATACTTAGGCATATGTTGTAATGCCTCTACAAAAGGTAAATTCACCTTGAGCTGTTTAAACATCTCAAGGAACTTTCCATACTGCTCCTTCGACCGATGCTGAGCCAACCGTCCTGGATATGGAAGTCTGTCAAAGTGGACTAATGGCTCCTTCGCTTTCTTCTTCTCAGCAACCTTCTCCATCGACTCCTCTGGCTGTACTGTACTTGCTGGGCGTAGCCTTTGTTGCACCTTGCTAGCTGGGGCCTCCATCTCTATCTCCTCATCGACCTTTTCTTCAATCACTACTGGAGGCTCAACTACACCATACAACTTACCACTCCTTGTTGTCACAGCTTTCACATGCGCATTTGGATTCTTCACTACATTACTAGGTAGGCCTCCAGGTTGCCTTTCCTGAAACAAGTCCGATAAGTGGCCTACAGTCCTTTCTATATTCTGCAATAACGCTCCTTGATTCTTGATCATGGCCTCATTCTCTTGAAACCTAACCTGATATGCCTGATCTCTAGCTTGCGCTTCCTTATACCTAGTGTCATCTCTCGCCATGAATTGAGTCAACATTTGTGACTGTTGCATCATCATATCCTCGAGGGTGGGCTTCTCCACTACTCAAATTTTGATTATGAAATAAACTTTGAGTACGCGGTTGAAAACCCGGTGGGTTTCCACTCCTCCAATTCTGTTGATTCCTCCAACCAGAATTATAGGAATTACCGAAGGTATTTCCTTGCATCCGGTTGGGATTGCTGACAAAGTCAACATGTTCCTGAAAACTATCAGTAGAAATGGGACAATCAATCGTATCATGACTACCCCGACAAATCTCACAGGCCTGCTCCTTCTTCTTCTGCAGATCTGCTACCATCTTAGTTAATGCCTCAACTTGGGCGGCTAAAGCAGTGCTAGAATCAACCTGGTGCACTCCTCGCTGAGCAGCAACAGGGGCACGGGAGTCGGGATACTCGTAACTACTCATGGCTAGGTCCTCGAACATCGTGTTGCACTCCTCAACAGTTTTGGTGGTCATCAGATTACCACCGGCAGTAGTATCCAGCATGTTTCTTGTTGCAGGAGTAACTCCATTGTAGAACTTCTCAATCAACGCCCAATCCTCCAAACCATGCTGTGGACACTTGTGCACTAGCTCCTTGAAACGCTCCCAGGTCTCATAGAAAGTCTCTCCCGACTTCTGCTGAAATGAATGAATCATGCTCCTCAGACGAGCGGTCTTCGAAGGGGGAAAGTATTTACACAAGAACTTGTCTTGCATATCAGCCCATGTGGTAATAGATCCTGTGGGTAGAGACTCAAGCCAGCTATGGGCGCGGTCAGTGAGAGAGAATGGAAAGAGGCGCAACTTGCATGCATCCTCGGAAACACCGTTAACTTGAAAGGTGTCACAAATTCTCGCAAAGCGAGCCAGATGAGAATTAGGGTCTTTAGCAGGCAACCCGTGAAACTGAACAGTGTTCGTGACCATGGAAATGATTTGAGGAGGGATTTGCCAATTGTTGGCAGTGACAGGTGGACGTGCAATACTAGACCTAGCTCCGGCAGCAGTGGGCTTGGCGTAGTCGGCGATCACTCTCCTCACCGGTGGTTGTTCGTCGGCCATTGTAGATTCTGTAGCGTCGGTAGACTCGATATCGTAGGAATCTTCCTCGGTCTCAAGCTCCGTGTCAGACTCGTTCGAATGTAGATCGAACGCACGCTCTGGATCGTCAAGTGGCTGAAATTCTGGTGGTCCGGCAGAACGGGTGTGGCGCATAAACTAAAAGAAAATTAAAAAGAAAAGGAAATTTATCTAACTGACTAAGGCACAGATAAATAAAGAGACAAAATACTAACTAAAGGCACAATTAACAATTAAGGCAAATTAAATTAAACAAAATTATAAAATAAATAAATCTAAACTAGAAAGCAAATGATTAGAACCCCGACTCGGGTCGTTCTCAAAATCGTCAAATCAGTTTCCCGGCAACGGCGCCAAAAACTTGATGTGTGAAAATATATATATTATTTTATTTTGAAAATGTTTTTCACAAATTAGTTTTAAAATTTGGAAATTCCTAACTAAACTTCACACAAACGGCAAGTGTACCGGTCGTGATATAGTAAAGTTTAGGTATATTGAGTTTACACATGTTAAAATTCATTGTGGGTACTTGGTAATGTTTTGTAATAAACTACTCAAACAATTACCAACATAAAAATAGATGTAACCAATATAAAAAATATAAATTAGTTTACATAATTACCAACTTTACACATATTTATATTAAAAAAAACCCAACAAACAAGAATTAACAAAAAAATTATCACTAAGCATATTTCAATTAAGAATGTGTATATTGAGTTTACACATGTTAAAATTCATTGTGGGTACTTGGTAATGTTTTGTAATAAACTACTCAAACAATTACCAACATAAAAATAGATGTAACCAATATAAAAAATATAAATTAGTTTACATAATTACCAAAATTTTCAATATCTAACTACAATTACTCAAACAATTATAATATATATTAAATCTTTTGGTCGGTGGCTACAGTGCCACCGTACCAACACCTATGCATAGTGTACAACCCTACAAGGCAAGCTTTTTCCTTCATCAGTCGTCATCATCACCATTGTTACTCCACGTCTCCCCATCTCTCCCTTTACCACCACCGTCAATTACTACTAGAAAAAAGAGTAGAAGAGCGATGACATGCGGTCAGGTCTATAAACCTTGTGGCTAGAGTGCTTGGTTAGACATGATAAATATAACAATAACGGATCTAGATGTGCTTGAACCACAACACTACATCTGGGTGATGAAAGACTGATGAAAAACAAAGGATTTGGGTGGCATGAATGGTGAGAAACAAGCTTCAATGATGAGAAGGCAGGTGCCAGAATGATGGGTTGTTGGCGGATTAACGAGCTATGGCCAGATAAAGTTGTAATCTGAGTGATGGTGTGTGAGATGAAAACCGTGTGTTGCGATGGTGGCTAGCGGTGACTCATGGTGGTAATCTACGGTAGAGAGAGACGGAGAGGATTTTTGAATAAGGAGAGAGAGAAAGTGACTTTTGAAAACCAAGGAGCACTAAAGATAAACTTTTAAAGAATAGAAAAAAAAAAGAAAATCAAATAATTTGAAATCTGAAAGTTATCGTCTTTAATATTAGATTGGATAATAGTGCAACATTTGTTATTGAGTATATTCAAGTTAACAGTTAGTTTGGTTAGGTATTTAAAACGACAAATATATTTGTATTTAGAGATCACCAAAGTAGTATCTTTTTGTGTGTTAGAAAGAAGCTAATGGAGATGTCGAAACACCTTTTCGTCGGGAGAGCAGGAACCTCTTCGCCTACCTTAATCATGCGACAACAGTTTTACTCATAGACATAAGATACGTGATTATATAAATGTGTACTTATTTAAATAGCTTATATATTTTTATGTATCATTTTTTTAGTATTGTAAAGTACTTTAAATGTTTAGAGAAGCTATAAAACTAAAGAGTGATACCAAAATATGCGGAGTTCAAATCTATGTAGATTAAAGTTAATACACAAAAAGGATTATGAATATATAATAGGTCATCAAATTCCATAATGTAGCGCTAGAGGAACTAAACCCAAATCAAATTATGACTTGGTGTTTAAATTGGTTTTAAGCGGCGTTGTTATGAAGTCATACAAGAAGATGCCTATAATCATGATTTTACATTTTAATTGTTTTTTAAAATTTTATTTGACACTTCTTTTTAGTCACTTGCACTTATCCAACCATTTATTGCAGCCGCATGCAAACTTGCAAATTTAATAAATAAATTATTTAGTTGTTATTTTTCTTACCAAGATAGCGTCATTGTTTTTAATTTTAATTTTTCTTTACTTATTAAACTAAATATTATCTATATTTTATTTATTTATAATACCTAATTACTATTAAGCCTTAATACAAAAATGATATTCATTCATTCTTCTCATTTCCCAATTAAACATAGGGTGCCACGTGTAATGCACAAGTTTATTTATTTATTTATTTATATTTTTGTTTAATTTGATGTATTTTGAGTTTGTAAACAACAATTGTTATAAAGTGTGTTGAAAGGGAGATTGGAGGAGTTAGTTTGTAATCGCTAGGATGAGAGAATCCACCTGAATCTGAACTCCACGACCATCATTTTGACGGCTCGAATGAATTTTTTTTTTTTTTTAAATTTTCTCCTAACCTTTTATTAATAAAAAAATAATCTGTTATTTTTTATTTTTCTTTTTTATGAACTTTTTGCTCTTTTTAATGGTTTTTTATGTTGATTTATGTTTATGTTTAATAATGCATAAGGGTTGTTTTTTTAAATGGTCTTGTTTGAAACTTTAACTCCTTAGGTTTTTAAGAGTCTTTTTTGCCCGTAGTGTCGCGAGAATCAAAATTTCACAAAAGAACCAAACCCATAAGAGACCCGTAGGGACGCATGAATCACTATTTCATAAAAGAACTAAACCCATAAAAGACCCGCGGCAACGCACGGTCTCAAATCTAGTTAGTATAAATTCACTAAATTTTTCTTTGTTGGTAATAGATCTAACCAATAATTACCCAAACAACAACCAACATTTATATTAAAAGATATCTAGTAAAAATAGATCTAACGAATATAAAAATAGATCTAACCAAACATAAAGAATATATAGATATCTTTAACTTTGATCTAAAAAAAATTGCCAACAAACAACAAAGATCTAAACTTGAATATTAATAAAAACTTTATACAACATAAAAAAAGCCATACCTAACCTTGAACACGAACAAAAAACCACTAGAACATCGTCACCGCCGTCACTACCTCTGTCATAGTCGTTGCCCTTGCCGTTGCCGTTGTAGATGGTACTCAGCCATCGATGAAAGCTTTAAACTCTCATTGTTCTCATGATCTCTCTCTTCTCATCCATCTTTTAAAGAGAGAAAGGTAGTGATGTGTGAAAATATATATATTATTTTATTTTGAAAATGTTTTTCACAAATTAGTTTTAAAATTTGAAAATTCCTAACTAAACTTCACACAAACGGCAAGTGTACGGGTCGTGATATAGTAAAGTTTAGGTAAGCCCGGATATCGAACCCTAGAGACACGTTTGGCGGCTTTTGTTACTAAACCTCTGTTGACTTCTAACCTAATTAATTAGATTATTTTAAGTAATTATTAATAAATAAAATAAGCAATTTATATAAAATTAATAAATCTAAACACGACGAAAGAAAATAACAAAAACAAATAAGAATTCAAACTTGGAACTTGAAAACGATCAATTATGTGAAATAACTACCTAGGTAGGAATCCAACTAACATGTAATGACACAAAGGCAATGACTCGTATAACTATCTCCAAAAAATACGAATCTAGGGTTAACTAGGTATGTTGCTACTCCCTAAGAAAACCAAAGACACGTGTGAAGCACAAGATAGGTTTATTAAAATGTCTAATGGAAGATTACCCCTAGGTTTTCAACCACATTATCTTCAAGATTATATTTTCTAACCCTAAGACAAAGGACAACTTGATTAAATCCAATTAAATATCTTAAAACACTAACACCACGAATGAAAGGCAAAACACGCTCTCGCGAAATCTAAACCTAACAACCAATGGGTAGCTGGTTTTAAGCAATATCTATCGCCCCTAGGTTTTAGACAAGGTTAGCACATTGAAAAATACTATCAAATCACAACCAATGCTCCTAAGATTATCTCTAATCAAAGTATAAAATTAAAACACAAAGTAATTAATTTTAACATGCAAAACCTAATCAAGATGTCACGTAATCAATCAAGATCAAATATGCACGAGCATGGCAATAACTTTCAAGCATAAAACAATACACATGTTCATATTTAATTGAGAAAATAATAAAGTTCTAAGATTAATAAACAAATATACGAAATCAAAACCGAGTCTTTAATCAAAACATATTAGTTTTCAACCCAACCTAGGTAGTATTAAAAAGTTAGCTCCTCATAATGTTTAAAAACAAGAACAATAATAAAGATTCAAACTTTAGAAACATAAACAAAGGAATTGACGAAACGAAGAAAATAATCAAGAATGAATTGAAACCGGATGGTCTTCTATACTTGAATCAATCCTATGCCTTCAAATCTTGTTTTCCGCTCTAAGATTGCTCTTTAATCGTGCTCAAAACTCCAAGTTGAAAATCAAAAGAATGAAATTCCAAGTGTTTTTCT
This sequence comes from Flaveria robusta, assembly GCA_025506415.1. Classification (NCBI taxonomy): domain Eukaryota; kingdom Viridiplantae; phylum Streptophyta; class Magnoliopsida; order Asterales; family Asteraceae; genus Flaveria; species Flaveria robusta. The sequence goes on along the minus strand of CM046472.1, from coordinate 9,406,552 downwards.
TTATTTTGTTGTGCCCCTATAAAAGCAGCCGTCGCATTCCCCTTTATATACCCTACACCATTAGGTTATTTTTCTTCTCTTTTTATTCTCATGGATCGTCGGCCCACTATCTTTGAGTTAATTCTTCCTTCAAGTCCTCTCACGTGGGTTTTTTTTTTCCTGAAACTCACAAATAATAATTAATTAAACCAATTTGATTGTGGGTCTTCAAAGCACTTTGCTTGCAATATTTATCCATCTCCACGTGGACTTCCTAACATAAACTCCAAATTTACATGGCATCTTGACTTTGATTCTCCTTCACATAATTATATGGTCTGTGAAATCATTCATTCGAATAAACAATATATAATTATGTTGTAGGATATATTTTGCTTAAACATACAATTAAAAAAAAAACTAAATATGAATGTAATACTAACGATTTAAATCATTTACTTTCTTTGTGTCAAGTATATCAGTTTCATGTTTGGATTTTGGAACTCCATGGCAAACTAATAATCGTAATATTCAAAATATATATAGAGTTTCGATCACTGGTCTCAAGTTTAGTTAAAACATTTTTTTTAATCGTTGTCTCAAGTTTAATAAAAATATACCTTTTTAGCTTGTGGTCTCTTAAAATATTCAAAATATATATATGAACCAATTAAAAATAGTATTTGATAAAAACTAACGTAAAACTAATCAAAAATGAGAGAAATATTTATATAATATATATATAATTTAGATCATATCAGGTAGTTTATATATATAGGGGCGATTGAAATAAAAAAAACCATTTGCCTGAAAAACCTAAGAAGCAATATCAGATTGACACGTAACAAAATTTAAATAGAATAGGAAGAGTAATATTATCTTTAACAATCAGCAACATATAAACAGCACCAAAATTAGTTTCTTTTATTTTCTTCAATCTGTTCCTAATCTCAGTTGATTTTATTCATCTCTTCTTTAGGTTTTTGATTTCATTAAATCAAAATTCAATCCAGTTTCAATATAAAATCAATTTCTTCTTCTAAATCTGTATATTCTGATCAAAAGTAAATCTAATTTTAATTTAAAATCAACTTAGAACAAATGTAGTTTAATATTACATTCATTTTTTATTCGCAACACACGCCAAACAACACAAAACTGTGTTGTTTGACGCGAAGCAGCACATACTGTGCTGTTTGATGTGAAGCAGCATAGAACTATGCTGTTTGACACGAAGCAGCACAGAACTGCGCTGTTTGACGCGAAGCAGCATACAACTGCGTTGTTTGATGCATGTTTTGACGAAATACAGCACAAACAGTTCTATATTATTTTACTGTAAACAATACATAAATTTATGTTGTTTTATATAATCTTTTTACACTAAACAAAACAAAACATGATCTATTACCGTAAAACAATATATAACCTAAAACAATATATAAGGTGTTTTCTTATTATAAAACAACACAGAATGCACCATCTTATCGTAAAACAATACAATTTTAGAATAATTTCAAGTGACGTTTTAACATTACAAAACACAAAACATTATGTTTTGACTTAAACAAAACATAACATGTTTTTTAACCCTAAAACAACACATAATGTGTTGTTTTACCCTACAACAGCACATAATGTGTTGTCTTAACGTTAAACAGCACAAAAGTGTTGTCTTACGACAAAACAATACATAATGTGTTGTTTTTATCATAAAACAGCACATTTTCGTAACAAAGATTTTTTTATTTAAAAAAATGTTGCAATACTATACTCAAATTAAAGAGGATAAAACACTTGATTTTAAGATGCGATTAATTTTAAAAAATAATATCGTATAAAAAAATTACGAACGTTTAAATAAAGTGTGGGAATTTCAAAAAAAGTCAACAAAAGTGGCTTTACATACTACCCTTGAGACCACTTTTATAACTAAAAATTGATCTCAACCTTAATAAAATAGATGTCTAGGATCTTTTCTTAGCCTTTTTAGGCAAATACATTTTTTTATTTTAACCAACTCATATATATATATATATATATATATATATATAGGGTTTTTAATTATAAACATGGTTTTTATTTAATCTCTCTCCTATATATATATATATATATATATATATATATATATATAAACTCTAATAAAGCAAGCTTTCTAAAGCCACATGTCATTCTCTTAGCCTGCATTTTTGCCACTTGTCATTCTTCTAGACATTATCACCTAATTTTCTCTTCAAAAGGGTATTATAGTAATTTAAATATTAAAACTAATTTCTCTCTCTTATTAAAGATCAATTTTATTAATTGCAATATTTCTCTTTCTCAATTAAATTTTTTAAAATCAATGTATCTTTCTAAAATTAGATTATATTAAGATAATAAAAAAATCACATTTTTTAATTAAAATAGAACTAATAATAAAAAAAATTTATATAATATAAAATTTTGAAGAACATTAAACCTTTTTGAAACAAAATATTTTAAATCCGTCCTTTTTTAAAACAAATATAAAAATGTGAACTTCTCTAAAAACAATCTTATTAAAACAACAAGAATAATTACAAACCATAGTTTTTAATAAACAAGATTTTTATAAAAATAATTTTTTTTATAAAAGAATCTTAATACGAATGTTTAAAAATAAAACTATTTAGATAAGAGAGTTAAAAAATAATATAATTATTTTATTTTCTTAAACTATTACGTATATAAAATTCATATCTTATATTAAAATATCGTACTGTAAATCTTTGTGTTTAATACTAACTATAATTCATTTAATAAATAAGTTTCTAGCCTATCTATCTATATATCTATCTGTCTGTTTGTCTATCAATCTATTTATAATAAGAAAAAAATAAGATAATATGTGGTGCAATCGTAAGCCTCATCATACTAACTTTCTTATTTCTCTCTATTATTAAAACTAATCTTGAATACTGATAATATTACTCATACCATTTTCAAATTAAAAAATATATAATTTAATAAATTGAAAATCTTTTTATTTTAAATTAAAAACACACTTTTTAAAAACAAAAAAGTAACGAACTTTTTAAAAAAAATAATTTAACTAAAACAAAATATTTACAAACCATAAATTTTTTATAAAACAAAATTTTAAGAAAAATATATTTTTTTTTATTTACTTAAAGTAGCTATTTATAAATAATTATAATCATATTTTACTAATTATTTAATATTTTATATATTCAACCCGTGTAATATAACGGGTACTAACCTAGTAATATTAATAAAAAGATATATTTATTAATTTATTAAAAAATATTATTGATCTAAAAAAGAATAAATAATATTATTAATAAATAATGTAGCTATTTAATAGGAGAGAGAATCAAAAAAATTTTGATTAGAGTGAATTTAGTGTTGACACGTGTCACCTTTAGTTAACATTTTATTAGAGTAAAAAAATAGAAAATAACATCCTTAAGAAATTTAAAAAAAAACTAAAATCAAGAAAACATTTACAACAAAATCAATTAGCATTATTCATGTTTGCAGGTTAGACTTTAGACTTTTATCTCGTTAGAGCATTCACATCTCATTTCTAATATTCATCCATATAATTATATTAATAATTACTTATTTTTCTTTCACCTTTTTAATTTAATAACATTTTATACCTTTATCATTATTTTTTTTTCTTTTCTTTACTCACAACCACTTTAAAAAATATTAAAAAATTTATAGGGGTTTGAACAGTGTTTACTCAATATACAAATTGAATAATAACATTTTCTATCTTTTTAACTCATAACTATTTATAACCATACCTTATATTAATAAACTCACATCAATTTAGAGAATGAGATGTGAATGCCTCTTAGATAACATATCTAATCTGTAACATATAATAAAAGGAAGGTTTTCTAGAGACACGGTTCATCATTTTAGCATATCAAAAAAGTTATTTTCCGCATCTCTCTCATAATAAATAAGAAAATTATAATAACAATTAATTTGACTTTTCTTTTTTACTAAAATATGTTAAAATAAATATATCTATATTTGTGTTTCTTATCTCTCTCATATTAAATGATAATTATTTTAAATAAGTAAATTAAACTATCAAATATCTAAAATATATATTCTTATTATAATAACTTATTAATACATAGTAAATTATATGATTTCAGACATATTTTATCTTTGAATATAGCGTAATAATTTCTAATTTTTTTATTTGTTATAATTCTTAGATATTTATTATATTTTTATTTCACCAATAACTAATAATATCTAAAAAATAAAATATTTATAAAACTAATAATTTTAACATGTTTTAATTTTTCCATCCATGTATTACATGGGCTCTAACCTAGTATATATGTATATGTATATAGAGGATGGATTCGGTACGAACCTTTTGGAATCTAAAAACTTTGAGAACAGATCTGAGACATTAAAAATTTAAATCTAGGGTTGTTAATGATGACACCTAATCAAACTACAATTAGAGTAGTTATTAAATACAAGTAAGAGCATTTTAGGTATTTTGTTAATTTGTTAAAAGAAACTTCCACCCAAAATCCCTAAAAAAATCTCACGACAATTTAAATGTTACGTTTTAGCATAAAATAAAAACATTTAAATTTAAAAATTAAAAAGTCAATCTAATGGTTTATATGTTTAAAAATATCATATTTTTAATGATATTCAATTGAAAGTAGTTTTTATTGTTTTATATTTGTTCATATGTAAGATATATTGTTCTATTATGTGTCATAATACAAATTATAAATTAACTTTATGCAATTTACATTATGTTATTTTCATAGTTACTTTATATAATTTATAAAATGCATTGTGTTATTATAAGTTGATATGATAAGTCTTGTGTTGTTTATTTATTGTTCACTAGAGTTCATTCTTTTGTATTACTTTACCATTTCTTTGTGCTAATAAATGTATGCTTAGTATTATTTAGTTTACTAACAATGTATTTTTTTTTCTATGGCCTTATAAGGCATAATAGTTCTAAGCTAATAAGAAATATTCTTTGTGTTATTATGAAATCTTCATAGTTTTCTTTATTCAAAACAACACTTACTTTAATTAGATGTTAAGCTTGAAAAGAACACTTTATAATATCAAAATAGTGTTTAGTACACAAAAGTAGCACTTCATAACAATAAGAAAAAGTTCATATGCTTCAATCAATACTTTCTCCATGAATCTGAAAACAACAGACGGTAGCATGTCCTTGAAAAATAAGATCACTTCGATTGTTATCTAGAAAAAAATTATACAATCACAATATAAGTATAACATAGCACAATTGATATATAAATAGCACCTTCAAACAACTTGTAAATAACATAACATATTTATTTAAAAAAAGTAAATAACTAAAATAACATATGGGTTTACGATGTTCGAAGGTAGCACGTCCTTAAACAATAAGATCACATTGATTGTTATCTGCAAATAAAATTGATATACAATCCCGATATAATTATAAATAAATAGTTTAAAAACCATACACAATAAATCTTAACATTATGCACCAGATACCACATCCCAAATAACTATAAATAACACATTTGATTATTCATTATATATAAACTCAAATGCAGAATAAACTCTCCTGTACTTTAATAGTAGCACGGCATGATAATAAAGTAGCACCATATGGGATTTTTTGAACATACAATGGTTTAAAAGAAAACATAAAGTAAAATAACATCAAATGGGAACAGTTCGCAATAATTTAAGATATCTCAATAAACATGAAAATAACACTTACCTCAAACACAACTTATTAGGAAACAGTTGCATTATATGAAAATAGCACAACTTATTTACTACAATTATAACACAATATTAGAAGACACAAGCCAAAAATGTATAAAAACAAGTAAAGTTTCAACTGACCTTATAATATTCTATCATGATAAAGTAAACACATATAATGTTTGTGTCACTTAATATAATGACAAAAAAAATTAAAATGATATGAAATAACGAGAAAGCATACTAGGGAACTGATGTTGAATAATGTTAGCATGATCGTCACGAATAGCAATATTTGTATCTGATGGGAAAAAGTGATTATACGTACTAACACTTATTTAAGTTTCGCATGTATCATATATAAGCAACTTTTTATACATATATTTAAAGATAGCACTAAAAAATCAATGTAAAGGGAGCACTGATTAAAAATATATAAGCAACAAAATAGCACTTCCTAAAAAATAAATATAAGTATTTACAATAAAATAACAAATATCAATCTTTTATGAGCATCAATACTACATACGTAATAAACACAACAATGACACACATTTGTTCTTAAAAAGCAACAACACTATAGATTATCACTTAGTAAAATAGCAAAATTAATAATAGTTCAACAAAAAAGCATGGTGCTAATAATACAACGATCATTTGTTAGAACTAAAAATGATTGAACAAATACATATAAAATCATTTAAATATACTAATAATAGCAAATAATAAAAACAGTAAACATAATTCTCAAAAATCACATAACAATATCAAATGAATTGTTCGTGAATATTCATCCCACTAAATTGAGATTTACATAAAAAAAAAAACACAACCTATGGATTCGCAGGCAATATACATACCTTATTCCATCGTTTTATTTGGTGATACCTGAACCATATTAACGAACGAATCTAATTAAACATGGTCCATGATAACACGAAATAGGATGTTTATCATTCACATTCGATATTGTTTTTCAAAATCTATCTGTTGACCAAGAATGAGTTTTATCCAGGAACACTATTAACAAAATCGATAGAAATCATCATGCTCGATTGTTGGGATTAAAGAATCGAAACTGATAAATATTGACTAATATCATGTTTTTATGAATTTGACTAACAATTTATAAATTGAATTCTCTAAAATGCCCTTGATGAGTTGTCTTTTATTAATACACATAGCATATCCTAATTGGTTTCTATGGTTTTTACATAAAATGTGGTTTGTATAGGATCTCACTCCTATATATATATATATATATATATATATATATATATATATATATATATATATATATATATATATAATGGATAGATTTTGGATCTTGATAGGTATGGTTAAAGTAGATAAGAATTCAAAAAGTAAGATACTGTAGACATGATAAATTACCCTTTTTTTGTCTTTTTTCTATATAGGGTCCCACTAATTGGACCAAAAGATATTTTTTATTTAACTAAATTGATTTGTTGGTATTATGTGTGAGTATTAAATGTTTAAAACTATGTTTTTAATCTAAGTGTGAGTTTTAAACATAGGGTCCCATTTGTTTACTCAGCCGCATATGTCAACTGTTACCCGCATTTGTTTAACCTTGGGAAACTTTCACACGTTTATACCTAGAGGGAATTAATGCTTAGTTATATCAATTGTATTTAATCAAGATTAAAAAGACTTAAGGAATCATTTATGTTTTACGCTCTCTCCTTGGGAAATTATTAACTTTCTTTTGCTTAGTACATTACATGGATTCTCAGCTTGCCTTGCTTAGTGCAATGCATGTTTTATTAGCTTGCTTTGCTTAGTGCACTGTATGGATTCTCAGCTTGTTTTGCTTAGTGCATTACATGGATTATTAGCATGCTTTGCTCAGTGCCAAGTGCTTATCTATCATAGTTGTTTGCATGGTTATATTAGCTTGCCCAGTGCTTGTATTAGCTTATCTTGTTGAATGACATGAATAGCGTATGAGGGTTCACTGGATAAATAAGTTATGTTTTCGAAGTCAGTAATGTTTCAATATTATGTCCCATTATGATAAGTATTCAAAGGTTTCAAAGTATTAATAACTTGATTTTAAATAAACGCTAGAGTTCACTCACCAACGCTGACTTTTATTATGCATGTTAGGTAAATCCAAAGATAGCTGAGTTGATGATATATGGGCACGAAGAAGCTCCCAGAATAAAAACAAGCATCCCGCTTCAAAGTTTATTCATGTCATTTGTTTGATCAAAGAACTCATAATATGTAATAGTATGGTAATCATGTTTTGAATGACGTAATGGATTATGTTTTCTGCTGCATTATTGTAATAAAATTTTCAGTTTAAGAATTATAGTTATTTAAATGAAACCAACTCTAAGGTTGCTGCAAATGAGACCTTATAATACATATTTTTTGAGTGTGGCTAGTAATGTTATATTATTTTTTTATTATTTGGCCACATTTTTTGAGTGTGGTAAATGTCAAATTATATTTTTATTATTATTTGGACACAAACTAATATAAGTGGTTATATGTATTAATTTTTAGTCACATCAATTACTTACTATCCATTGCAATCAATTACTTACTATCCACTGCAGTTGCTAACATATGGCCATAATTTTTAAGCATGGCTAGTAAATGTTACATTATTGTCTTATTTCTCTTTTAACACACAAACTAATATCAATGGCCATATGTATTAGCGTTTGGACCATCAATAACTTATAATAAATTTTTTGAGTGTGGCTAGTAATGTCATAATATTTTTTTTTTTTCAATTGGCTATATATATTTAAGTGTGACTAGTAAATGTCATATTATTTTTTATTAATATTTGAACACAAACTAATATAAGTGGTTATATGTATTAACCTTTAGCCACATCAATTACTTACAATCCATTGCAGTTTGTAATATTTGGCCACATGTTTTGAGCGTGACTAGTAAATGTGATTTTATTTTCTTCTTTGGACGCACAAACTAATATAAATGCTCATATGTATTAGTTTTTAGCCACATCAATAACTTATAATTCATTACAACTAGTACTATTTGGCTACACTTTTTGAGCATGACTAGTAAATGTCATATTTTTCTATTATATTGTGGCTAATAGGTGTGTTTTTGATCTCATAGATCAAATACAATGGCAGCTGGTAACGTTTGGGCACCCTTATTTAAGTGTGGCTAGTCAGTATCATAATTTTTAATTAAAGTATGGCTAATAGGTGTGTTCACATGTATGAAATACAATGACAGTTGGTCATATTTGTCCACAGCTTCTATGTTGTCAAGCGGTACATGCGCGTCTTCCTCAACAAGACACTTGCGTAGATTTGATACATGAAAAGTATGGTGAGTCCCACTAAGCATGGCAAGCAATTACAACCTATATGCTAACGTTCTAACCATTGCTTAAATCTTGAAAGGTCAAATATACAATGGACTTAGCTTTCTTTGCTTTCGAAAGTGGATGATTACTATACGTGGTGATACTTTTAACATGACTTTATCACCAACATTGAATTGTATTGGTCTGTGTCGTTTATGGGTATACGACTTATGTTTATCCTTTGTATCATTCATGTAGTCTTTGTTCTTTTGTAGCTGCTCCAAAGTGGTTTTTACCAATTCAAGAACTTCCGATCACTTTTTAACTGGAGTCATCCCAATTTATAATAGTTCTACACCTCCCTCCATATAACTTCATATGGAGGTATGTTAATGGGCTAGCATGATAACTATTATTATATGAAGGCTCTACTACTTGAAAGTGGCAATCCCAACTCCCACCAAAATCAATAATACCTGCTCAAACCATGTCTTTTAATGTCTAGATATATGTCTATTATAGAGTTATGTTGCGGTTAATACATTGTGCTTGTATGCAATTTGGAACCATGACATCCTGAAACCTCTTTCAAAACTTCGATGTAAATTCAAACACACACACATACATATATACACAGTATAAATAAATACCTACATAAACACATGTATAAGCAAACACACACACATACTTATATAATATACATAAAAACACACATACACATACATATAAATAAATACAAACACATATATTCATATTCATGCATTCATATACATACATAAAAATACATACACATGAATCTTAAAAATACTAAGCTAGTCACAAACTATATAGAACATAAGGTAAACCTATCATACTTCACCAATTTTCTAATTTAAATGTGCATATATGTGAATCTTATAATAGATTATTTAAAGTAAACCAAATGCTTATGTTAAGCACTCTTAAACTACATTTCATTGTTTGGTGGAAACCCAAAATTGCTTTTAATCCAGAACGTACGTGACCATAATGAAAAAAAAAAAGAAAAAGAATTCCCTCGTCAAAATAAATGGTGGCAAAATACTAAACCATACATTTCTTAGCACATTCATACACAAGAATTCACCTAATTGACTTTTATAGAACAAAACAACATAGATTCGAACTTGCTACAAACCTAAAATCATAAAGAGAGGGGAGAAAGTTGAGGATGACAGAATGACGAAAAACATAAGATGCCATCGAGTTTATGGGTTTGCACCTTGTCATGATAACATGTAGTCGTCATATATAGAACACAAAAAAATGATGTTGTTTTCTTTAAACAAATAATTAAATAATAAAAATAAAAAAATAACTTATAGTGTTGACATGGATATCACTGGTATAGACTGAATTAAAAATAAAAATTAAATATGTTACTTTTATTAATATACGTAGAGAGTAAGAATAAAAAAAGGAAACAAAAAACGGGGAACACGTTGGCAAGTCGATACAATAAGTTTACCCAAGGCGCACAATATATTCAATATTCCCGCCCTACCCATCACGCCATCAACTCATCGCTATTGCCCTTGACTCGTCAAAATAATTTGAAAGCTTATCGTTTAAACATGTCAACACTATAGCCCTAGCTATGACACCAACAAGCGTTATCGCTATACCCCTTAACGCTACAGCTATGTTATCTTGTAGTGTTAGATTAAAGATATTGGGGTCAAATAACATTAATTAAAATCAAGTTTACCGCGCGAAACATATAATATTCAAATCATGTTTACATTTCTTCCATGTTCCAACTTATAGAACAAGATTATGGGCATCTGAATTGTACCAACAAATGAAACAAATTATACGTGTTAACCAAATTGTTTGTGATTCTATTGACCAGTTGTTAGCGAGATTCATGTGTTCCGGGTGAATAATTTTCGTAAAATATTATTATTTTGATTAAAGAAGAATGAATGGTTCAAATGTTTGATGTCGATGGTTCCATGTCTGTGGCCGGCGTTGTTTGGAATCCGCTGGATAATATTCTTTTGTGATTTTCCTACTGTCTAGTATCTACCTCTCCTTCGGAGAACATGACCCACATGCCGCAAGTGGCGTACCGCATGTATATAATAAGGTTTTAAGAAGTATTGATAAAGATATCGAAATGGAGTCTTCGTGATATTCACCTTGACAAAAGGTTAAGGGTTTAAATACTGCACAGTACAAGTTGTGATTTAAGAGTAGAATAAGTATTGAGTGCAAGTTCACGGATAAAAAAGTACAAAATGAAGTCCTCGAGGGGCATTCCAGTTGTATAGTGATATCTATCTCGACTATAGGTTGCGGGTTAAAATACTGAAATACCAATTGTGATTTTAACAATTGAATGTGTATAGAACAGAGAGTTTGTGTGTTTACCGTAAAAAATTTAAATCAAAACGGAACATAAAACATTTAAAATCCTGAAATACAATAATTGTGTTGAGATTAGCAGCTTAATGATTCGTCCATGTCCAATAATTCATTTTGAAGAATCAAATAATTGTTAGAATTTAATTTAGATTGGAAGCATAAATTAACTTGAGAAAGCATGGTATTGAAATTTAAAATATGAAAAACTAACTTATTCCAGTGATAGGTCAAAACACCCTTGTTAGACGTAGTTTTCAAATTAAGTTCTTTCTGTATTATAAGCCAATTAACTATAACCGGAGGGTTAAAACCGTGCGTTGTGAATACATATATTAAAACTTAGATAACGGGAGGTTTTTTCTAGTTCATTTTAGGATTATAAGTTTCAACAGTATTTGTAGAATTTATGAAAAAAATATGTTATTATGAGAATGAGTATTGATCAAGGAATAGGAAAGCGCTTTCTAGATTGTTTTAGGATCGCAACTTCCAAGGATCCATTTGAAATTTTAGAAAATTATATATCTATATAAAAATACTAGTGGGAATACCCGCGCGTTGCGGCGGGGACGGCTATTTTGTCACCTCATAGTTGTTGAGGTTTGTGGTGTGTGTGGTGGTTTTAGTTTATTCGATATGATGACATGAAGTATAAAACAACTAAGTTAGTAAGGTGTAACTCACAAATAAACGTGAAGAATAGTCTGCTTACAATGATTACTCGTAGACAATCCCAAGAAAATAAATAAAAACAATAGGAAACAAGACTTGGTCAAACAAAATTAAAAATTTTGGGGTAAAATGAGTTAAATAAGGGAGTAAATATGCACGTAATGTTTGATACAATGCACATGTAATTGTTTTATTGTGAATCTTTAACCGGATTTTTTCTATTGTATTATATAAACAAGCTTACAAATTAATCTCTTATTTCTAGAAGATCAATCCAAAAAACATGCATAACTATTTAATTCAAAAAAGTTAACTAATAATAAAAAAACTTATTTAGTTTACTTGATTGTGAGGTTCTGCCCGAATTACTACTAAAGATAAAATATCATCCCGTTATAGTCGTTTGAGTGATCTGCAAATCAACGTGATAACAAAAAAAAAAAAAAAAAAAAAAAAATGAAAGCCATATGATAAAGTCTTGTTTTCTTTTTAATTTTCTTTGCATCAAACCCATATTCATGATACATAGTATATATATATATATATGATAACATTATAAGACCATGGTGCATATACAAAAAGATTGTGAAATGTATAGATGTCATGGGTGATGCCCTATTAGCAAGGAAAAATTACTCATTAATTATTAGCGGGTGTTTAGGGTTGTGTTCTAGTAACAATTATCTAAATTAATCTGTACTGTGATCAAGGTTATTCAGTATAACTTAAATATGAGAACTTCCAACAAATTGTAGGGAATAAAAAGAGATGTAAAGGCATGTTAAACTTTACTACTATTTAATGAACCTTTGTAGATGTTAACATTCAATAAAACAAGTTACATGATGTCAATAATTAGATTAAAAAAATAAAAAAAAAATTTGTTCAATTAGAAAACATTACTTCCTATTTAGGACTATCTGATTCAAGATCTTCAAAAATTGAGCATCCATTATTTTCAAACTGCTTATCTGAAAGAACTTTAAAGTGAAGTGATTTATCAATCTTCATCATTTGAGAGTCTATTAATTCCATTGCTAATGGAATAGAATCATTGATCTTAAACCTACAAGATAAACTCAAACTTTTAACCTCATCTTCCTTTATTGATGAAATTCATGTTGATTGTGTACATTTGTAATCCGAATTTTTAATGGTAAAAAGATATTACAAATAATATGAAAACAATAAAAATCATTTAACCAAGCGCATAAAACGCCAAAGAGACCTAAAGCAAAACTATGAGAAGAAAAGTGAAAATCGAATTACCCGATAGAGACAAAGAAGACAAAGTTCTCTTTTAAACTGTAGGTCTATGCTGAAACTTGAAGTTAATAAACCAAGTTAAAAAGAAACATACACAAGCAAAGTATGGGTAGATGAATTTAATCAATGACATTTAGATTAAACTCACAAGACAGTGCTATGAAGTCAGCATCTTGGTCTATCTGCTTCATCTCTAATCACGATCATAAAACTATTCACAAACCAAGAGGATATAAGCAAATTCAACAAATTTATACCCAATACTTGGTCCATTTTGATCTTGATTTGTTGCATCTTCTAGTAATTTTTTACATAAAGAGACCTTTCAATTTTATTCTTGTTTAAAAAAAGATGATGTTGAAATCATACTTGTACAACAGGAACATTAATAAAATGTACATACTAACAAAGGATTGCAAAGTAAATAATGGGTCAATTTAATTGCATTACAGGTATAGGATGTACAAAACTTTTACCTGTTAATGAAAGGGAACTGCCAATAATCCACAGCAAACCTCCATTCCATAAACACAATCTCTCCACCATTGGATTAGAATTAGGAGCTCAAGTGGATATATGCCTGTATATCTAGTGCATAAGACACCTTTGGATCTTCAACAGTAGCAGCACTCTTGTACAAGTAGTTGGTGAACTCAAAATGTCATCTTAGGCAGGATCAGTTGGATCACAGACAAGCTTTGCTATTGATCCAGCTCAACCTTAAGATTGCTATTTTTTGCGTCAAGTGCATCTATTGATATTAAAAAAAGGATAAACTGTTATATGTTAAAGATAAGTTTATAGATGAGAGCCATGATTGTTTATGAAAATAATTGGTAGAGGTGAAAATTAGCAGGGTAAGGTAATTTGAGAATATGTGAAATGAAATTTCAGGATGAAACATGTCCTTTTAGTATGGGTTAAAATGAGGCAGGTTTGAATTCAATTGTGTTCACCAACAAACTCTTTTCTATCTATATTTATACATAACTAACACATTAATAATGATCACATACTAGTATATTTGGATCTAGCAAACATAAATAGTTGTTGACCAGATTGCAAATGAATCAAACTTGGTTGTTGTTGTGCAGATGTGACATTTTACAACCTACTCACAATGGTCCACCTAAGCCACCTTGTTACTATATTGTTGAACTTTAATAATTGAACTGTAAACAATATTCAAGTGTATTTAATCAAACTGCCTCCTAAAACAAAGAAACCAATCAACAAGTTTGGAAAAATACCAGAAATGAAGTGCCCAGTAATCACACTCAGTAGTACGAAACTTATCATTTATAGCATACATCATACAGATGGAATCAAATAAATGGGTCAAATAGTAACAAAAAGACATTGAATTTATTGATTGATGAACAATAACCTTGGCTGGAGGGGCAAGGCAGTTGGATGGTACAACTTGCATTTGAAACAATGTAAAGTTTAGATGTGTATTCCTTCTCATTCACACACACAATAAACATTGGTGCATCCTTTGCACCAACCTAAATATATAATAATCTATCTTGACCCATACCCAGAACTAAATTCTTTTTAAATTTAACAATCTCTATTATGTAATGTAACCTGTTAATTTATTTTACACTACATATGATTTGTGGTATCTAATGACGATCAATATAGAATTAGCTTCAAAGAAACAACACTCAAATCAATTATAGAGCAACTTAAATTGTAATATTCAAAACGTAGATCAACAGATAGGGTTCAAAAATAACAGTGGCATCTTATACTCTTAACAGAAAATCACAAGTTCATACTAATTAATGCATAATAGATTACACTAATAAAAAAGGGATACCTATAGACTAAATGGAATATTTGTAAAAATGTTTTATGAAATACTCTAAAGTGACTATTAGTTCCCTCTTTGTTGAACAACTCATGACCTCCATGTTTATAATGGCCCATATCCCATATGTCAAAATGTTGAAACAATGAAACCTCTTCTACAATCCATGAAATTCTTTCGTGGCTTTTGAGCATCTTGAAGTCTCTGTTACCACAAACAACAATTCAAAAGAAAAACCATTTCTTATATCTTCATGTCTTTAAAAACAACATTAAACATGAACTTTGTGAGTTTGTTAACACCAAAAATTCTCAAATATTAAATAAAGCACAGTGCTAACATTTATGCAACATGAAACTTGGAAAAATCAAGTTCCAAATGCTACTTACAAAAATGTGAAAAAAAAAGCCTAGTGCATCTTTTGTATATGAGTAGCAAGTTAAAACGATAAAAGAATGTACCTTGGATATCTTTAACCTAGACTTACTATTAGCACACTATGTAAGAGCAGGGACTACCTCCTTATTCTGAAGAGCATCAATAACTTTTTTGGCTTCATAAAAGATATCAATATTACAACATCCTGTATAACAAAAAGGAAGAAATGAATGCTAAGCATCTATTGTATGAGTTGCTTCTTTTAGATCAAAATGTAGTTGCTGAAGTACAAAAAATCACTAACAAACAAAGCCTAGAACTTAAGTTTAAAAATGTGGTTCATCGATAGCAATCGTTGATTCGTAGGGGACCCGTTCAGAACTGAAAGCATATTTTAAACCAGAACTAAACACTGGCATCAGTTTTACCGACAAAAAAGAAAAACTAAACACCTGAACACCGAATGAATCAATAACAGGTAAAAAAATCAAATAAGCTTCATCAAAAAACTATTAAACAAACCAGCATGAAACAATCAACCCTCCATACTTCACAAACTGTACTTAGGGCACCTTCAAGAAATAAAACCAAAAAGGAAAAAAAAAAAACAAATCGCACCTGATGAAGCCGGAACGCACCTGGGCCATCTTCATTTGCATCCCTGACCATAGATACACCAGCAATTGAAAGGCGGTTTCAATTCAGTGTATTCATTCAATCAGTTTAATTATGGGAGTTGGATGACCGTTCGATTCCAGTGATTTAATTGTCGCCATTACACCTGAGATTTCATTGAATGGGAGGGTGTAAAGGACGCAAAGTAACGAAGGAGAATTTAATTTCATTGAATAAGAAGTGGTGATCAAGTTTTGATTCAACCGTCGATGGGATGAGCAGGGGTACATCCGGAAGAAAGTTTATAGTGAAGATGAATTTGTACTGAGACTCTTCGCCTGCCGTCTTACAAACAACCCTAAAATTACAATCTTACCCATTCTATCTTTATTATATAATAGTAAAGATAGTAAAAATAAACTTAGCTACATGAAACTTTTGTGTTTTTTCGTTTTAAACACAAAAGTTAGTATTTTACATGATAGTCCCTCATATTTATTTTTGTATCTTTTATTGTATGCTATTTATAAAACTTATTTACTATGTTTTCATTTTAATATCTATATAAAAAGAAAAGTTTAACTACATGAAACTTTTGTTCTCTTTTGTTTTAACACAAAAGTATAGTATTGTACACGATGCTTCCTCACATTTATATTTGTATCTTTTAATGTATGTTATTTCAATATTTTAATGTATGATATTTATAAAGGCTTATTTACTATGATTTTTTTAGTGTAACAACATTGATATACAAACACTTAAATCACGACACAACGTGTGGACGGTGTTTCCTAATTTATATAATTGTGAATGCACGATAGGAATATTGAAGCAAAGTTAAAAATAAAAGAAGCAAAAATTTAATATATTAGACCCGACTTATTTTTTCTTAAATTTATATCAAACATAGATAAAGATAATCAAATCATAATGGCATATTTTTTATTTTTTAAAACATTATATTTTAAAGTTATAAAAAGAAAACAAAACGTGTTTAAAATTATTACATTTAAAAATTTAGAATTAAAAAGTTTAAATTTTAATGTGTGGAAGTGGGTTAAAAAATGTTATGTGGTCAATCTCTAGTATCTTTTGTATGCTTCAGCGACTATACCATTCATATAACTTGTATTAACTAGCGACGGATCTAAGAATTTTTGTTAACGGGACATAAATTGGTGGGGCCAAAACTAGTCAGTTAAACTGTCCCAACGCACAATAGAAAAAATAAAAGTCTTATCTAGTACGAGAACTTCCATCCCCACATTGTGTCTTCTCTACCCTTCGTTGAAGAACAAATTTTAATACAATTTTGCTTGGAGTTTTTGTTCTTCTAGCACCTTTTGTTGTTGGCTTATCAATCCGACCTGGACTTGTTTGTTCCTGTAGCATAAGACTAAAATTTTCGTCTTAAAGGCGGGCTCTATGCTCTGCTTCGGTTTTACTTATGACGTTGAAGCTCTCAATCTTTGCCAAAAGTTTCTACTGAGAGGTCGATGTGATGGCCCATCTTTTGTCTTCGTCGGCCTCTTGAATTCTAGATTTGTCATCATCATTGAGATCAATATTGGGAAATTAAGTTTTCGAAGATGTGGTGTAATGCCCAAATTCAATTGTTTTTGTGTCTTTTGTTGGTTGTGGCTTACTATCCATTTTGGAAATGTTGGCCCATGCGAGATTAGAATAAATAATCATCCATGCCTACATATATGGAAAGCTTTTTAATTGTAAACCTTCTTGTAGTCGAAATTGGATCTTTGTCATCATCTTTGCTACACCACAAAGCGTTGGATCCTCTTTGGTAAAAAGAAGTCCCTTTTGTTCATTGCATGATTTAGATATTTCCATTTCAAATAGAGTTGTTCTAAAGTTCCTTAATTGCATATCATTTGAATGTGAAAAGTGTAATAATCTGCATATAAACAAAAAATAAATTTAAACATATAATATATTCAAACAAAAAATAAATTAAAATTTAACCTTTTTTCAAAAGCCGAGTTGATTTTGTCAGTTACTGATAACCGGGTATTCCAAATTTTTTTAGTTCTTCTTAAGCCATCCATCTTTTAGATTTTGTTTTTCCTTTTGCTATACTTACACTTTACGTTTTTACCTATATCTCCACTTCATTATCCATCAGCACCTCTTTTTCTTCGCTTAACGAAAAAGGTGTTTCTTCACTATAATCGAAGGCTTCAAAGCCAATAGTCTTGAAAATGGTTAGAATATGTTTGTGACAACCGAAACTATGGATTTTGTGACATCAAAAAATTTGCGCATTGGTTGTAGTAGGGTGACAGTTGGAATTGGAGATAATATGATTGAGTGTCAAATATGTGAGTTTGTTGAGAAAATGATTATGAGGTTTGGTTTTTTTAACATGTCTTTTGAAAATTAATTGTTTTTTGGCGGAACGTGATGTTGATTACGTGAAAAAAAAAGAGATTGGATGTTTTTAAAAAATGAACCGATGTAAAGATAGTTTGTTTAAAGTTTGAGATTAAATGGCATTTATAGCATAAAATTTTTATTTTTAAAAAGTGAAACGATCATATGACCATTGAATGGTCAAAATTTGGGGTGGTGAGTGGGGTAGCAAGTCGATGTAACCCGTTGAATTTTCACCAGTCATGGGTGTAAAAAGAAACTCAGGTTGAAGAGGATGGTATTCACACACATGGCTGGGAAATCCCCAACTAGCCGAGCTCGACACCGTCTCACCTAATAGCAAAACTGTAATTAGCAAAAGAGTATATTTTTAAAACACCACATAGAAAAAAAAAAAAAACGACACGACAAAATAAGCAATCACCAGCTGATGTATTCTTTCTTAGTTACCTTTTTTTATAAATAGCATATCAATATTCTTCAAACCAAAAACTAAATCTAGTGCCTTCTGTTGCTAGAGGTTAATAACAAACTTCTTGACCTAATATGTGTGACAGCCCATGTAAATCATACAAAGATATTGTCCATTTTGCCCCGGTAGGTTGCCCATCCAGAAACTAACGGGTTTTTTTTTTCAATCCACGAGTTTATCGTTCAGGCGAAATGTGTCTTGATAGAAAAGTTTTACACCCCCTTATAAAGAAGGTTTTGTTCTGCTCTTCAAATGATTTGAAACTTAAATCTCCACTCCCCTTATCAAGACACGTTTTGTTTGGAGAGCAGCTCGTCGAGTGAAAGTAAGACCGTAAGCTCTTGAATGGACAAAACGGATAATATTTTGTTATGGTTTACGTGGGTGTTACAATACAGTTATTAATATTTAGAAACATATAATAATAGCAGCAGCAATAATAATTTTTCTAACACATCAAATATTAATAAGCAAGTTAACCAAAAAGTAGTAAAACTTCTGTATTTACAGTTGATTCTTAAAAAAATGATTTTGTATATTAAAACTAGATAATTGATGGTTCTGGGTCTCGCCCAAGACGAAAACTTCTTGCAAAGTTGAAGCCCAATCAAAAACAAATCCAGTGGCTTCTATCACGTGTAAACTCTTTTGTAAATTATTGTAGCCCAATAAATTATATGCTCTAACCCAATGCAAATACCATCAACCAATAACGATTAATGACCCAATCGAGAGGACCACCCACGTTTTCAAGGATAATTGGTTTCAGGCTCGGTCCGAGTCAACTCGGCTTGTGCGGTCCAAACTCGATTCACGTGCTCTCTATAAACTACATACTTGTGTTTTCCTTACAACTAAAATTCCTTACAACTAAAATGCTATGGCGATGCTAAGGTAACAATTCTTTTTATTTTCTTATTATTTTTTCTTGCATATAATGATTAACGTAAAATCTTTTAACCAAAATTGTGCTTCTTGAGTGTTTAAGTGCTGCTTAGCAAACATTCAATCTTGTCTATGATGAGCCTTTAAGTGTAATCTGAATGTTTAATTAGAAATTTAATTGTTTTAATGTTATAATTATTATTAAACATATCTTGTTTTACTCTTATACCTTTTAAATATGTATTATGAAATTCCGAATATATAGTTGTGATTTGCTTTTTTCATATATGCTTCGCTATAAATTTTTTAAAACCGAGCTAACTCAAATATAATGCAATTTTACTTTTTTTCCCATTCACTTCGGTTTTCGTCTATAATCTTATCTTAATATATATTAAAAAAAGATTTTGTCACATGGTAAGATTTTATCTAATGCATTGCCACATGACATCTTTACAGCATACAACTGTCACGTGTCATTTTATTAGCCATATAATTTTAAAAAGAAATGTTTGAATAGTATTTTATGTAATTAAACAACATTCTAAAATTAGGTTTTAAACTTTACCCTCAAATTTAATGTTCTAAAATCAGGTTTTAAACAATATTCATAAACCATCAAGTTACCTTGTTTAATAGGACATCATTAGTATCATAATAAACTTTCTTAAAGGATATTAACATATCACGTCGTGATTTGTTTATTGAAGTAGCCAATGTATAATAATCTAGCTAGAAAATTACTCTATTAAATTTATTGTGATTGATGATAAGATATTGTTCAACTAATCAAATTGTTATCTTATTTTTTTAATATTTATCTTATAAAATATATTTTTTATATATCCTTAATGTTTTATATTTTTAATTATAAAACACTACAATACATACGAATATTCTAAAAGATGATTTTTTAAGTTTGGGAAGTTATTTAATCAATATGGTTAAAGATTTGTATAAGAAAAAGTTTTTAGATATTTATAAACATTAATATTGTATTTATATGTATTTAATTTTTTCATTTAATTTACATATATACACATTTATTCAATCGACCTTCACATGTGTATATATTGAATACTTATTAATTATAACCGAAAATTATGTTTTTATTTATTTTAAAAAGTAAATTACATGGATGGTTCTTGTAGTTTGGTAAAAAAATTTGTATTTGGTTCTTTAACTTTTAAAATTTCAAATATTGTAACAAATGTTATATTTATATTTCACCAATAATTCTTATTCTGTTAGTTTAGTTACTAATATTAAATTTTTCAAAATGACTATGTTATCTACAAAGATTATCAGTGTAATTTACTTTTTATTTAAATAAAAATTATATTTTAAAATGTCATTTTTAGAATGTTCAGGTTTTTAAATGTTTCTCTAAAACTTTTGAATTTTTAAATGTCTCTCTTAAAATTTTTTAATTTAGATGCCTTTTAAAACAATTATTGTTTTTCTTAAAACAATTAGGGTTTTTTAAATTTAATTTTTTAATTATTCATCTTTTAAATATTTTTTTTCAATATTAAAAATGCCATTTGAAAATGAATTGTTTCTGAAAAATATGTTTAAAAAAGTGGTTATTTTTTAAGGATGATTTAAAATATAACTGGTTTAAGAAAAACTTTAGAAAACTAAATAGTTTTTTAAAAATATTTAAAATATCAAATGGTTTTAAAAACAACATTTAGAAAACGGATAGTTTAAACACGTTAAAAAGCAAACATTTTATAAAATATATTATTCAAAAAATTTATTCATGTATTTAAAATGCATTTTATTATATAATAAATATAATAATGAAATAATAAAAATATTAAACATTAAAAAAATTTGGAAAAAATATAATATAAAGTTTTTCTTAGTAAAAGTAATACTATAATTTAAAGTTAAATTAAATTGATGGTTGATGCGGGCAAAATGTCATTTTCATAAGTTTTTAACATTATTAATTGTTAACTAACAAAACTTGAGACCATAAATGAAAAAAAAAAGAAATATTAGGGATCATATTCATAATTTTTAAACTTTAAATACTATATCTAAAATTTTAACATAACATAACAATCATGTATGTAATTTACTCTATTTTAAATTAAATTTTTTCAACCAGTGTAACACATGGGTGGTTAGCCTAGTCTATAACATATAATAAAAGAATGTTTTTCTGAAACACGTGTCATTATTTTAACATATCAGATGACACATGTTATAATTTTAGCATATCAAAAAAATTATTTCCCGTCTCTGTCTCATAATAAATACGAAAATTATAACAAGAATCAATTTGACTTTTCTTTTTTACTAAAATTTGTTAAAATAAACATATCTATATTTATGTTCCTTATCTCTCTTATATTAAATGATGATTATTTTAAATAAGTAAATTAAACTATGAAACATCTAAAATATAAATATTCTTATTTTAGTAACTTAGTAATACATACTAAATTATATAATTTCAAACATATTTTATCTTTAAATATAGCTTAATAATTTCAAATTTCATTATTTGTTATAATATTTAGATATTTATTATATTTTTATTTCACCAATAGCTAATAATATCCGGAAAATAAAATATTAATAAAATTAATGGTCTTGACATATTTTATTTTTTCACCCATGTAATACATGGGCTCTAAACTAGTTTTATTATATAGTATTTTTATAAGATTCTGAATATATCATTGTGGCCCAATTATTTTTATTGTTTGAATATAAATTAGGTTCAAAATTTAGGTGAAAAAGATTAATATATTTTATTAAATAATATAAAAAGGACATTTAATCTAATAATACTAAGAACGATTTTGTGCTTGAAAGTGTCTTCTTAATGTTTTAAAGAGAAATCATTTTGGTCATTGTGTCTTATAAGTTAAGTCAATGTGTTAAATATCAGTTTATTGTGTCAAATATTTTTCATCATTATGTTTTACGTTTTAAATCATATATGCTATTTTTGTCTTTGGTTTTTTATGTTATATAAACTTTTGTTATGTTATCATTGTATATTAAAATTAAAATTACACAACGGTGTTATTTAAACAATAAACACATTGTGTCCAGAATAACATAATGATGAGCAAATAATAAAATAAGAAATTTTATCTTTTTGTTTTACGTTTTGTAACATTTTGAGTTATTTTAAACTAATTTATTGATAATTTATCATTATGTTTTACATACTTGAATTACAAAATAATGCTATTTCACCATTATATATTTTTTTAGAATTCATCACTTAAAAAAACACATTAGTGTTCTGAAAAACACAATAGAAAAAAAAACAAAATGAAATGCACTAAAGAGAGACAATGACGACTAGATTTCGTATGAGCTAAAAACGTAAAAGAATTGTTATTATTTTATACAATGATAGTATACTCGTTTCAAAAATAAAAATGATTATTTTGAGGGTGTTTTATAAAATTTAATGTCGTATATAAAAGTTAGAGTAAATTACTATTTGCATCCCTTACATTTGCTAAAACTAACTAGTTGCGTCCTTAAAGTTTAAAAAAAATCACGGCGTCCCCTGACTTTTCAATTTTTCATCCATTTAAATTCCGAATGCTGACGGTGTTAATTTTTCTTTTAAATATTTTTTGAAAAGACTAAACTACCCTTAAAAATTAAAAAAAAATTTAAAAAAACTTGTGAGACCCACCCACATCTTTTGACCATAAGCATACTTTTTTTCTTGTTTCTTCATCTTCCCTAAAACATCCCCCCGAAACGCATTAACACACACTCACACACACTATCTCTATCATCTCTCCATCACCACCACAACCACAATCAACCATCACCACCATCGATACCACCCATCACCACCACTTAATCGTCCATCACCTCAACACCACCCCCAAACACACATATTCTCTCTCATTGTCTGTGACAACCCTAAAGCTAAGGTTAGGTAAACTAACGTTTTAAGAACTATTATAGATTGATAGTATATATTTATATATCTTATTAGAGATTATTAAGGTGATTTTATTTGATTAACTCTATATGAATTTTGTATGCTTAATTCAACATGCGCATATGATACGTGAACATACATACATGCATGCAAAAGCCTTTACGTGTACATGTATATAAATTTTTGTGAAATTTGTGATTATTGAACCATGTGTGTAAGTTACCAAACTATAGGATTGTATGATTAGTTACTTGATTGATAGATGTTTTCATCTAGTATGTAATGAACCAAGATCAAAACTTAATCAAACATTACCAAACAAGTTAACATTTAAAAAGTTGATATTAAAAAAAACCAAAACTAAATTAATCATAAACACTTGAAAACTAAACTAATATACAAACTAAACATAATACTCGGTTCATTAGGATATTATTAATCTTTGATTAGTAAATAATTAGCAAACAAACCTTAACTTAATGACTAAGAATGTCATTAACACCCTAAGTTGACGCCTAGCACTACACCACACTTATCACTCTCCTAAATATGACATCTATCACTCTAAATTGACACCACACAAGCCTAAGGTTAGGGGTCATGATGATCTCCTAGTCTCGGTCGAGGAACACCATAATAACCATCATCCCCATCGACCAAAACCACCACAACCGCCACCATCTCTCGGCTCTCCCTCTCGGTTCCCAAATCACACAACCAACATCCACCACCTCTTGCTTTCTCTCACGGTTCCAACATCAACCGCACACCATCATACTAACCACTATAGTTCATCATAACATCAACCATCTTCACCTAAGTGATCAACCTTCAAGCTCAATGTAAGGAATTTGAAAGAGGCTGATGCACTCAAAACAGTCAAGGTGCTTCCTGCATGCATGCACTTTGTGCATGGTAGAATATACTTCGAAAGTTTTACACACTTCAAAGAAATCTCTCTAAGTGTAAAATCTTCCGAAGCCAAAGACCAAATCTTCTGAAGCCAAAGATGAAGTCTTCCAAAGCTTAGAAGACAAAGTCTTCCGAAGCCCCAAAGATAGAAGACTGATTTCTTCCGAAGACAGAAAAAACATGCTTTCTCTGATCAACTTTTTCAGAAAAGCTGACCAACTTTCCGCTGCCATTTTGCAGACTCACCAACTTATACAAGTTGGTGAAAATGTCCATGCTTTAGGAAGCTATAGATTATGGTCTTGAGTCTGTAACTTTCTACTTTATGTACTTTTATCCTTTTTGTATTACATTAGGATGCGAGCTATGGCATGTCATAGTCACTAGTCAAAAGGCAATCTGCCTTCTGACTTTACATTGATATTGTTGTCTAGATTAGTGTTTTCAGCTGGCCTTCAAAGTATGGCCGGCTGTAGGATGTAGTATAAAGTATCTCAGGTCCTTGTATTTTATTTCTATGCTTTGTAACACTTGTAAAAGAACTTGAGAGTAATATACTTTATTCTTGAAAACCATTTTGTCTGTTGTTCTTGGCTCAATCTCATCTTTACTTGCTTGTGTTTTTTAGTATCACCAAAGGGTTCCAGTTCCCTATTTGATCTGTTAAGTGTTCTAAGTCTCTCCTCATTGTGAAACTGATTGCATTGAACACCTTCACCGGTCCTACAATTGGTATCAGATCATTCCAGGCTCTTGATTATAAGATCTCACCATCTTAGATCTCTCAGTTTTTACAAAACACTTAACAACTCAAATGGTAGCTCTCTCAAAGGCTGATATGAAAACTTGCACTATGACAAAGTCCCCACTGATCACTCCTGAAGACTTTGATACTTGGTGTCAAAGAATGGAAGGCTTCATCAAGTCACAAGACTCTAGGATTTGGGAATCTGTTGTCTCCGGACCTTACATTCCATGCACCTCTTCAGCTGTTGCTGGAGGTGGCATGATTCCAAAAGAGGTGGCTGACTTTTCTGAAGAAGACAGGAAGAAGATTGATATCGATCAGAAAGCCATGACTGCCCTCCAAACTGCTCTTCCAAACTCTATTTACAGGGGCTTCAAGAAGTGCAAAACTACCAAGCAGTTATGGGATGCACTAAAGCTGATGTATGAAGGGTCCTCCGAAGCAAAAGAGAACAAGAAGGACCTCTTAAAGCAGCAGTTTGAGAATTTCACCAACAAGACAGGTGAAACCATTACTCAATAATACTTCAAGTATGTTGAGATTGTGCACACTCTAATGAATGTTGGAGTAACTCTTGAGAACATGCACATTGTGAGGAAGTTCATGTCATCTCTTCCTAGATAGTGGACCCATTACTGTGTTGT
This sequence comes from Flaveria robusta, assembly GCA_025506415.1. Lineage (NCBI taxonomy): Eukaryota > Viridiplantae > Streptophyta > Magnoliopsida > Asterales > Asteraceae > Flaveria > Flaveria robusta. The sequence goes on along the minus strand of CM046472.1, from coordinate 9,380,379 downwards.
TATCAAGAGGACTAAGAACCTCAAGACTCTTACTCTTATAGAGTTGTATGGTATTCTCAGTGGCTATCAGATTGAGATAAACATGCAAAATCCATCTGGTAACTCTAGCAATCAGCAGAGTTTAGCCCTCCATGTGGGTGAAAGGGATTGCAGAGAACCACAGCATCATCTCATCTGCTACCCTGACAACTCATAAAAGGGTACTTTCATCACCTTCCCTGAGACACCAAGGGAGAGCTACATCCAAGGAAGTCCATTCCAAGAGACAAGCTCTTCTCATGCCTTTGTGTCTGCTGATGAGAGTTCAGGCAACTTTCTCTTCATCCTTGAAAACCTGGACTGTATCCATCCAGATGATCTGGAATATATGGAGATAGTCCAGCAGATGGCTCTTCTCCCTCATAGAGCCAAGAAGTTCTACAAGAGAACAAGGAGGACGTTTCCTAGCAATGCAGCAAGTGGAAAGTTTGGACTGGACAAAAACTAAGTGAAGTTTTTCAACTGCAACCAAATGGGACACTTTGCTAGGGAGTGAAAGGCACCTAGAACAAATGGCTTCCAAGCACAATCCAAACCAAACTACACTGAAGGAGCCACCCAGAATGAGAAGCCAAAGCAGCAAGCAGCAGTTGCTGTTGAGGAAGGAGGCTTTGACTGGAGCTTTCAGGTTGAAGATGCATCTCCAAACCAAGCACTAATGGCAGATCATGATGAAGCCAAGGTATTGGAAAATCTTTGTACTCCTGAATGTATTGCTAAAGTAAATAGATACAGGTCCTATAACTTGGAGATGAGATCTGATCTTGAGTATTAAACATCTTAAAATCTGATTTCAAAAGAGCTGAAAATGCATATAAACTAAAGATAGAAGATTTGTAAAAAACCATTTCCACTCTTAAACATGAACACACCAACTACAGGACTCAGATCAAAGATCTAATCACTAAGTTAACTGAATGCCAGGTTGAGCTTGTGATCAGCAAAGCCAGGGTAGAAAAATGTGTTCTTGAAGAAGAGACCTTCAAGAACATGATATCCTCATCTCTGTATGCCAAAGTTTGTTACCAGAATAAGCAGGGATTGGTATCTACTATGATAGCTCCTCCACACTCCTTACTATCTGTAAGATCTCCAAGGTGTGGAACTTGTGAAGATGAGCTTCCCCTCATAGACCCCATAAGTGAAGAGGATGAAGAGGAGATAGTGAAGGATGGATCTGAGAAGAGTGAAGAAGATCATCCTAAGAAGGGTCACTATTCTCCTAACGAGAGAAATCCAGTTGATTTGACAAAGTCCAAGAGAAAGAGCTTGATCAGAAGAGCCAAGAGAAAGTCCAAGAAAGCTCAAAAGATCAAGGCCATTTTCAACTCTAAGTAGAAACAAGTGTTCATCTCTGTAGGATTTGAAGTGGTAAAGGCTGAAGACTTAACTATGAATCCTAGTACCAGGGGTTCTAGTTCTTGTCAAACTCATCCCAACAACAAGAAGAAGGCTGATTTGTTGTGTACCATGCACAGCCTGAACCATCCATATCTAGCAGCAAGTCACTCCCTAAAAGGCTTGCTACTTCATCTGTGAAGAAGAAGATGGAAATGGAAAGTGATCAAGATCAGTCTTGCTCTTAAAGGAAGACTTCCAGAAGAATGCAGATGGATTGTGTCATGTGTGGCAGTACTTTTTATCTGGTTAAGGATTGTATTTACAATCCTAAAAGCTCTGTCCATATGATCAAGAAGAAAACTTTTGAGAAGATCAAGAAGAAGCCAGCTTCCGAAGGAAAAGCTTTTCCTCTCGGAAGCTCCAAAGTGAAGAAGAAGACAAGTGAAAACTTGCCTTTGGAAGAAAAATTGGTCTTGGAAGAAAGGAATGCTTCCGAAGTACTGAAGCCTGCTGCAGTGAAAGCAAGATCTTCTGAAGGTCCAGTCTTCAAAACTTCCGAAGTTTTCAAAACTTCTGAAGTGTTAAAGGTCAAGTCTAATATTCCAAAGGTGGTGTGGAAGACAAAGAAAGACCATGTGACTGAAAGTTCTTCATCAACAACAGCTGCTGATCCTCAAAGCTTGAACATAGGATCAATTACTGTTGCATTGTCTTCTGTTGATATTAATGAGGCCAAGACCAGCAAGGCTTGGGTTTCCAAATGTAACTAATCATCTTTTTTTGTGTAGGAACAGCTAAAGACCAACAGGAATGTGTGGATAATTGACAGTGGCTGTTCCAGGCACATGACAGGCAATGGCACTCTACTCCAAAATTTTGAGAAAATTGATGGAGGGCCTGTTGCTTTTGGAGGGGATGTAGGATGTTACATTACTGGAAGGGGCATAGTCATAAATGTTAAGCTCTGCATTAAGAAGGTAAACTTTGTCAAGGAGCTTGGATACAATCTACTGAATGTATCCTAATTTTATGATCAAAGACACAACATGCTCTTTACTGAGCATGAGTGCATTGTTCTCAAGCCCGGGGTGGTCATTCCTCAGGAGCATATACTACTCAGAGCCCCCAGGAAAGGAAACATGTACAAGATGGATTTACAAAAAACTTCCCCTTCAGGAGAAGTGTCTTGCTTTCTGTCTAAAGCAAATAGTGATAAGTATTTTCTCTGGCATAAAAGAATGTGCCATGTAAACTTTAAAAATATGAATAAATTAATTAAGAATGATTTGATAACTGGAATGCCAAAGAAAGAGTTTACAAGTGATAATCATTGTGTTGCATGCCTGAAAGGGAAGTAACATAAGGTATCTCACAAGCCAAAAGAAAAAACCTGCATCATTACTCCCCTACACTTGTTACATATGGATCTTTTTGGACCCACTAGTGTAATGAGTCTAGGAAGGACCTCATATTGTTTAGTGATCACAGATAATTTTACTAGATTTACTTAGGTCTTTTTCCTTAGAACTAAGGATGAGACTCCTGAAATATTGAAGAATTTCATTTTGAATATTGAAAATCAATCTGATCACAAGATCAAGACCATAAGATGTGATCAAGGAACCGAATTTAAGAACCAAATCCTTGATACATTATGTGATGAAAAGAGTATTACAAGACAATACAGTGCTGCCAGGACTCCTCAGCAAAATGGTGCTGCTGAGAGGAGAAACAGGACACTAATTGAAGCTGCAAGAACCATGTTGTCTGACTCTAAACTGCCTATCACCTTCTGGGCAGAAGTAGTGAACACTGCTTGCTATGTGCAGAACATATTTTTAGTAGTTAAGACTTATGGTAAGACTCCTTATGAACTGTGGCACAAAAGGAGACCTTTTATTGGTTTCCTCAGATCATTTGGATGTCCTTGCACAATCTTGAATACCAAAGATCAAATAGCCAAATTTGATGAGAAATCAGATGATGGATACTTTATTGGATACTCTTCTCAAGCCACGCCTTATAGAGTATACAATCTCAGAACTAGAATAGTTGTTGAGTCAGCCAATGTGACTTTCAATGAACACACACCTTGTGTAAGAGGTTCTGGTCCAGATTGGTTGTTTGATCTTGATTTAGTTACCAGCTGTTTTAACAAGTCTTGTGAGAATGTTTCAGGATCTACAGGTAACCTATCAATAGAAGATTCTGACCCAAGATTTGAGCTGAGAAGACCTTCAAATCAATCTACTTGAGCTCCAGTGGTAACAAATTCTGCAGATGGAGCTCCTATCAGCACAACTATGACAAATCCAGCTGATACATCTGAAGTGCCACCAAATTCCAGCTCAGAGGCACAAAACCTAAGGGAAGGAGCTTTAAATGTTGAAGGAAGTGGAAATGGTGACAGTGATCAAGAATTCCTTGATGCTGACAATCATTCCATGGAAGACAACATCAATGATGTCACACACTCATTGTATCAAATCTCTCTTGATAAGTGTGCTGATGTGGTGGGAGAATCTACTCTGCCTGATCAAAAATTTTCAAATTTAGATCTCTCCAACCAACTTGTTGTGATCCCTCAACTCAGGATCCACAAGTCTCAACCCATCATAAACATCATTGGTGAAGTTGACAAGGGGGTAAGAACAAGAGGACAAACCCATGACAAAAATATTTGTCTCTATTCTTGTTTCCTATCCCAAGTAGAGCCAAAGAAAGTTGAGGAGGCTCTAAAGGATGGAAGTTGGGTTGAAGCTATGTAGGAGGATTTGTTTCAATTCAAAAGGCAAAAGGTTTGGAATTTATGTCTTCTTTCTTCAGGAAAGACTACCATAGGAACCAAGTTGGTGTTCAGGAACAAAAAAGATGATAGAGGACTTGTCATAACAAACAAGGCAAGACTAGTTGTTCAAGGGTATACTCAAGAGGAAGGGATTGATTACATTGATGTCTTTGCTCCAATAGCAAGACTTGAAGCTGTTAGGATATTCCTAGCTTTTGCTGCATCCAAGAATTTCAAGGTCTACCAACTTGATGTCAAGTGTGCTTTCTTATATGGGGTGATTGATGAAGAGGTGTATGTGAAACAACCACATGGTGTCGCAAATCAAGATCATCCTGATTATGTCTGCAAGCTGGATAAAGCTCTCTATGGGCTGCACCATGCTCCAAGGAAGTGGTATGAGACTCTATCTCAGTACCTATGTTAACATGGTTACAAAAAGGGTACTATAGATGGAACTCTTTTCATCAAAGGAACAAGAAATGACTTAATGCTAGTTCAAGTTTATGTTGATGACATTATCTTTGGGTCAACTAATCCAAAGCTCTGCAAGGACTTTGAGAAGCTGATGAAGAATAGATTTGACATGAGTGCCATGGGAGAACTCAATTTCTTTCTAGGAATTCAAGTGAAGCAGGTTGACAATGAAATTTTCATAAGTCAGTCAAAGTATGTTCAAGATATACTAACAAGATTCAGCATGACTGACTATAAGGTTGCAAAGACACCCATAGCAAGAAACCACTCCCTTGGACCTGACCTTAAGGGGGAGTGTGTGGATAAGCATCTCTATAGGGCTATGATTGGGTCTCTTATGTACCTCACTACTAGTAGGCCTGATATCGTGTTTGCCACATATATTTGTGCTAGATATCAAGCCAACCCAGGATGTCATACCTATTTGCTGTCAAGAGAATTCTAAGATATCTCAAAAGTGCTCCATCACTAGGCCTTTGGTATCCAAAGAATTTTGACTTCAATCTGTATGCATATATAGATAGTGACTATGGTGGCTGCAACATGACTACAAAGTCTACATCAGAGGATGTTAATTTCTTGGTGGAAGGATAGTCTCATGGCAATGCAAGAAACAATCCTGTGTATCTGCATCAACTGCTGAAGCTGAATACATTGCTCCTGCTAGCTGCTATGCTCAAGTGCTTTGGATTCAGAATCAGATGTTAGACTATGGATTTAACTTCAAAGAGACTCCCATCCACATAGACAACAATAGTGCTATCTCTATTACACAGAATCCTGTTCAGCACTCAAAGACCAAACATATCAACATCAGGTATCATTTAATTAGAGATAATTTTGAAAAAGGGTTAATCAAACTAATCAAAGTTCACACAAATGAACAATATGCTGATCTATTCACCAAAGCTTTTGATGAATAGAGATTTAAGTATCTTATATAAGCTATTGGGATGATTAACTTTAAGTAGGTTTTTCTTAAAACTTAAGTTCAATATTATTTCTAAAATCTGTGTGTCCTTAGTTTTCTATTTTATCACCTTCATAAGCCCTTAACTATCTTTTCGAAGGAGTCTTTTAGAAAATATTCCTTAGATTTTTGAAAATTTTGAACATAATTTCTTTCGAAAGAAACTAAGTTACATTCGGAAGCAAATTATGTCTTTAATATCAAATAACTGCTTATGACAAAATTTTCCTTCGGAAGAAATTCTCTTAATATCTTACGAAGCCAAATTTTTCATAAGTACTCACATGCCATTTAAGAACAATTTTCTTCCGAAAGTACTTATCTCTATGAAGTAAGAAATACTTTAAGTATTTTTCTTCCGAAGCAAAATTTTCAAAATTCTTAGAAATATCTTCCGAAGCCAAATTGGCTTCGGAAGCTTTTATCAAAACTTCCAGAGCCAAATTACCTTCGGAAGATTTTCGACTTTCAAGAAAACTACTTTTGGGCACTTTTTCAGAGGTGGGACCGACATCCGGATTTCAAAGTTTCTCCTTTCGCATTAACTTTGTCTCAAATCCATTTCATATATATATTCAACGATTTCCCCCTCTTTCACTTTTCACTCTTCATCTGCAACATCTTGATAACCTAAATTCACCCACAAACCGCCTTTGTTCTTATCTTGCTTCACAACGAAATTCTCTAAAATGGCCAACCAAAATCGTAGAAACCAATCCGATTTCTCCATGCAACTTCACAGGCAGCACAATCAGGTTGCTCTGTTGAACTCTGAGAAAGGTCTTGGTTTCTCAGAGGTTTGTCATTTCTTTTCTTTGTCCAACTACTTCACCTCCCTCACCATTGATCCTCCTCTCTATGAGGATTATCTTCTAGACTTCTGGCGGACCTGCCAAGAGGTCACCATGGATGGGGAGAAGGCACTGTCTGCCACAGTGCAAGGGAGGACAATCTTCATCACTCCGGCCATCATCAACACTCATCTTCAGCTGGATGATGCAGAAGGTGATTTGTCCTTCCCCAAATCTGCTGTTAACTAGTCTTTCGAGCAGATGGGTTATGAGGGAGACTTCTCAGTCAGAACCTTCAGGAAAGGAAAGGTCTTTTCCTAGTGGAAGTACCTCCTCCATGTCATCATACACAGCCTGTCAAACAAGCATGGAGGATGGAACCAGATTCCTGAGGATCTTTTCTTCATAGTCCATGGACTGGTTCAGGGGGTCAAGTTCAGGTATTCACACTTTCTCTACCTTAATCTGCTTTCTAACTTGGACTCCCTAAAATACTACATGTTCCCTAGATATGTCCAGCACATTCTTAACTGTGAACTGGGCTCACAGTTGAGGGGAACAGGTTGAATTCTAAAATTAGGACAGATGAAGCCTGACATCTTTAAAATCATGAGAAAACCAACTGTGGGATTCTCTGGGGTAAAAACAGCCCTTGTCCCCAAAATGTTAGAGCTCATTGCTCAAGTTGACAACCTACCAGCACCAGCTAGTGTTGAAGCCACACCTGTTGTCTCCTAACCACCATCTCAACCTACAATAACAATCACCTACTCAAGAAAACACAAACAAACCCCTACTCAAGCTATCCAGTCTGAGCAGGCCCCTATATTATCACCCATGCAAGAGGAGGTGGACACTGGAGCTCCTACTTCCCTTGAGTAGCAAACCACTCCCATTTCTCATATTATCAGTGCTGAGGTTTCTCATGCTCAGCCTGATGAGCTCATCACCCCAACTGCCTTAAGCCTTCACTCAGAGTCTTAAAACTCTAGTGAACAACCTTCAGGGGACAGTTACCATCCCCAGCCTCTTGATCTCAACCAACCAATCCCTAACCTTGAATTCTATGATGATGAAGACATGGGATTCAGTGAGTACCATGAGTCTCTTTTCTTCACCCTTGCTCAAGGAGAGATGAGTGCTCCTGCCATTCCCATGTCTAGCCCACATCATCCACCCCATACTGAGGTGAATCTCCTTGAACAAGTTCAGGAGGTCCATATGGAAGAGGCTCTCACTATTGCTAATGATTACATCATTCAGACCTCAACCATGGCAACTCAGCCCCTTGACACTTCACCTGAAGTTGTCAGTGAGCGGAGGAAATCCAGCAGCCAAGAATACTATGTTGGTGATGAGGAAGAGAACATTAGTCTAATTCTCTCATCCCCCAATGATTCTTCATCTGAAGATGAGGGGACTCTGAAACTAAAGGTGCACAAACTTGAAAAACTATGCACCTATTTAGTCTCCAAGGTTAGTCACTTGGAATCTCAAGTGACTACCTTACAGTAGAGGGTCAATGATCAGCACCTTGAGATCACCTCTCTCAAGGCAAGCTAGCTAAGAGACCATCAAGACAAACTCAAACAGGTCCATAAGAACCTGTGAAAGTAGTGGACTTGACCTCTAGTTCACCTATGCAAGTGGGTGATTACCAAAAAGGGGGAGAAAGTCTCTACAACCACAGAACCTGGGAGTTCTGTCATGAGTATGGACAATGAGTACTCATCACCCTCCCTTGCAGTTGTCCAAACTCAACAACTTCCTTAGGCTCATACTGATGTGGAGGTCATAATTCAACAACTATTTGAGGAAGGAATTCTAATGACCATGTCTGCCCCATCCCACCTAACTAAAATTCCAATAATGGGATGGTGGTATGACAGCTCAAGAATGGCATTGGTGCTATCAAGATCTCAGGGGTAGCAGGAGCACTTCAACTTTCAGACCCTAAGTTTCCATGATGGTATGAACTTAGTTAACTTGCCCTTCATCAATCTAATCCAAAACAGACAGGCTGGCAGGTTAGCTGAGGTAATTCAAGAGTGGGTGCTGAAGGAACAGACAAAGAGCTCAACTATATAGACAAAGGATAGCAGGGAAAACTGTTGGTCAACTGGATACTGAGGCAGACCCTAAGATTAGCTTCGAAGGGGAAACCTCAGTTGAAGGCCCAGTAGTAGAACCTATGAACCTTGAGACAGGCTCACCCTCAGCACCTAGTACCCTCAGTGACACACCTGCAGGTGAAGGTGTAACACAACCTCTCTCTGGCCAGAGTTCAAGCTCATTACAACTATCACAAGGCCAAAACTCTCTCCACCCTGAGTCATATAGGCCAACAATTGACAAAGCGAAAAGGAAAATGACTCCTGAGGAGATTGAGGAGGAGAAGAGAGAGAGAAAGAGGAAGGCCAGGGGAGAGAAATCTGGAGAAGTCCCAAGCTTCATGCAAGCTGCAATCAGGGCTGCTCATAAGCCTGATACTGAGAATGAGGAGTTAAGAGCAGCTAGATTGAACTATCTGGTACTTAGGAATTACAATATAGATGAAATCAACTCTCTCCCTTTGGCAGAATTGGATGAACTGGCAGACAGAGAGCTGTATAAAGAGAGGAAGGAGGCTGAGGCAGGAGAACTGCTCTTCAAAATCAAAGAAGAAAAAAGAAGAAAGAAACAGTAGAAAGCCCCTGTTCTCTCTCCAGTTCAAGAAAGTCCTGAGAAGGAGTCTGTGGCAGTTGAAGAGGAACAAACTCAGATAGGCAAAGAACAAGAAAGACAGAAGATGATAGCCTATCTGAGTGCCACAGGTCTCTATCAGGCAGAAGCTCTCAACCCTCTCTCATATGAATATATTGAGTTTGAGTACCTCAAACAGTTTGATGAAGAGGCTCAAACTCAAAGAAAAGTTGTTAAGAGAAAGATGTGTCAATCCAAGGATCGCAATCAGGAATTATCAGTATTAGATTGAGTTCGAATAACTATCGCGGAATTATCACTATTGGTTGTTTGATTGATTGAATATGTAATAACAAACGCAATAGAACATACTAATGAAGAACAGAACGATAAATTGCAATAAGTGAATGAACACGATTTGATTCAAATGTATTTCATTAAAAACACTGATTAATGGTTACAAAAGATCAAACAGTAATTGCTAATAATGATGTTTGCTATGATTCTGTTGATGATTTTGGTGTAATTGATTTCCCTGTAGGATAAGGTAACTTGTCGATTGTTGATGCTGGTGTTTTGCATGAAGAAGTATCAGCAAGATTGTACTTCTTCAGGATTTGATGAATATACTTCTCTTGATTAATAAAGATACCATCTTCTTTCTGATGAACTTGAAGACCAAGGAAGAAAGTTAATTCTCCCATTGAACTCATCTGAAATTCAAATTTCATCAACTCTTCAAAGTTTTCACATAATCTCTTGTTTGTTGATCCAAATATAATGTCATCTACATAAACTTGGACAACCAAGAGGTCTTGATGTTCTTGTTCGAGAAAAAGAGTCTGATCTATTGTTCCCCTTTTATATCCATGCTTGAGTAAGAAAGATGATAATGTTTCATACCATTTTCTTGGAGCCTGATGAAGACCATACAAAGCTTTGTCAAGCTTGTATACCCTATGTGGGTAATCAGGATCCTCAAAGCCTGGAGGTTGAGCTACATAGACCTCTTCATCAATTTTCCTATATAAGAAAGCACATTTTACATCCATTTGGTAAACTTATATGAAGCATAGGCTAGGAATACTCTTATGGCTTCAATCCTTGCAACTGGTGCAAAGACTTCATCATAATCTATTCCTTCTTCTTGGGTATATCCTTTGGCTATCAGCCTTGCTTTGTTTCTCACAATAATACCTCTGTCATCTAGTTTGTTCTTGAACAGCCACCTTGTGCCAATTGGATATTGACCTTCAGGAAGATCAACTAGATTCCAGACTTTCTCCTTTCTGAATTGCTGAAGCTCTTTTTGCATAGCTTCAATCCAGCTGTTATCTTTCAATGCAGCTGTGATATTGGGAGGAACCACTTGTGAAAAGAAACAAGTAAAGAGACAGATGTTGACAGCTGCCCCTTGGCTTCTTGTGGTTCTTTCATTAAGATCACCAATAATATTTTCTATTGGATGATTCTTATGAATTCTTGATGTTGGAATAGATGCAACTGGAATAGATGATTCCAAGTTAGTCATATTCATTTATGGAGAGGGATTCAGCTGAGTTGGAGAATCAACAAAGTAGTCAAGATCTTCATTATTTTGATCCTCTGAAGCTGAATAATATCCCTCCTCATGAGTTAATGTATCAGCAGCATTGTGAATAGCTTCTGCAGGAACATCTATGTATGTGTTTTGCATTGTGAATAGCTTCTGCAGGAACATCTATGTATGTGTTTTGAACATCAGAAGGAGTCACAGGAACATCTACGGATGATGTTTGTTTATCTGCTGACATAATTTCTTTGGAATGTATTGAAGCATCTCCAGAGCATGGAATATCTACCGGTGTGGATGGAACATCTGCTGATGCAATATCCATATCTCCGGATGCAGGAAAAACATCTGCGGATGTAGAGTTAGCTGCTGCTGATGCTATAGTGTCATCTGAGAATGTTGATGTGTCTGTTTGATCATGATCTGCATTTCTTGGATGATATGAAGTGCCAGGATCAGAAACACTTGGAGAGTGAACTAATGGTCTTGGAGGATTAGCAGATAATGACACTTCATTCATGTTTGGAGGAACATAAGGATAACATGTATCCGTAGAACCTGCAATATTCAAATAACCATAGTTAAATGAATTTGTTAATGCATCTATATCAAACAACCATGATGATCCTTTAACAGATTTTGGAAATAAGGATTCATCAAATGATACATTGGGTGTTTCTTCCATAATGTTGTGTTGTGGAATGTAAACTCTATATGATTTAGATGTTGAGGAGTACCCAACAAAGAAACCATCATAGGCTTTCTCAGAAAACTTTCCCAATTGTTCTTTTGCTTTTAAAACAGACACATGACATCCAAAAGCTCTAAGATATCCTATAAAAGGTTTTCTTTTAAATAAGAGCTCATATGGTGTTTTGTTATGTTCCTTGACAATTAATGTTCTGTTTTGGACATTGCATGCAGTGTTCACTGCTTCAGCCCAAAAGGTGATTGGCAAATATGAATCAGCCAGCATTATCCTTGCTGCTTCAATCAGAGTTTTGTTTCTTCTTTCAGCAACTCCATTTTGTTATGGAGTTCGTCGTGCACTGAATTGTCTAGCAATGCCTTTAATACTGCAAAAGGAGTCTAAAATATGATTAACAAATTCAGACCCATTATCATGTCCTAAAATTTTGACTTTTGAGTCAAGTTGATTTTCAATCTTAGTGATAAACTCCATTAATGTTTCTGATGTTTCACTTTTATGTTTTAAAAAAAAACCCATGTGAATCTAGTGAAATCATCAACAATCACCAAACAATATTGCCTTTTCCCAATGCTCATGACATTGGTTGGACCAAAAAGATCCATGTGAAGCAATTTGAGAGGTGTTGTGTTTGTGTTGATTATTTTGGATTTATGTGACACTCTATGTTATTTTCCTTTATAGCATGAAGAACAATGATTTGAGCAGTAAAATTCTCTTTTTGGTAGACCAATGACAAGGTCATTTTTCAGCAATTTGTTCAAGTTCTTCATGTTGGAATGAACAAGCCTTCTATGCCACAACTGAGATTCATCTTCTGATGACTTTGACAGCAGGCAAGTTTCATTGCTTGTGAGTGCAGTATTGTTCATATCCAAAACATATGTGTTTCCTTTTCTAGATGCTTTAAGAAGAATCCAGTCTTCTGGAATGGGAAAACCTGGCTTAAGAATGTAATAGTTAGTGTTATCAAATAAAGTGGCATAATTTTGATCATAAATTTGAGACACACTCAGTAAATTGTATTGTAAATTTTCACTATAATTTACTTTCTCAAACTTGAGCACACCATTAGTTACCATTCCTTCACCAACAATTTTTCCTCCTTTCTTATCCCCACCAAATGCCACTTAGGAGGCATTTTTATGTTTAAAATTATAGAGTAGAGAATAGTTTCCTATCATATGCCAGGAACATCCACTGTCAACATACCACTTGTTGTCAGTCCTCCATGCTTGTTCCTGCATACATAAAGAAATCAATTAGAATGAGGGACCCAAGCTTTAATGATCTTGGGTTTACCACTAGTATCTAGAATTGTTACTCCCTCATAAATAAGTCTTGACGTTTCAGTGTTGATTTTAGACTCAATTGACTCATTATGTTTGGTTTGTGGTGAGGATGATTCTGTTGAAGATGAGCTTGTGGAACTTTGTTCTTGTTTCTCTCGGCCTTCTTCTTTCACCTTTTCTTTGTTTGGTTGATGCTTTGATTTGATGATGATCCTTGATTGAAGAAGGTTTCACCATCCTTTGACTTTGATTGTGATGTTTGCGTACCAAAGCGATCAAAGAAGGTGTCATCAGTATTGTCTTTCTTTTCTGTCAAATCCACCTTTTTGTGAGGTGTTTTGAGTTGATGTAGTGGTTTGTCTTTCTTCTTTAAAGGTTCACCATCAGCAGATGATTTCTTCTTTGATTTTGGTAACTTTTGTTTTGACTGCTATCTTTTTGGCTTTGAATCTACTGGACTATCACTTGATTGAGAGTCTGATTTAGCTTTATCAGATTGTTGCTTCTTTGTGCTCTTTGTTTTGTTCGTTTTGTTGAAATAGCATTCCTAAGTTGAATGGTTATTTTTGTTACAAATTCCATAGTGTTTGTTGAAATAACAATCAGAAGTCATGTGATTGTTCATATTGCAAATGGAACAATAGCTGCTGAAGTAACAATCTTCAGTGTTGTGATTTTTCTTATCACACCATTTACAATACTTTTCTTCTTCATCATTTTCATGAACAATCACTTTCTTCTTCTTTTTCTGTTCTGCTAATTTTCTTTCAAACTTGGCAGCTAATGAATCCTTGCCATTCCCTGACATGATATCAAAGGGTTCTTGTTTGGCAGTAACTGACTTTTGTTGCTTAGGATTCATAGTCTTTTGTTGATTGGCTTCCTTGATGACTGATGCATTTTGCTTTCGCTGATCATTCACTGATTCAGCAGATTTCTTCTTCCGGAGATCTACTACGGATGGAGATTGGTCATTAATTTTCTTCTTTCGGAGTTCTGCTACGGAAGTAGAATGATCAGCATTTTTCTTTTTCTTCCGGAGATCTGCAACGGATGATTGACCAGCATTTTTCTTTCCTTCTACGGAAGAAACTCTTATTTCTTCCGTAGATGTGAACTACACACCATCTTTAGTTGATGAATTTTGTTGTTTGTTAAGTTCATGAAGCCCTTCATTCAGCTTAGCTATCCTGTTGGAGATTGTTTTCAACATGTTTCTTTGCTTAGGAGGATAAGGCAGGTTGGTTTCTTCAAGAACTTTGGGAATGATTGGTTCGAATGAGACATTCTTACCAATATCCATTTCATTCACACTTTTCTCAACATGTTCATCAAAATCATCCAAGTCATCACATTCATCATAGTCAAATTCTGAGTCATATTGTTTGACTTGTTCTTGATTTAGAAGACTTAGTTTTACTCACCTCAGAATCATTTTCATTTGCCAATTGATTAATTTTTGTTGCAAATTTGGTGCATGGCACAAAATGATTTGACAAACTATTTATCATTGTTTCAGGTAAAGGTGTGTAATTATCATTTAGAGGGGGTGCGACGGCATTGTATCCCAACCCATACCTGTTCTTTGATTCAATATGAGAATTTACTAATTTTTCATATTGCTGAGATGACAGTTGAAACTTCTGAAGTTTCACTTCAGTTGATGCATGGTCAGATGTTGATTTTGTTAAGGAAGTGGTCAGATGCTCAACTTGGGCTTTTAAGTTATAGTTTTTAGAAACAAGTTTATCTAAATCTTTTTGCAAAGAGTTGATTTTCATTAGATATAGTTTATGTTCTCTTACATGAGATTCATTTAAAACCATTGTTTCCTTCACTTTATTTGCAAGTTGTTGAGCATGGACTCTGTATCTTTCAACTTTCTCAACACATGATGATGAACACAGTCTATCTCTTACCTCTCTGGCCATAAGTGGAACTTTGTTTTCCATGTTTGCCATTAAAGCTTGATTCTCTTCCAATACTTCCTTCTCATACATGCTCCAGTCACATGTTCCATCTTGTAAAATTATCAGCCCAGTTTCTTTTGAATTACTAGGCCCTGCTGATGAGCTTATGGCTGGTGGGGATGAGTTGGTTATCTGAGGTTGTCTGAAGGATCTTTGAGATGTTGTTGATTGATGAGATTGATGTTGATGAGACTGATGCTGCTGATGTTGGTGATTTTGTCTCATGTCAGAAGATGCTTGTTGATTGCACTCTCTTGAGAAATGTCCATAGAGATTGCATTTGAAACATCTTACTTTTGACTTATCAACACCAATTTTGGTTGTCTTACCAGCTGCAGCTAAGTTTTTGTTTCTTCTCAGGTACTGTTTGCCTCTGTATGCTATCATTGCTATTTGCCACTGAAGGTCCATTTCCTCTACTTCATCTGGATGAAGTTCTTCCAAATCTTGCTGGCAGATGTTAGCAGGAGTTAGAGTGCTTCCCAGATAAGCTTGAAAACTTGAGCTGAAAGCTGCAAATGCTGCTTTTTGTTCTTTAGAATCCAGAATCACAGTGATTGGCTCTGCTTGATTGTTGTTGAAGGAAGACTTTGCTGATGATGCAGATGAATCTCTCTTTCCATCAGATCTCTCTTTTTCTCTTGCTGACTTACTCTGAGTGGATGATTTTGCATGCTTTGATGCATAGAAACTAACTTCTTCCTCATCTTCACTCAAAGTACAAGAGTTGTCATTGTCATTGTCAGAAATAAAAGCACTTCCAGCACTTTTAGTTTCTTTAAACTGATAAGGGGTGACATGTGTTCGCACACTCTTGTTTCTTGACTTTTCATCCATTTCAAGAGCTTCTACTTTAGCCACCAAAGTATCTAAACCAATGGTTTTGAGATCAAGGGTGTTCTTGAACATGGAGACAGTTTGCTTCCAACTTTCACGCAAAGTGTGAAGCATCTTTTTGTTTAACTCCTCATTGGTATACTTTAATTCCAAGATGTTCATCTCGGTTACCAATTGCATAAACCTGTGGAGTTGTTGTGGTACTGATTCACCCTCAATATGATAAAATGTTTCATATTGGGAGCGAAGAGTATCCTTCCTTATGCTCCTGATTTCAACACTTCCTTCACAGAGAGTGTGAAGAATTTTCCATAAGGAATTTGCTGTTTTGTAGTTCTCACACCTGATCAGTATATCTTCAGGTAAAGCCATACTTAGCAAACTATAGGCTCTAATATCAACTTTGACTCGTTTAACATCCTCAAGTGATAGATCTTTTGTGTTTATGGGCTGATTATGGTCTTTATAATCCGCCCCACTGGTGGAATATAAGGACCTTCAGTTATTGACACCCATAAATCAAAATCTGTGTAATTCACATGATTTCTGAATTTGATCTTCCAGGATTTGAAATCTGCCTTGGTTTCCAACTTCGGAGGTTGGTATGATGATCCACCAAAAGAATTACTCATTTTAGTCAAATGTTAATATTTAACTAAAACAAATTCCTATTTGTGAATGAACTAATTAATGACAAATACTTGATTATTGAATAATTAAGTAGTTGAAGTCACAAATCAGTCAATCCTCTTAATGATTATCAAAGGTGATACCAAATCGAGGATGTTTGTTGATATGTTTTGTTCAAATGAATTGAACACTTGTTGATTATCAATCAATAACACGGATCTACGTATCAATTAATCGTGAATGTAGATCAATGTTAATCGAGCAATGTAACACTACTCGTTGAACGATGAATCACGATTTGATTGTTTTAGGAATAATTTACACCAAATCATTGATTATAATTCCTTCGTTATCTATTGATTAATCTATAACAGCCTTGAATCAGAATTATAACCTCTCAAGTTGTTATGAACACCCAAAAGCAATTTTACTTAAAATCAATAGATCTAAACAGCAAACTGATAAATCTAATGATATAGACAATCAATCAAACAATTCTAACACTGATAGATCAATCGATCTAAATCAATGAGCACTTGGCTCTGATACCACCTGTCAATCCGAGGATCGCAATCAGGAATTATCGGTATTAGATTGAGTTCGAATAACGATCACGGAATTATCACTATTCGTTGTTTGATTGATTGAATATGTAATAACAAACGCAATAGAACATACTAATGAAGAACAGAACGATAAATTGCAATAAGTGAATGAACACGATTTGATTCAAATGTATTTCATTAAAAACACTGATTAATGGTTACAAAAGATCAAACAGTAATTGCTAATAATGATGTTTGCTATGATTCTGTTGATGATTTTGGTGTAATTGATGTGGCGGCTGCTAGGGTTTTCGTGATTGACTGATCGTATTGATTGATGTATATTGTTAGGCATTCAGCCGTATGAAAGTGTGAGCCTATACGTTGTATTTATAGGCTCAAGGATTTACTGCTAGGGTTACAGTAAATCTCTTAGAATCAGTAACTTTCTTATTCGTGGTAAGAAAGTTACTCAGAGAATGTTATGATGTGACATTCTCTGACTGAGTTAAAGTCATCCGTAGAAGTTGACTTTATGACATCACTCAGTGATTGACTTGTTAACTTGATGTACTTGGTGAAGTACATGCAAGTGTTGGTCTTCCGTAGAAGTTTTGCCTTTCGTAGGAGCTTTGCCTTCCGTAGGAGTCTTCACTTGGACTTCATTGGAATGCAAGTTGTTCATCCGAAGATCTTTGGTCTTTCAACAATCCCTTGACTTCATCCACACTGAAGTGTTCTTCCACAGAAGATCCTCGGATGCACTTTGTGTAAGAAGATTATCTACGGAAGAACACAAATGTTCATCCGTAGATGTTTCTTACACTTTTTCAAATTTTCATGAAATTTGACTAAGTATGATGTTGATCCTGCAATCACATATATAAATCAACACAGTTATGGGTTAACCTATATATATATATATATATATAATGCTTACAAAAATGATTATTTCAAAAGAACTTATTACAAGAGATTGATTAAAGTGCTAAGCCTATACAAAAGATCTAGACCTATTATTCCTAGATCTAACAAGATGAGAGAGGAGGCTGCTAAAACAAAAGCCACCATCAGAACACAAAAAAAAAAGTCTGCTGACAGACTAAAGATAGTGAGCTTCTTGAAGTTGTATGGGTTCTCTGGAAGGAGACTTGGTCCTATGTCTCTATCCACAATAGATGAGCACATCAGGAGGATCAAGCAGAAGATTAAGGAAGGTTAGCTTGTTGACTTGCATTCTCCACCAAGTCCAGCTGCACCTGAAGTTGAGGTGAAGGTTGAAGAGACAACACAACCTGAACTTGAAGCTACACCCAAGCCAGCTTCATCTTCTTACCCACAACAGGGTTTTGAATCCCTTTTTTCTGAACCAATGGGGGATAAGGACCCAACTGAGGAGAATACAGAAAGCCCAACTGGTGCTGCAGGCCACACTCCTCAGTTGAAGTATAGAGTGAGGAAAATAATGGCCATCAGAAGGGATAAAAGAAAGAAAAAGAAGTCCAAGGCATCCTCCTCAACACCTTAGGATGAGTAATAAAATCCTGAGAAAGTGCACTAAGAGGCTGCTCAATCAACTCCATTCAAAGTAGAGCCTCTTGCATCTGGAAGACCAACTATGTCCTGAATCTACACTGCTGATCAAGACATGAGGACTACAAACTGATAAGCATCCTTTCTGTTTTAAAAGCATCAGCCTAGGGGGAGTTTGTAAGGAATTTAAAAGAGGCTGATGCACTCAAAACAGTTAAGGTGCTTCCTGCATGCATGCACTTTGTGCATGCTAAAAGTTACTTCGGAAGTTTTACACACTGCAAAGAAATCTCTCTAAGTGTAAAATCTACTGAAGCCAAAGACCTCCGGAGCCAAAGATGAAGTCTTTTGAAGCTTAGAAGACAAAGTCTTCCGAAGCCTCAAAGATAGAAGACTGATTTCTTTCGAATACAGAGAAGACATGCTTTCTTTGATCAACTTTTTCAAAAAAGCTGACCAACTTTCCCCTGCTACTCTGCAGACTCATCAACTTATACAAGTTGGTGAAAAGGTCCATGCTTTAGAAAGCTGTAGATTATGGTCTTAAGTCTTTAACTTTCTACTTTATGTACTTTTATCCTTTTTGTATTACATTAGGATGTGAGCTATGGCATGTCATAGTCACTAGTCAAAAGCCAATCTGTCTTTTGACTTTACATTGATCTTGTTGTTTAGATTAGTGTTTCCAGCTGGCCTTCACAGTATGGCCAGCTGTAGGATGTAGTATAAAGCATCTCAGGTCCTTGTATTTTATTTCTATGCTTTGTAACACTTGTAAAAGAACTTGAGAGCAATATACTTTATCCTTGAAAACCATTCTGTCTATTGTTCTTGGTTCTGTCTCATCTTTACTTGCTTTTGTTTCTTAGTATCACGAAACGGTTCCAGTTCCCTATTTGATCTGTTAAGTGTTCTAAGTCTCTACTCATTGTGAAACTGATTGCATTGAACACCTTCACCGGTCCTGCACTCAAGAACCACCTCCTCAAGTGAACCTTCAAGAATCTAAGAAGCAATCTCCTAAGTCTTTCTTCTACATCCAATCAGTTTGATTCTCAAAACCTATGATTAACAAGTTAAGAAGTTATATATGTGTTTAACATACATATATAACCAACCCTTTAAGTTATAAACCATCAAAGCTATTTACAAAACCTTATGAACATTTGATTTTCAATCAAAAATCAGTAAGAAAAGAATCCAATAACAGAAAGTTTGAGAATTTTTATAAAAACCAAGAATTTAAACAAAACAAAGAGTTTAAAGGGTTGAAATACTTGTTATTTCATGATTTACCAAATAGGTTAGATTAAAATTTTAAATAACTGTGATTGTGGGAATAAAATTTAGAAACTTGTTAGAAAATATTAGAAACAATAAACTGAAAAATATGGAATAATTATATGGGATATATTAATTTATATGATTAAATTAAGAAAATAAAAGAAAAATACCAAACAGGAGATATGGACTTCATAAAATTCTGGAAATATTATATGATGACCTTAACATTATACTTAAATTACAGAATAAATTTCGTGAATTAATTCCTTAGTATGATAAATTTTTATATTTTAGAATAATTAATAAGAAGAAAATCAAAACTGGTAGAAAAATAGTAGATAAAATAATGAAATTTTTACATAAAATTTTATGTGCTAAATAGGACAGAATGTATAAATTTTAGAATTTTTAGAGATATGTAGCTATTTCTTCCATTTATTATGAAACTTGTAAAAATTCTAAGAAATTACCTATAACGAAATATTAATAGAAATTTTTATGGCATAATCTAGATATTAAAGTATTTCTTTTTGTAAAATTTGGTAATTTTTGGACAACTATAGCTACTGTTTACAAATTTTGATTTAATTAACGATATAAGTGCTGAAAATTTTAAAGAAATAAGATTTTATTCTAACAAATAATTATTTTATAGGAAATATTTCACTTGTTGCTAGAAATAAGGTGAGTAACATGGCCCTTTTTTGATTTATAAATTTTTACGGGGAAAAACATACTGTTTGTTATTGAAATTGATGCAAATTTGAAAGTTTTGATATGTTAATGTCATTTTGACACAACCATTAATTCGGATGAGAAACCGTCAAATAATATTGATAGTGCTACTTAGGAATATGTCATCCTGCATCTGCCGGATAAGGGTATGTATGTTATATTATTTGATTCTGTGATTTGTATTTGATAGTTATGAATCACTTGGCATGTGAGTAGGTTTGGTTGTGAGTTTGTTTATGATGCATCAATTAAAAGAATTATGTTATTGAGTAAACCTATGTTATCACCAACTTTATGTTGACTGTTTTGAGTATGCTTTTTCAGGTTGACATCATGTACTATAGCTTAGTTTATTCGTTCAACCTGTACAATAGGTGGTACGAGTATATGGGGAAGCTGTGTGTCTGGATCACTTTGGATTTGATGGATCTTAGCATTCACGTAGACGTTCACGTCCATTACTAGCGGGGAATTAATATGGAATGATTAAGACATCTCTTTGGATTTGGGATTACTAAATGTAATGTAAAAGTCTAATAGTTAGACAAATTTTGTATAAATATTGTAATCCTTAATATATTAAATGAAAGTTTATGTTTAGTTTTATTCCTGGGAATGTATGTTATTATAATCAATATGTTTTGAACTAAGAAGTCACACCCAAGCATTTCACACTTCCGCCGGGATGTGACACTATGACACACACACAGACACACACACACACTCTCTCTCTCTTTCTCTATTTCTCTTTCTCTCTCTCTCTCTCACACATCTATGGTGGTGGTGATGATGGGGGCTGTGGTGGTGGCGATAAAGGGTTGTCGTGGTGGTGCTGGGAGGCTGCAGTGATCGCGATAGGGGAGGCTGCAGTGGCGATGACGAGAGCCTGTGGTGGTGGTAGCTGGCTGTGGTGGTGGTGGTGGGTGGCTATGAAAATGGTGATGGAGATTAAAGAGAAGGAAGAGAGAGAAAACGGGTGTGTGTGTGTATGTGTGAAAGATAAGAGAGAAAGTGTTTGTAGATAAATATGTTAAAAGATAAGATGGGTTGGTGGGTCACAAAATTCAAAATGTAGTGATTTTGACATTTCTAGTTATACCTATGTTTTGCTATATATTTTATTCAAAACCAAGACACCCAACGCCTTGAATTATTGCATATCGTTGTTTTATAAGCTTGTATATTACTGAATATAAAGTGTGACACTCTATTTTAGTTACGTATAAGTATTGAACATTGAGGTTAAACAAAGATAAAAGTAAAAAAAGAAAAGGACTCAAAGGTAGAATATTTTTGAATTAATAAAAGGGTGTTAAGTGTAACGAAAATCAATATATCTTTAATTATTTCAAACTCTATTGTGGGTTACAATAAGCCTTTATCTTCTTTCTAATGTTTTCCAGTTTAGATGGGACTGGTTGGTTGAGCCGGAGGAATCAGGATTTAAAGTGGTCACTGGACTGATCTACTTAATTCATTTTGTAGTCACAAAACCAACCGTTCGATGGTACGACCGGGAACCAAGTCGAATGATGAATTAAAGTGTTGAACATGATATTATTATTGACTTTTATACATACCTATAAAATACACATATAAAGTACGTATATCAAATTACATATATATATATATATATATATATATATATATATATATATATATAACTACGTGTATATATGTACAAACATGACATAATCCGGTTCTTAATCATGTCCAACCGGTTTGAGGTCCAATACGGTTCATAAAATGTATCTTCTTTCTACATCTTGTTGATGAGCAAATAAAAAGGAAAAGTGTCACACTGAATTGACCGAGACTAATGGTGACTTACTAATATCACCATAATGTTGTAAAAAATATAATTTAAACATATAATGATTATAAATCTTAAAGTGAATAGCCTACGTAGTATTGCATCCATAATAAAATATCCAAATTTAACTTTATCTAATACCCAATTAACATATTATATTGAAATTTGTCTCCAACGTTAAGAAATGAATAGAGTGGTGGCTAAAACTCAAATATCCAACTAAGGCAGCTTCTATTCATTAGTCACATGCTAAAATTATTTTTCTCGTTCAATATATACTCAAAATATGTCAACATAATATTGGTGAAATATACATTTAATATATACTTAATAACATATTTAGGTTATGGATTTTTTAGTATTTTAACAATAAAGCTCGTTTTTGATCAATAATTATAATTCTAGCATATTTAACTTTTGTATTTTTGTTTACAATTTTAGTTAATTTCATTTTCAGTTATGGCATACACTGTCAACATGATGTTTGTTTTTTTTTCTAAACGGAAACTGACACACACTCTAAACTATTCTTAAATCTATACCACTTGTTTGTGATGAGACTTGAAAACTAAACCTTATAGGGGTTGTTTGATTCGCAAAATATGTTGTAAAAGAATTAAAAATGGAAATGAAATCGGAATTGGAATTGAAATTCTATTAAAATTGATAAGGTGTTTGGTTGGTAAATTTTTGAGTTACCATCAAATGTTAATTGTGACATTTGATGGATAGTTAAACATTACGTGGGTAAGTAAAAAAAATTTTCAATTAATATAAAATATTTCTATTTTATTTTCATTCAGTGAGCAATCAAACATGATTTTAATTATCCTCAAGGTTTCTATCATGTCAACAAGATGCAGAATACCTCACTGTTGTGCCAAAGCCCATTTAGGAGCATTTTTAATTAGGTAATATTGTGATTACCCGGATGAGATGGACAGATTATGTAGGTTTGATTTACACATCATGTGAAGCCACAGAAAGCAAAGGGAAAAGAAAACCCAATTGTTATATTAAATACAGATGAATGTCTCAATCTGTTTAGTTACGTGTGTTACTTATCACCTTCTCAGCACCCTACCCGGCTACCCCTAATTTTTTATATACATATTTCACCAAACAAAACATTAAAACCACAAAACCTACAGCAAGTAGCTGAAGTCAGAAGCACCAAAAACATTACACTAACATATTAGGATTATAGGATAATCAAACTTATACCAAGACTCCCAACCCAAGTTCTTATATATAGATCTATTGGACACCCATATATATGAAACATCTTTTATTTCTTCTGCGAGAACTGCAACTGATTTTGCCCTTCCTTTAAACATTCTATTATGCCTTTGAATCCATAAACTCCATATCGTGGCCATGCAAATTATTGCTGCAATCTTCTTCCATTTTTTTTTTTTTTTTTTGTCTCCTATGGCCTCTTGATAGTTGATTACTACATTCTGCAATGAATCAAAAGAATCTAGGATCTTTACTTTACTTTACACCAAACCCCAATATTCAATTGCTATGTCACAGTTCCTACACCTCCCATTATAAATGGTGATTTTTTTTTTTTTTTTGTAACGCTTTCAATGACGGTTTATTTTAGAAGCACATGCATTACTTGGGTAGCGACAAAACATTCTTAAAATATTAGGTTTCATTAATATTTTATATATTACATGTCATTAGTCATTAGTGAAATAATAATAATACTATATATTTAAGGAATTTTAAATAACAAATAATAAAAAATAAGAATCATAAAGTTATATTTTAAGATAAAATATAGCTAAAATCTTAAAAATTAGTATTTTTAATAGTTTATTAGAATTAGAGTATTTATATTTTAGATATTTAGTAATTAAGTTTATTTATCTATAATTATTCTCATCTAATAGGACAAAATACGAAAAAACCAAAGTTTAGACTCACCAAAAGTTGTCATGTGTACTTAAAAAAACTTTTTTATTATGTAGTATAGATATATATAGATTTATTTAGTGAATGTTAGAAATCAAAGTTTGTTTTATGTATGAAGTATACAAATTAAAGGGTTGAATTATTAAACAGGACGTATTAAGTTTTGTGTAGTTAACACACACTAGTGTCATTAAATTACGGCTAGAACTATCACCTACAAAGGATGGAATTATCACATACAATTTATACATAAAATAAACATTGTATTTAAAGCTTCCACAACTTATGTGAACTAACTTTTGTACAAAACGTGTAGGGAGAGTTTATACAAATCATTATTTAATGAATTAATCATACTAGCTTTATATTTATTGAATTTCATCAATTCTTTATCCGTTAAACCACTTGGTCTTATTCCTAAGTTCCATTTATATTCGAATACATACAAATAAATATTAACGTTAAAAATAATATAAAATATTAGCCCTTATACATATATTTTGTGACTTCATAGAAGTATGAGAGTGACTGATTTTTGAGTTTTTTCTACATATAAGCACAAATGGATATCAACACGCATGAGAGTGACCAACTACTTATCGTGAGCTGGAAATCACTAAAAACTTAAATATAAACAACTATACCATCATCAAGATGTGAATATCTTAAGAGATGTTTGACTCATTGGTGATACATGTCAAATAGGTTAGCTAGTTTATACTTTATAGGGATATTGTGATGATAAAATAATCTAACTATTTAATTACAAACCTCATAATTTTTAATTTACTTTTTTCTAAGGATCGATCTCTAATCCCTAATTAACTGAAAGATAATCATGTTAGTTTTTTGATGTGTTGACTACTTATGTGGCCAAAATACTAAATAGAAAGTAAAAATCTATAATCAGGTACGTCAATCTGAAACTTTTGCATCCTAAAATCCATCAATCTCCACCTCGTTATCTAAATCATTTGACTCAGTGGAGGTATATTTCAAGTGTCGATAAAGGCTAGATATAAGAAAACAGACGTGCTAGAGTCGGGTGACGGCAAACTTAAAATTAAGCTCAAATTACTCTCAGTTAGTAAAAAACATCGTTAAAGTAAACTCACCTCAATTATTTGAACTAAGGATTATTGGATTTAAATTCAATAAGTTACAGATGTAATATTTTTAAAAATAGAGTTGGTGTAGCGTAAAACTTGTGCATTATCGATAAAAAAATGTTAGATATTTTCACTATTAAAGTATTGTACATGAACTTATCATGGTCCCCCCTTTTCTTTAACAAATAAATTGTAATAATTTATTTACTAGACTTTGTTGGATTGAGTTTTATAAAATTAAACTGTGTTCAGCAGCTTAAAAAATTTCTATAAACAAATGTGTTATGAATACTAAAGAAAGCACTTGTAGAGGGGATTTATTTATGGTCTATTACATATACATTATACAAACTAGAATTTAACCTCGCGCGTTGAGCGGGGACTTTCATCATATTCCGAATATCAAAACGCAAATGCCAAACATATTGCAAAGACTATCGTTACAACAACTGTCATTCCAACGTAAAACTCTCTGCATCTCGAAAGGTAGAAAACACGGAGCTACGACTTTTACTCCCCCTTAAAACCCTAACACGTACCTCGTCGCAAAAGTGACATAATCATCCAAAACCAAATAAAAGAAAATCAATACAAACCACAAAAATATTAAAAAATTAGATGTTACGCAACTAAACCCAATTAAATTTTTTATACTAATGTTTACAAATCCATGTGCTTGAGCCGGAAATAAAAATAAAAAACAAACCCCAAAAAAATGAAAAGAAAAAAAAAGGAAAAAAACTATTGTTTAGAAGAATCAAACCCTGGATCATTCCATTCCCTCAACTCCACCTTACCACCGGAACAAATAATTATTTGGTTGAAATTATTTGAAGCAATGATATTTAACTCAACTCACTAGTTTGAAACTAAAATAAAAAAGCCCAATGAGCAGCTGCCACGTAGCTGGCACTATTCCTCCATTTTTATTTTAAAGTATAGTAATAATTCTTATCTCAAACTTATTCTATTGATTAACTGACATATGTTTTTCTTTTTTATATATAGCAAAGGAAATTTTATAGTTGGTTAGAAAAGTCTAACCCAACATTTAAAATAAAAGAAAAAAAAAAATAGAAGTGGATTAAACGTTTAGTTTACTTTTCCTACTGAAAATCCAAAGTTAAAAAAATAAACATCAAACTCAAAATTACATCCTTGTTTATATCATCTGATTTAAAAGCCACATAGTTTCTTGCTTTCTAAATCATTCACCAAGCTGTATACATGATCGCCTCAAGAACTTCCATTTTCCTCTTTCACTTGCCCCCTAAATCAATTCATGACATAAATCTGGATGACCATAGGCCGGAGTGGGGTATAAGTTGTAGCCAAGCATTGGTCAGCCTCCAAGTATCTGCTGCTATTTGTCGTTCACCATAAACAAGTTCTAGTGTTTCTTTTTGATGAGTGCAAAATGGACATAATTTAATATGAATTTCTAAACCCTTATTGCTAATATTCATTCTTGGGTTTATCGCTAATATTCATTCTCGTAAGAATAATATAATGAACTAACCTTTGTTGAGGCTAAGAGGTACAAATGATTTATTTCTAACTTCACACCTTTCTTAACAGATGTAGTTGGTAAGCTATCAATTATTTTGTTTATTTATAAAAATGTAACTTAGTAAAGCATTTTAGAGTTTCCTACTTAATGTACTTGATGGCCACTGAAATATGTGAAAATACTCGGAATAGTTATTTGGCCCTATAGCTACTAAATGAATCATCAAACTATTCAATAAATCCAAAAACGTAATGTTTTCAAGTCTCATCAATGTTGACGTGATTTTAAAGAAATATTTCATTTTTTTATTTAAAACTCAATTTAATAATCAATAGGATTTATATCTTGAAAGTTCATAACACAATTTAAAATAAAAGAAAAAAGAAAAAAACTTATACATCTTTGTTTGTTTTGTTATTAAATAAATTAGGTTATAGTCCCATGTATTATATGGGCTTTACAATAAAAATTATATAATTTTATAATGTGCAAGGGATAAAAATATTTGAACTACAAGTAAACAAAGAAAAAAAAGAATTGTAAGCTTTTAATTAATTTAAATCCATGTCTAACAAACTTATGTTTTAAGTAAGAAACATAAATATGCAAAAATTTTGTCTCACACTATACACTTATACATACAACTATACAGTATCATAGCATATGATATATAATTTAAAGAAAGAATTTCATATATACCCTTACATACTTTTAAAATATCATATATGTCCGAATAAATTTTAATATATCATACATACCCCTAGAAAACTTACTAAATATCATATATATTCCTATAAAACTTTTCAAATATCATATATACCCAAATTAATAGTAGAATATCATATATAACCCTAGAAACTTTCTAAATATTAAGTTTCTATAATATCATATATGCCCTAACCAAATTATAAATATATATATATATATATATATATATATATATATAAATAGAAATCTTGCTAATATCAATAGACCTGTACCAATATCAAAATATCAAATATAATTTTATTTTATTATTAAAATTTTCAAAATATAATTAGTCCTGAAATTCAATTTACTGCCTTTTTGTTATTATTAACTATTATTACTGTTTATACTATATTTATTAGTTTTTTATTCATATGATAATTATATTATTAATAAATATTATTTTTTTATACTTTGAAAAAAATAATACACATCAATAACCTAATTAAAAAACATAATGAATATATTTGCTAAAAAACACTTACTTGTATATTAAACTCTCATGTTTTATCTTAAAATTTTATTAGATTATCTTAATTTATTACAATTAAAAATTAATTGGAGAAATAAAAGAATTATGAGATGTAAAACTTCATATTCCTACTTGAAAGTACAATTTATCAAAAAATATTTAATTAATTTTGATTTTAAAAATAAATTTTGGTTCCACCACGACCTTATAAATATGAAAGTTTTTGAAAAAATTATAAAAAAATTGCCAAATATAAAATAATAAAATTGTTTTTAAAAAATATATGAACGAACATATTTTAATTCCTTTTTAACAAAATAAATTAATATGCGAAAATGTGATATTTAAGTTATAGAGAAGAGGATATATGTTATTTGAAATTTAGTTTGTATATATATAATATTTGTAAAGTTTTATAAGGGTATATATACTATTTAGAAAGTTTTTAGAGGCATATATGATATTTTTAATTTGATTAGTGCATATATGATATTTAAAAAATTTACTAAGGGCATACGATATTGTAAAAGTTTTATAGGGGTATATATGATATTTTAAATTTTGTTTGGATATATATGATATTTTAAAAGTTTGTAGGGGTGTATATGAAATTCTCTCTAGTTTAAAAAACCACAACTATTTTATTCTCTAACATATCATCTGAATTTAGTATTTTAACAATCACAACCTGACCATTAATTTTAAATATCAAAAGTTTAATAACACACTTTGTTTAAAAAAACAGTTCTGTTGTAAATAACATTACATCATATCATTTAGATACGAGTTATAAAGAAAACTATTATATTTTTGTTTAAGTTAATGAATAAATGTTATTTACGAAATTTTTAATTAAAATGTTAAATGCAAAATTATAATAAAAAAATAAAAATATAAAAGGTTTGTTGTCATATTTTAGTTGATTGAATCATTTAAATATGAAGTTTTTCTAAATTGAGATTTTGATTCTGATTGTTAAGATATTTTTGCAATAGTATGTGAGATTTATTTGGAAGGGGTTTAAAAGATATTTTAATAAATTTGAAAGTTAAAGGTCATATTAATAATCTTAAGTGGTCAAATGGTTAATTTGATAATTACCATTTAATTTAATAGGTCATATAAAATTTGGGCGGGAAAATATTTTTGTGGTTAAATATGGTATTGATACGTGTTAACAACTGTAATCATTTATTAGTATAGATTAACAAATGTCAACTGTAATCATTTATTAGTATAGATTAACAAATGTGAACGACATTGCCATCGAACACTTCGCTCTCTAAACTTAAAAATCTAGAAAAATACAATTAAATAAATGATAGGGAATAAGGATTGATAAAATGATAGAAGGTTTAAAAACTTTACAATAATAATAGGATAACTTATTTTATTGTTTAAGAACAAAAAAGTCTGGTCGATGATATATTATGGGAATATTCCGCCACGTGTACGGTTGTGGTCGATCTTAGTATATTTATAATTTCTTTGTTTTGTAGCTATTTTGGTGATTTCTTTTCGTCAAATGGTTATCATATATGTAATTTTTTCTTTAACGTATTCACTTGGGAAAATAATCAAATAAGCACAAATGGATATCACATGCGCGTGCGTATTTGACTGCTTATCATCAATCACTACAAACTTAAAATACACACCATGAAGATGTTGTAGGTATCCTGTCAATATCTTTGGCTAATTGATGTATGAGAATATGACAACGAAAGAGTTTAGTACTAGCATTTCTTGTGATTTAAGTATTAGCTATGGAGTTATGATGTTATTGGATTCCTTTCTTTAATAAAATTAATTATAATCATTTTTGTTAGAGTTTTATGTAAGATATTTTAACGTAATTGTATAGATTAGTCGACCAATATGATCATAATATTTATCAAATAAGTCAAGGTGCAAAGTGTGCATGTTTGATAGTATAACCTACTTAGGGGTGAATGTCCTAAGAAATGGTGGTTCCAAGAGGGCAACGCCCCCTTGGCGGGGTCTTGGAGCATCGACCCTAGTAGCGGGGTCAAAGGCAAAGCCCTTGGTTGGAGTCGAACTGTCAGGTCAAGTTGGAAATTTTTTAAATTTTAAAAAATATCTTTACTAGCACATCAAAGTTTAATTATTTTGAAATTTCACATGTAAAATTTGTGAAAAAGTGCTTAGTTTTAAACACAAAAACTACCTTCAGCAATTAGCTCCATCCTTAGAAGAAATACGATTTCCTGCATATTTGGTCTTTACTTTTTCTTCTTCTAATTTAACAAACTCACTCAAAGTCATTCATCGTTTTAAAATCCGACCGAACATTTGGATTAAACCGTATATAGTTTCAATCTAAAAGTATTTCGTGACTCTCATATCATCCAAAATTTTCATCATGGAAATATGATTGCGATGAAAAGATACGTAATACAAGGTATGTCACCAAAGGCACCTCATGAAAGACAATGGATGTTTAAGCATAAAAAAGATGAGGAGATTTAAGGATTGTTTTGGCTTGATGAATGAATTGGTGTAAGAAAGGTTTAATTTCTCATATTTCATCGTAATTCAAGATGGAAACATGTTAGATAAATTGTTTTGCTCTTCATTGGCATTCATCTTTGTTTGATAAGTACTAACAATTCCATACAACCCTTCTAGAGTCATAGTCTTTAATATCTTAGTTCTTCATCTGGAGATAATATACATAGTCTAAGATTTTAGGAAAGCTTTTAAGAACTTTCTGAGAATATCAGGATTCTCCATCGTCATGCCCGTTTCAATGCAAGAGTCCAAAAGTTTAAGATATGTTGCAGTCATAGTATCCCCTCTTATGAAACTAAAGTTTTTAAACTTTTGTTTTAGCACAACTTTCTTATTTTAGTTCATGTCTTCAATTTCTTCATATCTTGCCTTTAAAGCTTTCCATAAACTCTTAGCAGCTGTGAACTTATTAAAACAATTAATCATACTATTTGGAACGCATATTCTAATAAGCCATAGTGCCTTTGACTCTACCTTTCTTTTCTACATGTATTCTTCTCAGTACTTTGAGCAGTCTTTTGAAAGCACACCACAAAACCTTCAGCCGTAGCTTGAACTGTTGGAATGTAAGGCCCAATAAGGATGGAGTACCGTAGCTCTTTGATCTTGATTTCTTTTTGAAGCATACCAACACCTTCATTTGTAGAGTTAACATTGCTACACTACTTATCATCTTAACATGTTATAGTACAACAGATATATTGTTATTCAACAAGTATTTAAGCTAAATAACAATCACTTAGACTATTCGATAGATCTTGTACTTTAGTAGGGACAAGCTTCTTTTATTACATGTAGATGGAAGCATCAATAGATAACAATTTTTGCTGTATACTTAATTCTTGATTCTGAGTAGCTTAAACCTCAAATATCCTAGTTATATATTAAACAATTGGATAGTAGCATTTTACATTAGATTAGGTAAAGTTAGTTTTGTGTCTATTTTCTTTGAATGATGCTGCCAAACAATGGTTCCTAGGCATACAATCGATGAGCATCTATACTTGGGAGGATTTACAACAACAATTTTTGGAAGTATATAACATTCCTTAATAAACAAGTGATGCTAGACCCAATATTTAAAATTTCTAACAATAGTTGGGCAAGTTATTTTAGGAAGTATGGAAGATATTCAAGTAGTTGTTGAGAAATTATTCCCATCATCATATCATCATAGATTGTAATGGGAGTTGATTGAGGCTTTTTATGATGCCTATCCACATATGACATCTGGGATGTTAATTCCACTAAAGGTGGAACTTTTCTATCTAATCATGTTAAGGTGGACTAGGAATCTTTAGATAAAATTATTATTAACTTTAAAAGACAAAGTCAATCTAACTAGAAGAAAAAACATATAGTAGTTAGATTTGTAGGTACACCTAGTACCATTAATAAGATATACCAATGAAAGAGATATAATAAGTAATTGGAAAGACAAATGATAAATCTAAACTCAATTATAGGAAATGAAGTACCTTAAATTCTTCAAGTCTATAAAATGTGTGAAGGATGTGGTGATTTGGGGCACTTAGTTGTGGATTGTTTATCATAGCGGGGTCAAGCTGAAGTAAAGGTCAACCAAGTGTATATTGATCGGAAAGAATATGATATGAATTTGAATACATATCACCTAGGTTTGAGAAACCACCCTAATTGTAAATATGATAACATTGGTAATCAATCTTTTCCTTGTATTCAGGTACCAAATCAAAGAAGGCATCAATACCAAATTTCACAGCCATCCTATAATAATCAAAGCTGTAATCAAGTAGGTTATAACAAGGGATATCAAACAAACTACCAATAGAGTGTCAACAAAGGAATTCCTTAAGGAGATGAAACAAAAAATAAAGTAAGTGATATAACAGTTGGGGCATTATTTAAATAGGAAGGGCAATTGGTTGAAAAGATGGCCTAGCTTAGACTTTAACCTTAGCAAGCTCCCAAGTGACATTATATTAAATCCACAAGATCAAAGGTTAAGTTTAAAGAATAAAAGCAACGTTAATACAATGCTGTTAGTACTATCCTAAGTTATAATGTTCATGCTTTTGTAGTTACTCCACCTCTACAAGTTGTTTAACTTGAAGGAGAGGATATACTAGTAGTGGATAAAATTATCAAAATAGAAGAAATGGTTGAAAGGAAAGACTATGGGAGCACTCTATTCAAGTTGTTTAACTTGAAGGAGAGGTTGATAAAGTTTAAGTAGTGGATAAAATTATCAAAATAGAAGAAATGGTTGAAAGGAAAGACTATGGGAGCACTATATATTCTATTCAAGGTTGAAAAGTTTAAGATAGATAGGATGCTACTGGATTATGGAATTAGTGTTAGTATTATGCTTGGAAGTTTATATGATCAGTGTGATTTTTGTCCCCCCACAAAAATTTAACACCACCTTAGTGTTAGCCGATTTAACATGTAAACTTCCTTAGGGGATAGTAAGTAATGTACTTGTCAAGGTAGGGGAATTCTACTATCTTGGATAATTTTTTTATGTACATTTATGCAACACCTATGAAGGATGAACAATGTAGTGTCATACTTGACAGACCATTACTACTAACAACAAATGATCAAATCATCTACAAATAGGGAACAATGGAGATACCCTTTATGTGTAAGTTACATTTAAATATGTTTTTAAATTTAGCTACATACTTTTATTAAAAATGAATGTGACGTGGCAAATGTTACAAATAGATGTCAACCTTCAAACATTTCACATTTGAATAAGGAAAACAACAAAGAGAAGTGTTGTGAGTACAATAGGTTCAAGCTAGAGAATATGATGGATGTGAGGGGCATGAAGATGGATGAAGATATAGAGAGGGTGTTGCCAACAGGGAAAAATAAAGTACGAAAGAAGGACAAGGTGGGCTAATCATGGTAAATCAACGTTTAAAGAGACAATGTTTGGTCCATGTTGGAATGAAGTTGGTAACCCATGAGATCATTAAAACAAGCATTTCTAGAGTACTCAGAAGGCAAGAATCCATTCAACCACCATGAATGGTGATGGTATGGTTTGGCTCAAGACCTAAAATTTAGCATTGATCGGGAGACAACTAGAGTTTTTGTTCCTTCTTTTCTTTTTGTTTTGCATTTTTTGTTTTTTGTGTTCCTTTTTTCAGCTTCAAACATTATACGCAGATGCTCAAATGTGTGGAAGTTTGTCGAATACCATGCTTGACATGAGAGTTATGGAGTTGTTCTTATACCGCCAATTCCCGTCCTTCGTTTGACACGATTAGAACACTCGCTAATCATGTGATCAAATCCATGTGTTCTTTCTCTTTTCTATTTATTCATTTCGTTAAAACTATTTTCTTATTTTATTTTTAGTTGTTTGGGATGTTTTATTCGTACTTAGTGGTATAAACACTCTATAGTTATCAAGGAATGCATGCGTAGTTATTTATTGTCTTTATTTTGGTAATTGGCAAGTAATAGGTTGATAGTGAACAATCGTTGTAAAGTGATGATGTGATATAATATTGGTCACCCTAGTCTACACATTGTGATAGTGCTTAGTTTCTACATTGGGGGCAATGTGCATCTCAAGTTTCATGATGAGAATGTGAAAATTTTAAAAATTGAGTTTTTTTTGTAGTACTCCAAGTAATGTGTGTTTGAAAATTAGAAATTCTTAATATAAATTACAAACTTTTTGGTTATCAAAACATTACTTTAGGTTCATAGTCATCGTCATATTCATATTTATTAGAAAACTAGTAGAAGTATCTAAGAGGGATAACAAACTAGAGGGTTAAGTTTTAATGTATACTAGTGTTATGTTTTAATCATGAACCAAATTATACATGAATATTATAATTGCATTATGATTACACATATGTTAAAACTGCTTATATCCTCCTGAATTTTATGTTATACTTTAGTTGCTCAGTTTAACCCTTTTACCATTCTAATATTTTACTTGTATGATCTTTATTATCTTAATTTTTGCCTACACATATGTTAAAACTGCTTATATCTTCCTGAATTTTATGTTATACTTTAGTTGCTTAGTTTAACCCTTTTACCATTCTAATATTTTACTTATATATCTTATTTTTTGCCCATGCGATGTAATTTTGTTCATTAAGTGAAATTATATGTTAAAATTGCTAATTCTTCAGCCAAAGACCATGTCTCCAGCTTTAGTAAGTCAATCAATGCACACATTTTCAAGTTATACAAATTTATAGGCAAAAAAATTTTAAATTGTACGAAGAAAAAGAAGTTGAACAAATGATCTAAATGCCAATGTGTCTATACTGAAAAGATGGTAAAATTTGCCTTAAATGAGTGAAAAATAGAGCCAATATTAGCCCACATGAGATAATTGGTCAAATGGGTCAATTTTTGCCCAATGTGATATGAGTATTATTTCGTGGTTTAAAAAAATCTTACCAACTTTAAATTTCGCTACCTTAGCATTCTAAATATCCTGTGAACCTTAACCGAAGACTTGTTAGACCCGTAAAGTCCTTTTGCTTCATGATTAGTTTAGGTATATTGTGAGAAAATGAGATTGCATGTATAGAGGAAACTTGAAGGTGAAGGTGTTAAAAATATCCGGAATTTGTAAAGAAAAACCATAATCCGATCACATCCTAAACCAAAAAAAAACCCATTTGAATCCTTATTTGGATTGGATCTCATCTGAATTTGAATTCGTTATTTGGATTTCAAATATATTGATTTTTTATTCGGGTTATTTAGATATGTGATTAAACTGACCAAGAATCTCACTATTTTTCCAACCCAATACTCATGACCCAATTGCCTATTATGTTTCAACCCAATACTCAAGAGTCTTAATACATTCTAGTCCTCTGATTCAAAACAATTATAGAATTATCGATTGTTGTTCTATATTGCAGATTCTAGTCTTCGTCCTATTCAGTTACCTCTTACATTTGACTTTGAAATTCTGTTTAAGTCACATTTTTATATGTTTTATTATGATTTTAAACTAGTAAAATGATAAGAATAAAAAACTAGGCAAAAAAAATAGGAAAAAAAAAAAGGAAAAATTGTTATTTTAATTCGAAGTATTCGAATTTTTGAGAATCCAGTCGGAATTGAATTCGAATAGATTCGGATTGTATAAAGATACTTCTTATTCGGATTAGATCAGATTTCTGGTAGAGTCATGAAATTTTCGAATCCAAATAATCCATTATCAAATCTGATCAACCTCTTACTTGATGGTTTGTTAGGTTTGGTTAGATAGTTAAGTTATAAAACATGAAAATGTTGATAGTAAAAAGACATTCTAAGTTAGGTATGAGTTTGGACCTTAATCGAGAATTGGTAAGTGATTAAAGAAATGTCTTTCTTAATAATGGGGGATAAATTACAAATGTGTTTTTATTGAGGGCCGATAAAAAAAATATAAGTATGGGAATTGTGAAGTGTCTTTCGTTTAAAATTCGTGTGAAATGGAGTTACCTTTAGATATTATTGTGCTCGTAGGTTAAATATAAAGAATGCCTAATTTACAAAAGTTTTCATGCTCAAAATGGAAGTTGGAATATCAAGAAACAAAAAATTAAAAGTGCTAAAAGTGGCATATAAGCCACTAACATCCCCTAGTACTCACTAACGCTCCATAGGAGCTACTTATACTCATATAGGCGCCTTCGATGCCTCATGAGTTAGTGAAGAGTGCTGGTTCCACCATTTATCAAAAAACTTAAGTTTCAACTTACGATTGAGCGGCACTAACACCCATGTGTGCAGTTTTCTGGATGTTTATTGTTTTCTAATGCATAAAAAGGGTTGAATCCCTAATGGATTCTAATTGTCAAAAATTCATTCATTCATAATTCCAATACTAGTCTAGAAATGAAGATATAGTAATTGTCATGAGCGCCTATATCATCTGTGACCAGCTCCAGGTGTATGATTCGTGTTTATAGATACTTTTTCTTGTTTCACCTAGTTTTTGCATTAAATCTTGTTTGCCCGTAAAGCTATTTGGTATCATTGTCTTTGATTTCATTAACGAGCTGATTTGGTTATGAACAATGGCTTGATCTTTGTAATTTCTTGGTTTCTTTACAGCAGTAATAATTTAAATTTATGCTATGTTTTGCAACTCAGGTTGGGAGTGTGAATGGATACATTTATAATCCATTCTATCATTATCACTAAATCAAATAACTAGTAAAATTATGTTTGTGTGATTACTAATCAGGTCAACAAACTTCTAAGTCTCCTTATATAAACCTGAAACCAAGGGATTGGTCATTCTTCTCTTCGTATTTCTTTTGGATTCATTTGCGTAAACGTTGTTTTGATAAACAATCAAATTAATCAACTTTTCAAATTTTAATGTTTAGTTTGATAAATTATACAATTGATAGCACTTTTCAGTGATTTCCTATGGTTTTGTCATCCAACTTATCTTTACTATTAAGGATGATTGGGAACCCTTTTAAAAATACTTTTTGCCTACCATATGACATCGAACACTTTCCAATTTAACTATGTAATTTATTAAGAAGTGACCGGGTGACTTTTGATGTGGATCGAATATAAAAATTGATTTCAATGATAGACTATAGCGGAGTTACAATCAAATAGGATCACATACAAGATAATACTCATAAATGCTTATATATTGATGTGTTTTTATCAAATATTAAGGTGTTCAGGGTTAAAAAAAATGAAAGAAAATTTTCTATTTATAGCCCTCACATATGGCCTGTACTAGGACTAGAATACCTTGACTAAACTCAATGTTGTAAAATTTGCTAGACGCTGCCAGATCGGCTTACTAGGGATTTGTGAGTACTCGTTCTAGGCGGAGAGTACTCGAAAAGTACTCGGGCATAGTAAATTCCAAAGAAATTAGTTTTTGGGAAGTTGTACATATATTAAATATCATAAGTTTACTAATATGTACAACAAAATATGTGAATATCAATATAAATTAAAAAGATACATGTTCAAATATAAAAATAATTCAAAATTTGATATTTATTATATAATATTATAAAATAGTAATCACTTAATAGTCATCTTGCAAGGTATATACATGATTAACAAAAAAAATTCAACAAAATATGACAAAAAATAGCGAAAATTGACGAAAAACAATGAAAATCCGAGTTCTCCGAGTTGGGCAGAATTAGGCCGCCTAGCTCCGAGTAGGCCGAGTTGGACCGCCTAGCTCCAATTAATAAACCCTCTCTATGAATGACCAGGTCTCCATTTGAGTTCATTTCTAGTTTCACCCTGATTCGGGACTCTCTTCTTTTTCTTAGACTCTCTTCTTTTGTTGATCCTATGATATGCAATCTTCATGATTCTTATACGTTTGAGGAAGAACACAAGATCATCTTCTTTAGTGATGAAAGCATTGCCTACTGAGTGAGTTTCAGATGGAAACTTATATTCTTCAATCACTTGTTGACCTCCTAAGTTTCTTGATTTTCCATCTAATTGAAAAGCTTCTACCTTAGTAATCATGGTCTCAAGGCTTGTATTGTAAAGATCATGAGTATTTTTTAGCATAGTCATACATGGTTTCCAAATCTCAAGTAATGAGTGTAGAATCTTCTTGCTCACTTTATTTTCCTTATAGGTTACTCCCAAAATCTCTAGATCATTAACCAGTTGAACAAATCTATGAAGCTTCTTTGAGATGGATTCACATTTGATTTGGTGAAAAGTTTCATACTGATCACCAATTTTTCTTTGCTAATTTCAGTAAAATCAATGCTTCCTTCACACATGATGTGCAAAGCATCCCAAAACCCTATGGCCGTACTGCATTTTTCAAGCCTCTTTAGTACATCAATTTACAATGCTTGATTGATGATGGAATAAACCTTCATATCAATCTTAATCTTCTTGTTGTCTTCTTAATCTAGATCTAGGTGGGATCTTCAATTGGAATCTGGATAATTCTGTATTGGTTAGCATTGATAGTAGTTGGGATGAATGGACCTTTATACATAGAAATCTATTAATCAGGATGAACTCTTGTGATGTAGTTGATGAACCTAATCTTTCATTTTTAAACTTTGATTTATGTTTTAGTGTTGGTGGTTTTGGATTGTGTCATAGTTTTAAATAACTTAGTGTAACCATGATTAAAATTTCTTGATTATAACTTTATTGAATATGATTAGATTGATTTTAACTTAGGTGAATTGATTTTAAGTTGATTTTATGTCCAATTAGTCAATTCAAGATAATACTCATAAATGTTTGTTTATTGATATGCTTTTTATCAAAATTATAAAAAAAAAAACTTTTTATTTATAAGCCTGACATGTGATATGTACTGTGACTAAAATACTCTAACTAAACTCTTACATTAGAAAATAAAGGCAAAAGTACAAAAACATAATCATTATTTCTTTCATTCTACATCCACATTTGTTTTGTTGATTCACATCGGGTAAGGTGAATGAGAAAACTCTTAGCCAAACTTTATTCTTGTTCACTCGCATTTCTTCTTTCTTCAATAAGCATTTGATGTTGCTCATCTACATTGGTTTGCCCATTGGCATATGTCATATGCAGAAGACTAACACTAATAAAATCATCTTGCCCTAGTCAACCGCATTAGTCTTCAACACTAACTCAAAACTCATCAAAGTAGAAAAACTATTTAACCACTTTCTGAATTGACGTTCATGATCCTTCTAGGATCGAACAAGAAGATTGATTAGGCTTTAATTTTAAGTATTCACGGTGGTAAATGTCAGCCTTGCATGTGCATCAAGTATTTTTCTAAAGCTAACTAATGATATTGAAGCTCCTTTAGCCTTTCTTGTGTTCCTCAACAGTTGTTATTATGCATGTTAAGATTTACAAATGTGCTAAACTAATCCTAAGAATATGGATAGACGTCCGATAATGAACTCCATTTATAATTAGTTATATAATTATCACTAAATCAAATAACTAGTGAAATTATGTATATGTAATTTCTGATTAGGTCAATAAACTTATAAGTCTCCTGATTGTCAATCTTCTCTCGTATTGCTATCAATCTAATTTGTGTAAACCGTGTTTTGATAAGCAATCAAATAAATTCACTTTTCAATTTTACTTTTAATGTTTAGTTTAATAAATTGTTAGCACTTTCTAGTAATTTCTTGCGGTTTTACCTCCCTACTTACATTTACTATTAAGGATTAATAAGAACCATTTTAATAAAACATTTCGAATAATGTCCAATTTGAATATGTAATTTATTAAGAAGATTGATTAGGGTTTAATTCTAGGCAGTAATGGTGGTATA
This sequence comes from Flaveria robusta, assembly GCA_025506415.1. Lineage (NCBI taxonomy): Eukaryota > Viridiplantae > Streptophyta > Magnoliopsida > Asterales > Asteraceae > Flaveria > Flaveria robusta. Next base: position 9,340,824 of record CM046472.1, on the reverse strand, counting down.
TGTAAGCCTTGCACATTCATCAATTATTTATCAAAAGCCAACTAATGATATTAAAGCTCCTTTAGTCTTTCTTGTGTTCTTCTTTAATTATTATTATGCATGTTAAAAATATGGTTAGACGTCCGATGATGAACTCCACAAAGTTGCATTCTGTATAGCATGACATGTAAAATGATATTAAAATCACATATATGAAATTTATTTTTCTTCACATAACAGGGGTAGAACACATTATTCGTAGCATATCTTTTTACAGAGTAAACATTTAAAACATATTAAAAGCAACTTACGTACTAGACATGTTGACAAACATCTAGCTTCTCATTTCTCCCTTCAAACTTGATGTACTTGTACCAGTTCGCCACTAAAAAGTACACCACAAAATCAGCACTTGTCAAAATGGCTAACAAAAAGTAAAAGTTGTCCAAATGACCCTTGTTTAGATTTCCAGGAATCCATCCAGGCATTTTGTCACTACTAGAAATCTTCATCACAATTGTCACAAGCAGACTACTCACATAGTTCCCTAGTGAAATCGACGTCATGCATAACGCACTTCCAAAGCTTTTCAGCCCATCCGGTGCTTGCCCATTAAAAAACTCCAACTGTCCTACATACATAAAAACCTCAGAAGCACCAATGAGTACATATTGTGGGACTTGCCAAAATATGCTCAAAGTGCTAGATCCTTCACAATCCATGCAATCAATCTTTTTATATTTATATTTCAACCTGAAGTGTTCAACAGTGCCTGCTACCACCATTGCCAGTATAGCAATCACTAGGCCGACCCCCATCCTTTGAAGCTCGGTTAACCCTTTGGGGCAATGGGATTTTTTAACCCTCGCTACTAACGGATCCAGAACCCGTCTATATATGAAAATGAAGGCTGCAACACCAAGTATATCAAAGGTGGACATGCTTGCTGGAGGAATGTCAAAGTTTGAGATGTTGTTCTTCATTGCAGCTCCTTGTTCAACAAATAAAGAGGCCATTTGTGTGAATACAACTGAATAAAGGATAGTGCATAGCCAAACTGGTAGGAGTCTTAAGATGCATTTCACTTCTTCAACTTGTGTTACTGTACATAGGCTCCATGGGTTCTTATCAACCTTTTCAATAGAGTTCTCCTTCGAAATGATAACCGCAGCTCTATCCAAGAATCTGGTTAAACAAAAAATATTAATAAAATCATTATAATCTGCCGAAAGAAAGCATCCCTGATTTCAAAATAATATACATAAATATGTAATTTAATTGGTAAAAATCATACTTAAATCCTTTGGTGTGAAGAATATTTCTGCTGCTATTATTGGTATTTTCTTTGTCATCAACTTCATATAACTCATCTCCATTAGAAGGTATCACAACCTTCCATTTCCTAATTGAAGCAACCATCACTTGGCAAAATCTTGAAAAGGGATTCCCAGTTGGTACAAAATGCCTATATCTTAGTGTGCCCGCAAGGAACAAGATCAATGCGACAAGCGCAGAGCCCGCTGATGCCCAAAACCCTAATGCCCACAGCCCTTTATCCTCAAAATATCCTAAAATAGTGTTTGAAAAGAGTGATCCAAGATTTAATGCCAAATAGAAGTAGCTAAAGAATGACACTTTTCCATGCCCTTCAGTGGGGTGATCCTCATCAAACTGATCTGCACCAAATGTGGCTATGTTAGGTTGGTACCCTCCATTTCCAAGCGCGATAAGATAGATTGAAACATAGAACATAGCCGTCGCAAAGCTTGAGTGTGTCCCACATGGAGTCCTTTCATCTCCGCATCCATCAGGTTTCACCAAGAATATGTATGATGAGAGTGATAATGATATCAAACCCTGCCCAACATAAAAACATACACATCATATAAATTAGTTAACACACCTAGAGTTCATCTAGTACCTTCGTTTTTAGATATTTAACCATTAGCGGTTAGCAAGCGTATGCATCTAATAGCGTTGTGAACCATAAATTGATCAAAATACTTTGGTTTTTTAAACATACCACTACAAAAATGGCTTGGAAGATGACACAAGTTTTGTAACGCCCCCAATAAGAGTCACTAAGAAAGGCCCCTAGGAGGGAGAAAATGTAGACAGTGCCGGTCCATTTACTAACATTGTTTGCAGCTTCGGCGTTGTCTTGACCCATCACTCTAGTCAGGAATAGAACCAAGTTCACCCCTACTCCAAAAAATGCTAGTGTGGCTAACCCTTGGTTCACTATATTAGTTTTTCCATTACAAGACAAAAACATGCATGTTAGGTCTCTATAATGTTAAAGTGCTTGCATATTAAAGTTTCATCATTGTTAAAAATTAAGAAAACATTACCAAGTATGAGTATGGCAGCAAACCATGACCCGGTTCTTTCACGAACCGCTAGTTGGCCTTTCCAATCAACTGATCCGTCCAGAGTGCGTTCCTCGTTCTTTTTTGCCATTTTCTCCTCAATTTTTCTCTAGAGGCAATCATGAAATCATTAAGAGCAAGTAACAAATATGAAACAAAGAGTGTAATTAGTTTCTACTCTTATATATATCATAACAAATTAACATGAATATTGATTAAGAATCTAGGACTAGATGTCATATATAACACTCTCATATGATCCATGAACAACTTGTTTTGGTTGGTTCATAGTTGAAGTTTCAGTGGTTGTTGCAATTATATTGAAGGTGAACAACCTCCCTCAAAGCACTCCACTACGATTCAGATCATATCAATATCCATGTGGATATCTTTTGGGCATTTTATGGATAATTAAGGAACAAGTAGAAGAAACATGGTGTAATAATCCACCAAAAACTAACCATTATAACCATGTTTGAGCAATCCTTGCTAGCAAACAGATTGTTGCTATTCTTGATGATATGATTATCAAACTACCAAAGGAAAGAGAGATATATAGAGTGAGTGTGAGAGGAGAGGAGTGAATGGTTATGTGGGTTGTGGAAGGATGGGTATATATAGATGATGAGAGGTTACAACAAGGGGAGTTTGATGAAAGGGGAGATTACATAAGGGTCAATTGCATGTGATAAGATATTAACTAATTAGGTGAAATTGTGATAAAATTGTCAAATTATGTAGGTTTGATCTGTAAGTCATGAATTTGTGACTGATGCAGAAAATACTAATTTTCAAGAGACATGCATGCATGTCTCTACGCTTTTTTAACTTTCACTTTTTGCTTTTTCGCGAAATTTATTTGCTACAAATATATGTGACTTAATTTTATACAAAACGTGTAGCCTTAGTTTGCTTAAATTTATTTGCTACAAATATATGACTTAATATACAAAACGTGTAGCCTTAGTTTGCTTAAAAAAGTTTTTGAAATTGATTAAAAGTGTCTCCAAATTAATTTTTTCTACAAATATATGTGACTCACTAAAGTTCCATTTTATAGAATTTAATTGCTATATTTATTACTTAAGCCATTTAGTTTTATACTTAAGCTCTACTTATTTAAGATTGAATACGATAAATAAATATTTACGGTTAATTAGTCCAAAAGAAGCTTTATAATATAAACCTTATACCAAAGGGCTTGTGTTATAATAGTACTAGTATATTTAGTTCATGAGGTTGAGGGTTTCTATTCTAAGTAACGAGTTCTAATAAAATACAAACCCTTATACAAATGTTTTGTAACTTTGTATAAACTAGTATTAAGTCATCAGTGTTACGACAGTGTGTAAAATCATGTCAAGTAGCATAAATGTCACATTATAATCAACGACTGGCAACATCGAAAAAGCTAATGTTGAAAAAGAAATGAAAACGAAAAAAATAAAGCCGAGCGGAAAGTAGACAAAAAAACGTTAAACCACCCACGTGAAACATGAAACGTAAAACATTAAAAACAATAACTAAATCAATGTAGGACCCGCATGTTGCGACGGGGCCTTTAAATGGGAAAAAATCAACATAATAACATTGAAACGCACATGAACGTTACGGCGTGTTAACTCTAAAAATTTAAACCGAAATATAAAACGAAACATTCGTAAAATATGAAAAGTATAGGAGACCAGCCAAAGATGAAAATAAAATATTATAGAAATTATATTGTAAAAGATGTAATAGTTTTAAATTTAAATAAAAAATTAAAAAAAGAAAAAAAGAAAATCATATACAAGTTTTAGGGCTTAATGATACAACAATAGATACAAACTTAAGTAAAAAATTAGTAGTATTTAAATTGTGCTAGTATTTAGAGTGGTAGTAAGGTACCTGACGGCTCTTTTAAATTAAAATATTCCTGATTTTTGAGATTTTGTTATATAAGCACATATGGATATCAGCACACGTATGAGTTGCAGAAGGCTTATCATTAGCTTTTTTTTTTTGAAATGCGAACTTCATAGAAAAAAACAACCAGCGGAAACTCCAAGAAGGAATTAACCGCCTAAAACAATATTACATCTTATTACAAAAGAATTTACGCCAATCTATCCAATCCACCGTGGCCTTCTTATTTCTATTTCTATACCAAAGGTACCCCAATGATTTTATATCGGCAATTATTTGGGCCACGTTCGGTTTGACACTAGAGAAAACCATCTCATTCCTAGCCTTCCAAATACGCCAACATGTAACAATAAGAATACCGTACACAATCTCTTTCTTTAAATCCGATCCACCCATCGTCTCCACTATCCGCCCCACATCTTTAACTGAGAACAAGAAAAAAGGCGAAATATTACACCAAGAAGAGATACCATGCCATACTCCACTAGACACGCCGCAACCTGAAAATAAATGATCCGAGTCTTCGTCCGAATCGCCGCATAAAGTACATAAGCTGTCTCCCATCATAATATTTCTTCTCCTAAGAGCCATCTTTGTCGGGATCCTATCCATTTGAGCTCGCCACATAAAAACATTGCATTTATTAGGAACCCATTTACACCATTTGTAGCAACTAGTATTATCCCTCCCTTCGTCGCCTTTAATCCAATTCCGAACCTCACGAACCGAAAATTCTTTGCCTACCTCCCCATTCCAAAGCCACCTATCTTCTTTATCATTCAACCTTACATTTTCGAACCTTCTGTGAAGATTGATCAGCTCATCAACCTCTACATTCGAGGACGGATACACCTTCCAACTCCAGTTCATCACCGTTCGATTTTTAACCATATCAAGCCGATCGGCCACCGAACACCATTTGTTAAGTTCTAACCGAAACAAAGACGGATACACAGCCTTTAGCGGTTCATTATCAATCCATGGATCAATCCAAAATCTAACCGAATTACCATTACCAACCGAGCCTCGAATCATATTCACAAAAAAATTATGTTGCACTTTCAAACGAGACCCGCATGTAACAATTTTACTCCAAGTACCGGAGAATCTTTTATTACAATTAAACATCTCACATCTTTTATTCGAGCCATGAATAGCATCGACCACTTTTCTCCATAACGCATCATATTCTAATCTGTAACGCCATAACCATTTAAGCATCAAGGCATAATTGCAATCCGCGAGCTTGTTTATACCCAAACCGCCTTCACTTTTAGCCTTCGTAACACCCTCCCAAGCGACCCAATGCACTTTATTCCGATGGTCATCACCACCCCAAAGAAAACGCCTAATAATACTTTCAAGGTTATTAATAATACTCACTGGCGCTTTATATAAAGAGAAGTAATACGAGGGTAGGCTTTCTAGCACCGATTTGATAAGAACCACTCTACCGCCCATAGATAAAACATTAGCCTTCCACCTAGATAGCCGCTTTTTAAACACTTCAACAATCGGCTCCCAATTATTAATGCGATTCATATTAGCACCAACTTGGATCCCCAAATGTTTAAACGGGATAGAACCCGACCTACATCCCAAATTGTTCGCGATAAACTCAACCTCATCCATCGTTTTCCCCACACCAAATAAGCTAGACTTTTGAATATTTATACGAAGCCCGGAACATAAATGAAAAATACGTAAAATCCTCTTCAATGCCATAGAATTAAACTGAGACCACTCCCCCATGACCATCGCATCATCCGCGTATAGAAGATGAGAAACCAAAGGACCATCCTTAGGAAGCCGAACCCCGCCAAAAGCCCCACAATCACACGCCTTTCGAATCATACAAGATAACGCCTCCATGACAATAACAAAAAGAAAAGGCGAAATAGGATCTCCTTGCCTAAGACCCTTCTCACAAGCAAACTCGAAGGTAGGCGCACCATTAACCAAAACCGAAGACCGGGCCGAAGACACAACCCCTTTAATCCACTTACACCACACCTCAGGAAACCTCATTTGTCGCATCACCGAGATCAAAAAATCCCAGTTCACGTTGTCATAAGCCTTTTCAAAATCTATCTTGAATAAAAAAATTTCTTTACCCATTCGTTTCGCCCACGAGAGAATTTCACTAATAATCAATGGCCCGTCCAAAATGTATCTCCCCGACAAAAACGCAGATTGCGTTTCATGAATAACCTTACCCATCACCATTTTAATTCTATTGGCAAGAACTTTATAGACTACCTTGCTAATAATACCAATGAGAGTAATAGGACGATATTCACCAAGGTGCACCGGATCGTTAACTTTAGGTATTAATGTAATAAAAGAGGAGCCAACACCACGACTAAACTTTCCAGTGTCGGCGAAATAGTTCATCAAACTCACAAAATCAGAAGCGAACAAGCTCCAAAAACGTTTTACAAACCGAAAATTAAAACCATCCAGGCCCGGAGCTTTGTCGCCGCCACATTCGAACACCGCAACTTTTATCTCTTTTTCTGAAAAAGGTTGCACAAGCATATCGACGTCCTCATCATTTAATTGCTTAATCCCATAACACTCAAGGCAAGGCCGCTGATCTATCTCCTCGACAAAACGACTTTTGAAAAATTGTGGAACTTCTCTTTTAACTTCGGAAGGTTTAAAGACCCATGACCCATTAATCGTTAACCCCGGTATATTATTAGATGCCTTTCTTTTATTCAACATACCATGAAAGAAGCTTGTATTCTCATCACCGTCCTTGGCCCATCGAACCCGCGCTTTTTGTCGAAGATCCCTAGCATTACATTCCTCCAATTCTTTTAGCTTTTTATTCGCCTCTGTAAAAACCCATTCCTCAGCTTCCGTCAAAACCCGCTCTTCAACTAGAGCATCCAATTCTAACAAGTCTTGTTTCAAACTTGCCACTTCCTCACCCTCTTCGATATCTAGCGTTTTCCTCCACTTGACGAGCTCATGACGGATTCTCTTAAACTTATTCAAAAGAATTATATCCGGCGATCCAACTTCATTAAAATCCTCCAAGGCGTTAGCTACTACCTCGTCAAAACCTTTCCTAGATAACCAAGAATTAAAAAATCGAAATGGTTTTGCACCAAAATTTCGAGCTTCCATCTTCAATATAATAGGACTATGATCCGAATACTCTCTTGCCAATGCACGATATTCAGCGTTTGGCCAATCATAAATGCAACTCCAAGACACCAAAATACGATCAATACGACTGCACTTATTACCCGAAATAAAAGTAAATTTTCTACCACTTAGATTGAACTCATGAAGCCCCATGCTATCAATGAACTCATTAAACTCTACAGCAACAGAAGGAACAAACTTAGAATTCTTCCGTTCAACTCGATCACGAACACAATTAAAATCGCCACCAACAACCCAATATCCTTGATCTTGAATGATGATACGGCTCAACTCACCCCAAAGTAAACGTTTATCGGCTAATTTTTGCGGAGCATAAACGTTTATAAATGATATCTCTTTCCCAGTATCTTTCAAATGCCCACGAATACATAGAAAATACCGATGCTTTATCACCGAGGCCATAACAAAGCGACTTGGGTTCCATATCGAAAGCAATCCTCCCGAACGACCAGTAGAGCCGACCCAGTCAAACGCATAAGCACCATTACCCCAAAACAACCCCAAATCTAAACCATCCACTGTAGTATATTGCGTCTCTTGCACCATAAGAAAACCAACTTCGTTAGCGATACGTAAACCTCGAATCCAAATACTTTTATCTACACATCCTAGTCCACGAATGTTTATAGAAAGAGTGTTCATTGACCAACCGTTTGAAAACCTTCCTTTGCGATTTCCTTTACAAGCTGCTCCTCGAATTGTTCCATATTCGTAACACCCACAATACTGGCCATCCGAACCGTGCCATTCACTTCATCCTGTAAACCATCTTCCAACCTCTTAGAAACACTTTCGCCGCTTCCTTGGTCATCGACTATATCTACAAAATTCGAACTGGGCCTATCCTCCTCTAAAACCACCTCCCTATTCAAATCCGGAGTCAAAAACTCCTCCGAATTTCCTTCACCTTCGATGTTGACCGTAACCGCATTGGACTGGAATATGAACCTATCAATATCGTACGGATCATCGTTCTCCCTTTGTCTTTTTTTAGGTCGTTCCTGTCCCAACGGCGACTTCAACTTACTACTAGCACCTTTCTTTCGATTAAACACTCCCTTCTTCTTTCTCAAGTCACCACAACGAACACCCTCCTGAAAATAAGTCAAAAAGACCTCCTGGACACCACTAAGAACCTGATGATCGTCCACAGCCGGCTCTTGAAGCTGCTCGACTTCTATAACATCCGAATTATTCACCTCACCTCCTCCAATATCCATTCCATTATTCATTACCACTTCTTCTCCAGCCTCGTCTAATTCTACTAAACAATCAGGAATCCAATCCCCCGCCTCTTCCTCCACCCGGACATGAAACCGTTTATCATTCCATTTCAATGCTACTGTTTGCTGAATCCTGTTCACCGACTTGCATAATACCCCACATACAGCAAATGATAAATCAGAATTGTTTTCGGTAAATTGAGCCGATTGAATGACTTCCCCGAAACGCCCGGCTATAACATCGAAGACTTGAGCATTTGACAACATAGTTGGAACTCCATGAAGCTTTAGCCAAACAATCCTCTCTATTTGAAACACTTGACCCTTCCAATCCTGAAGCTGACTAAACACCTCTGCCCATACGTTTCTTGATTCAAAAAACGTTTATTTCTCAATATAGCTACCAAACAAAAGCATAACAAGAAGACCTCCCACATATTTAACTTCAAGCTTATAAGGGCTAATCAGCTTGAGTATCCTTCGCAACTTAGTAAGAGATGAGAAATCGACAACACGACCAACCAAACCATATTCATACCATTCCGAGAAAGCTTGAACACTCGGATCCACGACAATCTCCATCAACCCTACCTCAGGTTCCTTGTTTATAAGAGTGTCACGAAACGACCTTCCACCAAAATTATCACCATTGAGAGTACAAGAACCCGATTGATCCCTTCTTTTGTCTTTATCATTTTCTGCATGCATGTTATTCCTTACCGGCCCATTCTTCTAAACCGGTTGCCAAACAAAGCCCGTCTTCTTAGATACATCAACCCCATTGACAAATCTCGCCGGAACAATGAATAACTTATAAGATCCGATCCATACATCCTTCAGTTGTTCCTCCAAATCTACTAGGTTTCTAACATTCTTAAACGTTACGAACCCGAACCTCTTACCCAACCGATCATACTTTCTAGCTATATACGTACCTTGAACATCGGCATACACCTTCAACACCCTAACCAGATCAGAAGACGAACACCTCTCAGGCAAATTGGAAACGAAAAACTTGATGACCGGATCATATTCCTTCGAGACATGCTGTTGTTTGGATCCCTTCCCTTTCTTAATCGGCACATCATACCATTCATTCACTTTGAAACGATCCTTACCCGCCATGAAATCGAAAAAACTTCGCTTATCATTAGCTAGCCATCACTTAAAACATAAAATATATGCACAAACATCAACTTGCAAATATCCTGTCAAGATTTTTCACTCTTTGGTAGTACATGACAATGGAGTAGTTTGATAGCGAGTTTTTTTTTTTTTTTTCCTAATAAAGTATTGACCATAGAGTTACGATGTTATATTGTCCTCTTTTCTTTAATAAAGTAAATTGTAATAACTTATTATTATACTTTTATGTCTACAATTCTTCGAAATTAATTTGTGTTCAATCACTTTGTTGCTAGAAATAGTTGTCGATAAACAATTATGTTTGTTGAAGGAAAAGAGGAATTCTTCTGTAAGGAACTATTGTAGCTATTGTAATCTGTTTAATTATAATTATTTGATATAAAAATGATTATTATCTCACATTTATTATAGGAATTGACTTTCGTATGTTGTTTTGAGGTGTGACTGGAGTCAAATTAAAATTACCTCATTAGTTTGAGTAAAAGTGATACTTTTATCATCACCGATCAACGAGTATAAACCAAAACTACAATTGGAATGAGAATGGAATCAAGACATCAGTACACTAATAAATAAAAATAAATTCGAACACTTGTTATATTTCTAAGCCATCTAATAATTGGTTTTCCCGCTTCTCTCTCTTTTTAATTATGAATGCTATAATAGCTATTCACTAATTAATAACTATGCAAAATTAAAATTTCAAATATATTAACTTCAAATTTTCAAATGTGTAATATATGGGTTTATTCAATCCGTATAATACACAATATTTAAAACATAACTTTTTATATTATTAACCATATAACAGTATATTTATTTAGCCCGTGTATTATACGGGATTGTAACCTAGTTAGGTTAATATATGAAAATAATAGATTTTTGGTCAAAGTGATGCTTTATACAAAATTGATATTTATTTGTGAAAATGGTGAAAGGACTAGTGTAATAAACTAATGTTCATTTGGATTGATCATTTGTGCATATTGAAATGTGTTTGAAGTGCTAAGAGATGTAATTGGAATTGATTGTGTATATGCAAGTTTTGTACCTAGCTAGTCGGTATGGGTTGACCACTGAGTCAAGAGGCCTAAATTGTTAGACTATGCGTAGCAAGTTAATATAAGTAGTATTAATATGCAAGGGTTTGATGGGTGGTGAAAAGAAAATTTCTCGTCAATACAAAACTAAATTTTCACAATACGTCAACTTACAACAGGTAATTCACCCAACACATATGACAAATATCTGGCTATGTCTGCTTGGACATCACGTGAGTATCTTGAATATTTTTGCAACGCTATTATAATTTTATATGCTGATGAGTTTTTACAAAGGCTCACTAGCGATTACATTGCATTATTTATGATACACATCAATATAGATATGACATTCGTGAGGGCCTTGATTGCACTCATTGGATTTGGAGAATTATTGTACGCATTCGCAAGGGCCTTGATTGCACTCATTGGGTTTGGAGAATTGTCGTACGTATTTACGAGGGCAATGTCATCAAGGTGATCATGATGGTCTAACGGTCATTCTCAAAGTTGTGGCGTCACAAGGTTTATGGTTTTTGCATGCATGTTTTGGTGCACGCGGTTCTAACGACATCAATGTTCTCTATTAATCATCAATATTCACACCATAATCAAATAGAACAACCTTCAATTGTTTGTTACATGTTAATGGGTATCAATATAAACATGGTTACCACCTAGCCGATGGTATATATCCTTCTTGATCAACTTTTGTGAAATAATATTCTTAACTTGTTAAGTACAAAGAAAAGAAATTTAACAAACATGATAACTATCTAGACTTGAAACACACTTTGGTGTTTTAAAAGCAAAATGGCAAATACTTGAACAATCAGCTAGAGCAATGAAGATAGACACAATGAAAAATCAAATATACGCATGCATTATAATCCAAAATATAATTATAAAAAATAATAGTAATGCTATTTCTCCTATGCACATTCGAGACCCACCGACCAATCTAGTTGAGAACAAAATACAATTTTGGAGTTGTGCGATGAGAACACATTGTAACACCCCGCCTCTCGTACCACCAATATTGTCCATTTTGCCTACAAGAAGCTCACGTATTTACTTTTGGTTTCCCGGGTGAAAACTTCCTAGGGAGCTCACCCATCCCTAGATTCTTGCCACCTGACCACGCTTAACTATGGAGTTCTCCTCTCACCTACAGTCAATACGCCCAAAATGCACTTGTGATATTGGAGACGAGACATTACTTATGAACCAGGAAACTCTCCTGTCCACGGCCGATGTGGATTATGTAGGGTGTCACAATCACCCCCCCTTTCGACTCATCATCCTTGATGAGTCCGAGAACTCACTCACCATCCCCGGTGAGGTTTGTCCCAACATCCCGAACAGCATAGGAGTGGCTCTGATACCATTGTGTAACACCCGGCCTCTCGTACCACCAATATTGTTCGCTTTGCCTACAAAAAGTTCACGAATATGCTTTTGGTTGCCTGGGTGAAAAATTCTCATGGAGGTCACCCATTCCTGGATTGCTGCCACCTAAGCACGCTTAACTGTGGAGTTTTCATCTCATCCACAATTAATATGTCCAAAACGCATTGGTGATATTGGAGACCAGACATTACTTATGAAACAGGAAACTCTCTTATCCACAGCCGATGTGGGATTACGTAGGGTGTCACACACATATTTAGGCTCAGATTTGATTTCATGGAATAATTGCAGAGAATGTAGATATCACAGTTTCTGTCAATGAAAATTAGTTGATTAGTATAAGATATTTTTTTAAGTTATTTATTTTAAATTAGTTTCTAATTTTAGGTTGTAATTTTTCAACTTTTATGAAAGTTCTTGTTTTAGAAAAAAAAAAAACTGCATGGAGTCCCATGAGTGTTCCCTCCAAATTTTATGGTTTTGTGTGGTGTGTTGTGGTATGGTATTATTTGATTTAATATGTTTTTGTTAGTTGGTTCATGGTTAATGGAGGCACTCATGTCATAAGTGCCCCCTCCACCCTTATAAAAACTAGTTTTCCCTTTCGCATTAGGCAGAAGAAGTTTGGTTGTTTCTTCTCCTTGCTACATGGTTTTATTTTTTATTATTATGCATGGTCTCGGCTCGTCAAAGTGTATACCCTTATTGCTTTTGATAATACCAATACCAATGATAATAATTGTCTTTATAAATGGTTCGGTTCGTAAGACTGCCACAATGATAACTTCACTCGCTATAGCATACAATATAAAAAAATATTCCATTATGAATACAACTCAGTTTAAAAACAAATTGTTTCAAAATGTTAACGAAAAAATTAAGGACAACTGCATATTTTGAGTTTTAGAAAAATTTAATGAAGAAAAGTTATTATCCAACACCATGCGACATGAATTTGGTCGTTGTGTGAGTTTCATCATTATCGCATCGACTCGTTGGAAACCATGAAAGCGAATACCGAAAAAGGTTCTGATAATACTAGTACAACAACAATTTTCACTTATAATCAGTTGGTTTGTCATAGTTCCATCGCGGTTATCATGCTCTCTGTAGCATACGATATCAAAAAAAAAAAAAAATAGAATCTGAACATTAAAAAAATAATAATAAAAAAAACTATGCATTTTATTTTTTTAAATAGTTAATGAACAAAATTAATTATGAGTATCAAAAAATACTTAGTTTCGAATGCTATTCTGTTTTTTGAAAATATATCAAAAGAGTAAGAAAATTACTATAGACGACCATGCACTCGGAATTTTAAAAATAGATAGTAAATTATAATGGTGAAAATAAAGTTTAATAGGAAATTTAATCACTGTTCATCAATATTTTATAGAGTAATATATAATATAATACTAATAATAATTTACTAATATTGTTAGTGGTGTTCAAAATAGGATGTCTGAAATTTGAATATTATAAATTTCGGATAGTGGATTTCACTATTCGAATCCGAATCGAAAATTTTGGATTCGGATTCAGATATACGAACGGATATCCAAATTCTTAAAAAATATGTATTATTTCATAATTTTTATAAAATATAATATTTTTTATTAATAAAGTTTTCGGACATCCAGAGTTTTTGTAACAGTATCTAGAATACCCGAAAATTCTAATTAATATTTATTATTTATTAATTTTTATAAAAATATTTCATATAATTCGGATATTTAAATATCCAAAAATCCCCAAAATCTCTATCTGAATCCGAAATTACAGATATCCGATTTTTCGGATATTTCCGATTCCAATTTTCTAATATTTCGGATTTGGTTTCGGATACGGATATTTTTGAACACCCGTAAATATTGGTATCGTTGTTGTTGTTAATGTGAAGTCGATGTAGAATTGCAATTCGGTCTTTTTAACTCAATTCTGAATGTGACTTTTTATCCAAATTACAAATCATCTCTTCCATTCTTATAGTACTAGTTTGTATATGATGATGTAAGAATTATATACTAACAATTATTCATAAACATAAAAGGTGACATTAAAAAAGTTAAAGCGAAACACACACACATATATATACATACATACATATATATACATACATACATATATATATAGAGAGAGATATTTTCTATTCAAAGTTAAAAAATCATACGACGTGTGCGATGCAATATCAACTATTAATATAAATGATGAATGGTTCAATTTAAATATGGGTTATTGAATTTTAATAATTTCAAGTTTTATTTATTGGTCGGGATTAATCCCAACTCTGGAAATGTTTATAGACACTTCTAAATTTGAATTTATTTTCCTCCAACGATCTCTTACTAACTGATAGTTAACATTCGTTAGTTTTTTTGATGAAATGGGGCCAACATTGAGCCATTTTTCAACTACGTCGCCGCCCAGCCTCCATCAAGTCCGTTTTTTGGTGTCTAGCCTCCAACGTCACCTGAAATCTACCTCGAATAAGTTAAGTGGTTCAGATCAGAAGGTGGAGATTGACGGGTTTTAGGGTGCAGAAGTTTCAGATTGACGGACCAGATGATTGATTTTAACTTACTGCTTAGTGTTTTGGCTATATAAATAGTCCACGTAATCGAAAAACTAACGATGTTAACTCTCAATTAGTTAGGGATCGTTGAAGGAAAATAAACTTAAAGTTGGGAGTGTCTGTAAACATTTTCTGAGTTGGGATTAATCCCGGCCAATAAATGAAAGTTGAGATTATTAAAATCCAATAACCATTTAAATATTAGATGATCACGTATGGAAGGGGAATTGATGGATAAATTTGGAAGTAAAATACAATTGATGACTTTTTCAAATTCTTTCAATTTTTTAAATGCATATAATTTTTTTATATGACATCATCTAAAAACAATTACAGCAATTGATCATTTTATTCTCTGTGATATCAGTATAGTATTGTTATACATTAAAAAATCAACTTTTTTTAAATGTCTATATGCTCTGCGTATGACTTTCATGATTATTAATTACATAATTATAAAAATAACTTTAATAATTACCATATAACTTGCATAATTATAAATATAACTTATGTAGTTATTTTAATAACGTGAGTAATTTTACTTTACGTAATAATAATATAACTTGCATAATAATAATAAGGGTTATTGGATTTTAATAATCCCAAGTTTCATTTATTGGCCGGGATTAATCCCAATTTAGAAAAATGTTTGTAAACTGAAATCTACCTCGAATGAGTTAAGTGGTTCAGATCTGAAGGTGGAGATTGACGCGTTTTAGGGTGCGGAAGTTTCAGATTTACGGACCAGATGGTTGATTTCAACTTTCTGCTTAGTGTTTTAGCCGTAAAAACAGTCCATGTCATCGAAAAACTAACAGTGTTAATTCTCAGTTAGTTAGGGATCGTTGAAAGAAAATAAGCTCAAAGTTGAGAGTGTCTGTAAACATTTCTTGAGTTGGGATTAATCTCGGCCAATAAATAAAAGTTGGGATTATTAAAATCTAATAACCCTAATAATAATTATATTTTAGTAATTGTGAATATAACTTGGGTAATTGTATACCTTTTACACATAACTATGGCATAGACAAAATTAGGCTTCCGTCAAAAAACACGTGTTACGCCTTGGTGACTTCGTATGCTTCCAATGTAAATTACACATTGTACAGTAA
Organism: Flaveria robusta; assembly: GCA_025506415.1. Classification (NCBI taxonomy): domain Eukaryota; kingdom Viridiplantae; phylum Streptophyta; class Magnoliopsida; order Asterales; family Asteraceae; genus Flaveria; species Flaveria robusta. The sequence goes on along the minus strand of CM046472.1, from coordinate 9,324,888 downwards.
CTGTCTCCTATATAAACATACATACATACATATATATATACCGGTCCCTATATGTACATATAATTGGCCTGTATACATACATGCATACGTGCGTACGTGCCTATGTACGTGCGTACCTACGTAAGTGCGTACCTACTTACCACTTACATACTTATATATATGCGCATATATGGTAGGGTTTACTTGAAAATTAATTCTAATTTGAGGGCATGAGAACTACTCTTATTTTAAATTTAAACGACTATAATTTTTCATAAATCTTTTTTAAGTTACATCATTAAATCATAATTTTTTTTTGTCTTTAATTTGAGTATAATATTGCTATATCAAATAAAAGTATAATTCAATACTACATATATGTAGTATAACGATACATCATAAATATAATATTATGTACTGTACATATGTACTTTGATATACAACATATATGCAACATATATGTAAGTATGTAACACATAAAGATTATACCCAGATTAAATATAAAAACAATTAATTATTATTACGATGTCATTTTTTTAAGAAAATGATATCATATGAAAAAGTTATAAACGCTTATGAATTTACACATATACATAAAAGAACATATATTTGTATATGTGAAATGATGTTATTTCACAAAAAAAATAATGATTTTGATTGATTTTCAAAAATTAACACGGTTATCACAATAAAAGAGGGTTAACATTCGTTCTGCACCATATATATATATATATATATATATATATATATATATTTAATTTCTAAACAATTGATTTACAAAACCGAAAGAGCCAATGAATTACATAAATATAAATTATAAAGCATTGATTTACATAAATGTAAAATTTAGTGATAGTTAGTTGCTTTACATAGTTTATTATTCATATTTGATATACACATATGTGTATACACACACAAACACACACACACACACACACATATATATATATATGCATATATATAACAACCATAAGTATGAAAAGAACTACTAAAACATGCATAAGTAATACGCATAACTCCTTAATTAAAATAGGAGTACTAAAAGATGATAGTTTGATTTTATCTTTTTATCATTTCTTTAATTTTATCAATTCTCTCCTCAATTCTTTTACAAAAACTATAAAATGTTCATATATACAATTTAATGTGAGTGCATATACGTACATTATCAAAAGACCATAGATATCGTATTTTTTAAAATTTATCTTAAAAGTAGTAAAATTATAAGCATTTTGATATCTTTATATAAATAGTACATGAGTTAAAATGCATTTTTATTATTATTTACAGATTTATGATTATTAATTAAATGTCTCTATATCTCTTTACTCTAATCTCTTTATTGTAACAAATAGTAAATGAGTGGGACACGTGGGAACATCAAATTACTACTCGTAATTTTTTTCATGCTTCTTTCTTATATTTAATAGTTAATATAATGAATAATAATATTATTTAATTTTTTATAGACTAAAAGTACTTTTTAATAAATTAAAAAAAGTTATTTTTATTAATGGAATATATTTTTATAAAACAAAAAGTTTTTTAAAATATCAAAGTTTTTTAAAAATACAAAATATTATAAAATTAATATTTTTAAAAGTAAAATATTTATAAATAATAAATAATTTAGATGGGGAGTTATAATAATGAAAAAGATTTTAAAATGATTTGTTTTGGAATAAAATATTTATTTTTTATAAACGAAATAGTTTAAAAAGTTGATATGATTATTAATTGCTTATATCTTTGCTTATACGTAATTTTAGTTATATATTATTTTGAAATATCGTTTTAACACCAATAAAATTTTATTGTAGTAATATTTTATTCATTCAATTCGTGTAATACACGGGTTACTAATGCTAGTATATATAAGACTAGGTTAGTATCTCGTATATTACTCATTTTGAATAAATAAAATATTAAATAATTAGTTATGACTATTTATTAATTATAAACGATATTTTAAAATAAGATATGACAGAAATTGAATTTACATACGAGTAAAGATATAATTAATAAAAAAATAATAATACTTTTCTAAAACTTTTATTTTTAAACCTTTTTTATTTTTCTTTTCAAAAAAAATTAAACAGTTTGTTGCAAGACAAACCATTTTAAAAGACTTCAAGTTCCAAAATTTCCTTATTTTAACTCTAAAATTAATTATTTTGTTTTATGAAAAAATATTTTTGAAAAAGTCTGATTTTAAATTATTTTGTAATTTTAAAATATTTGATATTTTAGAAAGATTTCTGAAAAATTATGAACACTCTGGGGATACCACACTTCGTTTTGATTTTACTTCACTTTCGGGTTAAGTCGATAAGATGTTTACGATAAAAAAATGAAGGTGTTCATGTGGTGGGAAAAAACCGAGGGTGGATCCATTGCTTGTTCTAATAACCTAATCAATATTATTTTTTATTAATATTCATAATCAAAAGATCAATGTCATTATCACATAACTATTAAAAATTGAAAAAATAAAAATATCAAGAAGATAACGTGATAACCTTGTAATCACACAACACAAGACTAGTAAATGAAATTCGAGTGATTTTAAAATTAAAAAATAAAAATGATTGAATTTAATAAAACAGAGAGAAAACTTCATCGCCATTATTATTATTTTATTGTTACTAGATTTTATTTATTTATTTCTCTGTATTTATTCCTTTTTATTAATTTTTTTTATATTTTTCCTATGTTTTTACTCTTTACTTATTTTTAATCATATATATTATCTAAATATAGAATATGTCAACTAACATCATATATATTATAATCATATATATTTTACTAGCTTTAATAAATCTGTGTATTACACGGGTTGAATAAAATATATTAAATGAAATTAAAATTTATTAATTACAAATCTATATTTTAATATAATATACTATTAAAATCTTGTTATAAATATAATGAAAAGTTTGTATCAAAATGAACATAATAAAAAAATATTATTTTAAAAAACTTTCCTATTATAACTCACAATTTTAATTACTTTTTGTTTATAAAAATTTTACTTTGTAAAAAACATCAATGTTGAAATATTTTGTATTTTAAAAAAAGTTTAATGTTTCAAAAAATTTTATTATTTAATAATAATTTATTTCTTTATAAATAATATTAATAAAAAGATTACTTTCTAGATTTATTAATAAATTATTTTAATCTAAAAAATTTAAATAATATTATTAGTAATTAATGTGATTAATTAATACTAGAGAGAAACGGAAAAATTTGGTAAGAAGAAATATGATTTTGACACATGTCTCTCTTAATTACCATTTTATTAAAGTAGAATGCTTATTCTTTTTTTTCTTTTTTTTTTTTTTTGGTATTTTTCGTATGGTTTTTCTCTTTACTTATTTGTAATCATATATATTTTATCTAAGTATAGAATATGTCAATTAACATCGTCATACTCTAACGACGTGTTTATATCTATTGACGTTTCATTAAATTTTATTCAGTATCGACACTCGTAAAACATGAGTAATCACCCCGCTACTTAATATCAATATGCGTTTCTCGAGGAACTTTTTTATAGAATAAGCACAAATGGATATCAATACGTCTTTGAGTGGCCGACTGCTTATCACAGGCTGGCCATCACTGGAAAACTTAAAATAAACACATGACACCATCGTTAAGTTGCAAATATACTTCCAAGTTTTTTGACTCATTGGTGATACATGACAAGGAGGAGGTTGGTAGGTTGTTCCTTTCACGATTAAAATACTAGCCATGGAGTTATCACGCTAATTGGCCCCTTTTATTTAATACTAAAATAAATTATAACCATTTATGATTAGACTTTTATGTCTCCATTCTCCAATTTTATGGAATTAGATTATGATCCATCACTTTGTTGCTAGAGACTATGTGATAAACAAATATGTGTATTGAAGAATGAAGGAATTCTCTTTTAGAGAACAATTGTAGCTCTTATAGTTTATTGAATAGTTTATTATTTTAGAATGACTAATGCTTACTTTGATTTAAGCATTAGTTTATTATATTACAAGACTTTCTTGAAGTTTGATTTTTAAAGATGAAAAAAATGGTGGATATGATTAATATTATTGAATTTAATCAATTTCCATGTGTTAAATTTGTTCATCAATGTATAGTGTTGGCTAGGTTCGCAATTACAAATTGTGAATGCTAAGTAGTGACAAAGTGATCCAGATTCGTTATTTATTAAATAAAGAATCATAACCTAGTTTTAATCTTAAACTAACCAATTAATTGTATCATTCCAGGTTATTTACACATCATATGATAGTATAGTAAGTACTTTAAATTTTTCAATGATGATAGCCGACCTATCCATATGGTGATAGAGAGACGGACAAAGTTCTAGAGGTGGGTGGCAGACAATATCAATGAAAAGAGCTTTTTTTTTTTTTTTTTTTTTTCTTTTTTTTTTTTTTTAACAACAAATTGATCATACTTTTACTTTTAAATTACTTCATATTACATCATGTTTGGGATTAAATCCAAGACCTCCCATCTATAAGACAAAGCCTCTGCCAAATAAACTAGCCCCAAATTAACATGAAAAGAGTTTTTTACTAATAAAAATTTATGACAAAAACATTTTTGTTGGAAGTTCTAACAACTATAGGCAATAATTTCGACAAGGCAAAAACCTAAAGTTTAGGTCAGATTTCTAGAAATATAATAATAACAAATATGTTATTGGAACTTGTTGCATCCAATGTTGTAAAAATCGTTTAACGCTGTCAGGTCGGTCAACTAGGAAATTTACAATACTCGTTCTAGATGGGGAATATTCAGACATGATAAATTATGAAAAAAAATTAAACTTTTGGGAAATTATACACAATTTTTTTTATCGTAAGTTCAATAATATTTATAACAAAATATGTGAATATCAATATAAAATAAAAGGATAAATATTCAAATAATAAAATAATTAGAAAACTGAGTTTTTCAAGTTGAGTCGACTATCTTTGAGTACAGCTGAGTTGGACAGCCTAGTTCCGAGTTAGATCGACTATCTCCGATTTTTACTGAGTTTGACCAATTCTGAGTTATGGGACTAAGTGAAGAAAGTCGTTTGAGTAAATACTGAGTCCGAATACAGCCTGAGTAATCAGTACTTTTCAACAAATATACAACAAGAAAATTAAAAAATTAATATGTTAAAAGTCATTGGAAAACATTCCCTAACAAATATTCTTTTTTTTATTTCTTTTTCTTTAATGTTATTATTAGTGTTATTCTTAATTACTAAAATAACTGCTACTATTATATAATAAAAATAATAATTGTTAATATTCTAATATATTAATAACTATAATATAGATTATTATTAATATTATTATTCGTAGACGTATGTATCTTAACTTTGTTTTGTTAAATAATAATAACTAATATTAGTACCCGCTCAATGCATCCATGCAAGTAATTTTTTTTTCATACTTATAGTCGTAAATCATAGTTATATATTTTGAAAAGACTGTTAAATTTTGTAAAATTAAAATTAAAAGGACAATAAAATGTTCTGACATACTAAAAATAAATTAAACAAATAAAAAAATTTAGGAAACAGAAAACTTAAAAGCTGAAAAAAAGAAAAAATAACATCCAAAAAAAAAAAAAAAAAAAAAAAAGAAGTTAGGAATTAACTTGGTTCCAACAAAATACTAAGCAAATAAAAAAAGCATGAAAAAATGGACATTAACATTGGGTTAACTTAACGCCCCTTTTTGATGTTGTTTTCTCCTTATCTCCCTACAATAATAAAAACGTATCTAGCAGGAACGCATGTCAACATCATATTTTTACTCATCAATTTTTTTCCGCTTCTCTCTTCTATTTAATAATTATATTAATTACTAATAATATTATTTATCTTTTTAAATTAAGATAGTTTTTTAATAAATTAAGAAATAGATCTTTTTACTAATGTTATTTCTAAAAAAATAATTTTCTTATAAAATTAGAAAATTTTTTAGAACATCAAACTTTTTTAAAATACAAAATATTTTATAATTGGTGTTTTAAAAAAGTAAATTTTTTATAAACAAAAAATAATTAAAATTGAGAGTTATAATAAAAAGGTTTATAAGTATGATATTTTTTAAAACGTTTGTTTTAAAATAAATTTTTTTATTTATTATAAAAAGATTTCAATCATATATTATTTTAAAATATTAATTTATAATTAATAAATTTTTATTATATTTAATATTTTTATTCTACACATGTAATATACGAGTTTATTAAAGATAGTATAATCTAATGCATTAACAAAATCTAGGAATATAAAAATTAATAAAAACTAAATGTGGATCAATCAATGGCTGACACATGTCACAACCATCCAATCGTTGTTTTTTTCTCCCTCATCTTCTAATTGTACTAGTATTTTATCCCGCGGGCGTTGCCTCGCTAGTACTTTTACGCATTTATACCAAAATGAAAGACATGATGAACATTTTTTTATTTTTATCAAAAGAGACAACGTAATGTTGAACCGTTTGTTATACACTGGGTATGCAACTAAAAGCAAATTCGAAATTTTACAACAAAATAGGAGAACAATCGAAGACCCGTGATACAGAAACACCACACGAGAATTCAATCGGGCTAATCCACACAACTCTAAGGATACAGATTCACCACCTTAGATCGAATGGGCTCCAAGAACACCACACAAATATGCCAAATTTGTGCTAGCAAGGAAAGATACCGGTTAATATCCAGAGATAAGAACACAGCAAAAGAATTAACATAAAATCACCACCTCATTAAACACAAATTGTTCCATACATAAAGAAACCTACTGCTACTTTCGTGGAATTAAAGTACTAATTATAATGCAATGAATACAACTAGTAAAGCATATCAAGAAACTAAAATAAAAACATGGGATAATGCAATAAGTGGTGGTGGTGGCAACGTGGGTGCATGTAGTGCGACTCTTTCAACCTCCCTCATGGATCTCCGGTTGATCCGATTTGAAACCCATGGATGCCGACCCAACTCCAAAAGACCCGACGACCGACTCCGTTAAACCGCAACGACTAAAATTCTTTGAACTTATGAACCCGGTACATCTATCGCTATCATCCTCCCACCCTATGAAGAAGTTTGTCCTCAAACTTGAATAAGCAATCTGTAATCCAGTCTCATGGGTGTTGTAGAAGCTCACATCATCAGCTGCATTTTGAATTATTTCCATGGCTTCACTTTGAGCTTGGCTAGTGGGTTGTTGTTTGACCAGTTCCAACTCATAATGCCCACCTGTGTAAATCATTTTTGATCTATCAAGGCCAACCTGTAGAAACTCATTAGTAATAGTCCATGCCCGACGATAAAGAGCAGGCTGGTATGCCAAGGGAAGGAGCGTTATCTTTCGTCCATCTTTGATGAATAGGTATTTTTATACCCGTCATGAATAACTTGTCTATCAAACAACCATGGTCTGCCTAACAATACGTGGCATGCGTCCATCGGTATTACATCACACCAAGCATCATCTGCATAATCTTTGCCAATAGTGAATGTGAGTAGAACACGATTTGCGACGTGTATGCCCTTCCCTTGATTTAACCAATGAATATCATAAGGTGAAGGGTGAGGTTCAGTTGCAATATTCAACTTTGAGATCAATGTTTGGGATGCAACATTAGTGACTTCCTCCATCAATAACCATGGAACAGATCTTGTCACGTACCGTGCAATGAGTGCGAAATAGGGCCTTGCGTTGTAGATTAGCCTCTTGATCAACAGTTCCATGTAGAGCTCTTCGCACCACTAAACACTCTCCTTCATCAGGACCTATGATCACTTCGTCGTCACCTTGGTTCTGGTTCGATTCGTCATCATACTTGGGCTCTATCACGGCTTCATATTCAGTAAGGGTTATGACCCGTTTGTTAGGACATTCTGATGCAATATGGCCCAACCCTTGGCATCGAAAACAACGTCGAGCATTTCTTGAAGTTGTGCTCGATCCTTCTGGTATGTCCACAGTCCTTGACGGGGCAGGAGTCGGTGGTAACAATGAGGATATAGCAGGAGTGGTACCTGACGGTTTGCTTGTTGACTTTGTTGTCTCTACCTTGCCTTGGGTCTTCTGTTGGGATTCCACCTTATGTGCCAGTAAGGTGAGTTCAGCCAACGTGGAGTAAGGTTGTAACTCTACAATATTAGCAATCTTCGACTCCAAACCACCAAGATAACGCACCAATGTTTGCGGGTCATCCTCATTTAATCCACATTTCATGAGAAGATATTCAAACTCCTGTGAAAACTCCTCAACAGATCGAGAACCTTGCTTGAGAAAATGTAGCTTAGAAAAGCTTTCTTGTAAGTAGTAGGTCGGCATGAACTTCCCTTTTAGCAATTTCTTCATCTTGTGCCAACTTCTCACCCTTTCTTTACCTTGTTGTTCCCGTTTCAAACATACATTAGCCCACCATGTTGAAGCATACTTTCTTAGTTTTAAAGCAACAATTTTTACCTTCTTTTCCTCCAACGTTTGCTTGTAATCAAACACCCTCTCCACCGTACGTAACCACTCGACAAATTCATCCGGATCTAAACGTCCATCATACTCCGGTATATCAACTTTTATGTCACTGCTATGATTAGGGTCACGGTGCCGGCGACCATAGGGGTTGTAGTCCCCTGCATGTGATATGTCATCATCATCATCTTCATCTTCAGGTCTGTATCGCGGAGGAGTTCGTTCCCTACCCCATTGTTGTTGTATAGTGAGGGATAGTTCACGAAATTGGTCTTGCAATTCTTTAAGTTGATGTTCAACAGATTTGTTCTCGTAGGCCATTAGTAATACTTAAAGAAGAATTGGATTTAATGGATTACTTGAGACTCTACCCAACAAAAAGATCATAAACAGATTGCAGATTGGAGAATCGAGATGATACAGAATGGAAGCGAAGTAGAATGAGCCTGGGCTCTGATACCAGATGTTATACACCGGGTATGCAACAGAAAGCAAATTCGAAATTTTACAACAAAATAGGAGAACAATCGAAGACCCGTGATACAGAAACACCACACGAGAATTCAATCGGGCTAATCCACACAACTCTAAGGATACAGATTCACCACCTTAGATCGAATGGGCTCCAAGAACACCACACAAATATGCCAAATTTGTGCTAGCAAGGAAAGATACCGGTTAATATCCAGAGATAAGAACACAGCAAAAGAATTAACATAAAATCACCACCTCATTAAACACAAATTGTTCCATACATAAAGAAGCCTACTGCTACTTTCGTGGAATTAAAGTACTAATTATAATGCAATGAATACTACTAGTAAAGCATATCAAGAAACTAAAAAAAAAAACATGGGATAATGCAATAAGTGGTGGTGGTTGCAACGTGGGTGCATGTAGTGCGACTCCTTCAACCTCCCTCATGGATCTCCGGTTGATCCGATTTGAAACCCATGGATGCCGACCCAACTCCAAAAGACACGACGACCGACTCCGTTAAACCGCAACGACTAAAATTCTTTGAACTTATGAACCCGGTACATCTATCGCTATCACCGTTAACATACAAAAGTTAATAAACGTCCTATTTGTCGAATGTCAATCCACAAAACCAACCCATATTTTATATATAAACCACTACTTCCATATGCACATGATACACATAGCAATGCACCATTAAGTTGATGAACTTCATAGTTATACACCACAAATTTCAAACCTCTTGTAGCCAAAATAAAAGAAACACAAAACCACTATTCATTCCATTGCTTTATTAATATTACTAGATTTTCACCCGTCGCGCGTTGCGGCGGCATCATACAAGGCGTGATAGAGTATAGATTACAATCGACCCTACTCGTTTCGAACGAAATCTATGTCAGAATGTATTATATTTGACTTGACTCTTTTACAAACAAAATTTATGTTGAAATGCAGATCAATCCAAAACATACATGAAAAAAATACATGCAACAGCGACGTATGCAACATGATAAAGTATATATTACAGTCACTCCCGACTCATTTTTTTAACTAAATTTATGTCGAAACGTATTTATACCGACGACTAAAACGTATTATATTTGACCCAACTCGTTTCTGAACTAAATTTACGTCGAAACGTATATACCGTCGAATGAAACGTATTATATTTTACTCGGCGCGTAAATTTACGTCAAACATCTTATACCTTCAAATGAACGTATTATAATTGAATTGACCCGTTGTCCCATACAATAAACAAATTTCTCCAACCAAAACAAATATAGTAAAAGATTAATTAAAAAAACTGTTTATTTAGTTTCTATATAAAATAGTAATTTTAAAGACTAAGTGGCCAATGTTGAAGAAACCATAAAGTAGGGCTAAAAACAGAAGTATTAAAAAGTATTGTGACCAAATTTAAAAAGACCATACTCTTCTATTCATTCATTTGGTTTATTAATATTATGTAATGTAATATATAATTGTTATCCCTATTATCCACATAAGATGCATATATTTTCTTAATCTAAGAGAGACTGCAATGTTTTAACAATATAATGATCAACTGATAACCTATATGTAAAGATTATTGTGAACATGAATTTTCAACTAATACTCGGAACTATTAGAGATTACAGTCGAATTTTAATTTTAAAAAAAGATCTACCATCAAGTCACTGATTCTCCTATATCACATCATAAAAACATTCAAACACAAAAAAGAAAGAATTCATAACTTTGCATATTCAAATATCTTCCTTCTTTTGGATCGAGAACCACATGAAAAACATGACAAATCGATCACAAGCTACATTTCTCTGTAATTTTCATTTAACAAGGAAATTCCGTTTAAAATTCATAATTTTTTTTTTTTTAAGATTTCCAGATAATATATTACAATGCAAACTATTTATTCTTTTATTAAAAACAAGAAGAATTTGATATATATTTCTCAAAATTTTCAAAACAAGATATATATCTAAAGAAAATTTTATATATCATATATCATTTACAAATTAGTTTTTAGTTTATGACAATTCTATTCTCTCTAATATATTGTTTTATAACGCTAAGAATTCCTTTTAATGATAAGATTTGTTTGTTTCTCTGTTGCTTTAATCCTTCCCATTGTTTCCGTAGAACCGGTGAGAATCAAGAGAACATGGATCCCATTGTTTCAATTGACCAAGAGAATTTTGATCCATAACCAATCTATTATGCTTCTTAATTTGCTTCAATCACACCTTTCTGATTACGTTATGCTTGAATCACCAATTGAAAATTAAAATCAAAACAAAAAAAAAAAAAAAAAGAAAAGGAAAAAAACTTGGTTCGGATTAAATTTGGTTATGCTTTAGTTAGCGATTAAAAACTGGAATCTACCTAATCTAATAAAACGGTAACTAAAATGACACATGTCAATACCATATTTATTCTTACCAAAATTTTCTCTCTTCTCTCTCTTATTAAATAAGCACATTAATTACTAATAGTATTATTTAAATTTTTTTTAGATTAATAATAACTTTTTAATAAATTAAAATAGAGATTTTTTTATTAATGTTATTCTTAAAGAAATAATTTTCTCTAAAGCATCAAAATTTTTAAAAAATATAAAATATTTTAGAATTAGTGATTTTATAAATTAACTAAAAATAATTAAAACTAAAAGTTGTAATAAGAAAATTATTTAAAATGCTATTTTTTTAAAATGTTTTGTTTTGAAACAAAATGTTTCATTTTTTTAAAAAAACAAAAAAAGTTTAAAAATTGATATCATTGTTTATTATTTATAGTTTTTACTCATACGTAGTTTTAATCATATCTTATATTATAATATCGTTTTATCATTAATAAATTTTTATTTTATTTAATATTTTATTTATTCAACCCGTGTAATACACGGGTTTACTAAAACTAGTTGTAGATAAAAAAAAGTTAGTTTCTGATTGAATTGGACTCCATTTAGAATCACATGTAAAAACTGATAGTAAAATTAATAGAATATTCAAGTAAATATTACATTTCCTTCAAGTGAATAATTACGGTGACAGAGGGGTATAAGGTTTAGGGGGTTAAATAAGGTTAGAAATAATTGATATAGGGATTCAAAATCCATGTAGTTTTGGTAGTGATTGAGGTAGTTCAAGAGAAAAAAATATTAATCATAAGGAAGCTAACATGATTAACGGAAGATTTGTCAAATGAAGTTTAGACGGAAAAACTTTTGTGTGGTGAAATTTGATAATGACACGTATCATCGCATGTTATCATTTACAATAAACAAACTTAATTTTTTGATACATATATTATATTTAAAGATTTAACGGTTATATATTTCACTCTTTCTAACCAAACTCTTAATTTGATGATTGAACCATCAACCATTTTGAAAGTAATAATAAGTTTTTTGCTTTACTAACAGACGCATGGCTGTGAAGAAAAGGACAGCCAAGATGAACGTTAGTTGATAATTGTCACATCGAGAATATTTTAAAGTGATTTTTCAAAATGCATATGTGTAACTATTTCTATGCGTATGTGTATGTGTTTGTATGTATAAGTATGTATAGGTGCATGCATATGCATAAGTGTTTACTAGTTAGATGTCCCGGCGTGTTGCGCCTCAGCTATCTAACAGAATTAGGTGGTATTAGTTTGGAGCTCTGTTTTTTGGTTTGTAATTAAGTTCTAGTCTTGAATTACAATAGTACACAACCATCGTTTGCAGACAAGGGTGTGCACCCAATCAAATGGTTTTAGGCAGGGACGGAACTACATGTACGGGAACGGGGTCACGTGACCCCATTAATTTTAGATCGGGTGCTGTATTTCAATGTGCCAAAGGTCACGAGTTCGACTCTTGCAATAGATTTTTTTACTCCCTTTTAATTTATAAAATAACCCTTTTACATTTAGGTTTAATACTTTGGTCATGTTTGGCAAAATTACTTTTTGATTGACTTTTGACTTATTAATTTTTGTAAAGTCAATAAGTGAATAAGTATATTTGAAAAAATTTAAAAAGTTGATTTTTAAAAGTAAATAATTTACTTTTAAAAAGTTAAAAATAGTAGCTTTTGAAAAATAACTTTTCAAAAATTAATTTTTAATCAAATAAGTAATCCCAAACATGAGCTTTATAACCCTAACCAAATTACCAAAACCCTTTTCCCAATGCATCCCTAAAACAGCCCCCCTTCATTCTCTTATCTCTGAAACAACTCCCCCACCCCCACCCCTCCAAATCGGCCGACAAGGTGGCGATGGCAGCAAGTGGAGACGATGGCTAGTGGTGACGTCGACGAGTGGCGAGTGGCGACGACCAATTTGATGGCGGATGGCGGCTGACGGCTAGGATACAGGCACCATTTATTCATTCATTCAAGCTAGTAAATGTAAAAAGGTTAGTTTGCTAATTTTCTTGTGTTAATAAAGTTAATAATACTTTTGTTTTTTTGTTTATTTGTCCATATTAGAAGATTAAAACCCTAGATTTTCTTTTAGTGAATTGGGTGTTTACATTGTTGTTAGTTAATCTTATTAAGTGATTTTGATATCTAGTTTGTGTTAAAGCCCTAATTTTGTGTTTACTAGGTTTTTAGTTTATCACAATTCATAAAATATGTATGCTACATTTAGTGATTTAATTCTTATATAACCTTAAATCATAGTTCTATTCCTGTTTGATCCGACTCGACCTGACCCGATCATATCATATAACCTGAAAATTTTATGTTGTTTCGGTAAAAACCAAGTCACCAAAAATAATGACCCTCTTGAAAACGTTTTCTGGTTTCGTCACTGGTTTTAGGCTTATACATTTATGTAAATATTAAATGTATTTTGAGAAGGCATCCATGGAGTATTTCTAAAGGCACCAGGGATATGCATGTTCTATGCTAATCGTAATACTCGCACACCAAATCCAAATCATAAGACCAAAGTGTTTAACAAAGTTTGTACTAATAGTTTCTCTATTTATCCTTTGTGAAATCGTAATATTTTGCTAGTTCTATGGCAAAGAAAGCATCTTATTCACGGGAATCACGGGCAGTGTTCAATAATTGTACGGTTTTAAGAAAACTAATTTGATATTTAATTTTAGGATATAGGAAAACAATTAATAATTATTTTGGTTTTGCAGGTTGCATGTTGCCTGTTGCCTGTTGCCTGTTTCTGTGTGAAATCGGCCGTTAATTGAAGAAATCGATCACGAGTCTTGAATGTTGTTCCATTCCTTCGTTCGAAAACATCATTTTGAGGATTTGGTGATTGTTCTCTGGACCGATTGATATTATCTTTGTTAAAATCAATTGAGAGGAATAGTAAGTAGTCCGTAGCCCGATGCATTGGGTGCCACTTAGCAACGTCTTATTATTTATTTATTTTTTACATTTTCAAAACTATGCATTTATACATATTAGATGCGCACAAAGATAATACACAAATGGGCTATTATCATGGTGATTTTACTAGAAATTTTTATGGCAAAATTGTAATATATATATATATATATATATATATATATATATATATATATATATATATATATATATATATAGGGTTATCTTGAGAACCACTTTATTTTGTTAGAACTCTAGGAACCAATCTTAATCACACAAATTAAGTCACATGCTATTTTCATCTTTTTTTTAAAATGTTCATAACTTTTTTTCATGACATTATTTTTTTAAAAAAATTACATCATAAAATTCAGTATTTTTTTATATTTCCAACTCCTACCATATTGATATATATTTTTTTTAAAAAAATCACCTACCTGTTATTTACACATGTGTAAATCCTGTTATACACATGTGTAAATCTGGTTTTACACATGTGTAAATCTGGTTTTACACATGTGTAAATCTGGTTTTACACATGTGTAAATCAAATTTTGGAAAAAAACAAGTTTTTTTTATTTTTTTAAATTTTTTAAATTTTTTTTATGAAAGAGGGAAACGAGAGAAACATTTTTGTGTATTTATTTTTTTTATTTTCATCTTATTTTTTGTTTTATAATTTTATATATTATGTTTATATTATTTATAATTTTGCCATTGAAAACTAGTGACTCATATTGGTTTCTAGAGTTCTCGCAAAAAAAGAAAGTTCTCATTTGATCCTTCCCCTATATATATATATATATATATATATATATATATATATATATATATATATATATGCACACACACACACACAAGGTTATAACCCCGTGTATCACACGGGTTAAATAAGAAAAAAATACTAAATATTTATTAAAGAAGAGTTAGGAACTATAAAACTTCAAATATAAATATATTTTGATTAGCTGATAAAACATTTTTAGTATTCTTAAAACTTTCATTTTAAAAAGTTATTGCTTTGAAAAAATTTTGTTTTGTTTATCAACATTTCACTCGTTAAAAACTATGGGCTTGTTTTGTAAAAAATATTTTTATGTAAAACTTCTATTTTTAAAAAGACCGATTTTAAAATATTTCATAATTTAAAAATGTTTCGCTGATTTAGTAAAAAAAGCATAGTTTTAGACAATTTTGATTTTAAAAAAAGTATAGTTTTAATCAAAATACTTAGTTTTTATTTAATGAAAAAATGTTTTTTAAGAAGTTAATGTTTATAAAAGGATATGGATTTATAATATAGAGAAAGAAAGAGAAAAAATTAACAATTAGTTATTTGACTTTTTAAAATAAAATAAATAGTTTGAAGGGGAAAACTAAGATAAGAGGGCTTGTGGGAATGTCATATAACATCACATGTAAAGGATTATTAGGATAGTTAGGAGTAGGATCATATACAAACACTTGTTTGCCTAAAAACCGTGAGAACTAATATATTTTTGCCATTTGGACATTTGCTGAGTAGGCATCAAGGGTAATTATGTCATACTCCATTATGTTTGTTTTTTATAATTCCAATTTTTATGCTACTAATTAATTTGATTTCTGTTTTAAAATTGTTTACCATTTCAAACATTAATCTAATGAAAGCTTTATACAAGGTATGTATTTTAACTTATTGATTTATAAAAATCTGATTAACAATTATTTTGTCAAAGCAAAGAAATCTAATGCCCTTATACACTATGTTATTTTTAATTTCTTGTAATGTTTCAAGAAGCGTCTTTTTTTAAATATTTAAACAATTATGTTTGTGATTTTATAATTAGATGTAAAGTGCTATTTTTAAGTGTTATTTTCAAGCATATGAACTTGTGTTTATTTTTATTAAATGTTATTTTTCTTTATTGAGTGTTATATTGGCATTATAAAGTGCTATTTTTAATCTTAGCATCTGACTAAATTGCGCGTCGTTTTGAATTATTACTTACATAATAATAGCACAATACAATTTTCTTAAATTGTGTGTTGTTTTGAATTATTTCTTACATAATAAGATGCTATTTGTTATGTCTTATCAGGCCATTGAAATAAAAAAATTGTTTTAAACTTTTGAAACTCTAGATAATGCCAAGCATAACAACACGACACACACTTATTAGCACAATGGAATGGCAAAACTAATATAGAAAAATGAACATTGATGAACAACAAATAAACAACATAGGGCTTGTAATACAAACATATAATAGCACAATACATTTATAAATAGCAAAACATATTTTATATTAATAATAGCACAAATCAATTGTGTAAATAGTACAAATTAATTGTGTAAGTTGTATTATATTATAGAATAATAGTAACATATATTACGTATAAACACATATAAAATAGCAAAAACTATTTTTAATCGAATACAATTTAAAAAAAATTATATTATTGAAACATTTAAACCATTATTTTGACTTTTTATTTTTGAATTTTCAACGCTTCTATATTAGTTAGTTTTAAATTTCTTAATAAACATAACATTTAAATGATGGTGAGATTTTTAAGGGATTTTGGATGGGTGTTTCTTTTAACAAATCAATAAAATACCTAAAATACCCTTACTTGTATTTAGTAACTACACTAATTGTAATCTAATTAGGTGTCATCAATAACAGCCATAGATCGTAGTTTTTAACGCATAAGATCTGTTCTTACGGTTTTAGATAGCAAAAGGTTTGTATCAGATCCATCCTATATATATATATATATATATATATATATATATATGAAAGTCTGGCCGGTTTTAATGTTTTATGGTAGAGTGGCACTCACTTTTATAACTGAGGAAGGTTTAGGGTTTTACGGCAGTGAAAGCCATTGTAACGTGCTTTTTCTGTGCGCTTTGACATTTACGAGTGCCCTCGCTGACAGTTTGGGCTCAACACTACGTCCTGCCCGAATTTAATTTACATTATTTTTTTAGTTTTACGTCCGTTGTTTTGAGTTTATTTAGGGTGTAGACATTGTTATGACCTTGTTTTGCAATCGGGTCTCTTAATACATTGGAGTTTACATCAGAATGATCGTCGTTACGACATATTTTAGCGTCCATCTTCTGATATTTGGGATTCATAACTACCAACGCAAATACCAAAAAGATAACCTAGTTATTTATTAAGACAAAACAATTATTCATAATAATCATTTATCATCAAATAATTCTTACTATCATAATCAGTTATTTAATTCTTTAACTATAATTCCACATTTTTCATCCGTCTATATGATCATATCCTTATCTGCTTGTGTGACCTTTAATGATAGTATGAGCACTCAAATTAGTGCTTAGAAATTCTAATCACTAAAAGATGAGAGAGAGCGTAATCATTGCAATTAATACAACGGTAGCATGCTATACACCATTGTTTTACTTCTTTGATTATAACTATCGACCTCACGCGTTGCGGCGGTATATCTATGCAAACATTTTATCATCAGTTTTATAACATATAATAAATGATCATATCATATGAAAACAAAGGCTCAGACATGTGAATGGAGTTTACTCCTCATGTTAATAAGATATTTAGGTGTAAGCCTCGGAACTAACATTCATTGTATTTGCAAACTTTGAGTATACTGCACCAAAACAATGAAAATATTCTCATTCCATCATCATTGCCTGTCAAACCTTTGCTCAAGACCAATCTAACCAACCATAACAAACATAAGTTTAATGTCTCAGGGGCACTGTTCCTTACCATCATTGACAACGAAATCATCGCCTTATTTAAAATGGAACATCACTGACAGGTACGTTGTGCGACGACAGCGATGTTAGTGCCGACACCTACAAGCTGCAGTCTATTGCAAAAGGCATTGTTCAGAGTAAACCCTCATGAAGGGCCAACAACCAAGCCAATGCTAGCAACAAACTCAGCACCCTAAAAATGACAAAATTAAAGTACAACGACGGGGTGGATATCATCACTGCCTACACAAATCCACAGATTGGACCAGGGGCGGTAGCAATCGAACAGAGCACTACCGCCTCCGTGGATGCAATAATAATGTATCACCACCATCATCGAGCAAAGGGAAAGTAAACTAGAGGCAATAGTAGATGGCCACCATTGCTAGTGAGCAAGTTATCACTAGATCAGAATCGAAGAGGCCGTCAATCGGTGATAATAGCGCATCACATCACCTCTGACCAAAAGAAAGGCAAATCGAACTTGTGGCAGCAGCAACTCGTGAGTATAGAGCACGACAACTACCGCTAAGCGATCGAACCTATTTCGATAGCAAGATGCGTCAATATAGCAACAACCAAATCAAAGTCAGAGATGTTACAATGGGTGATAATAAACCACCACCGCCACTGCTGTAACACGGCGTCAAAAACCCTACCGACGGTTGCTCTAGTGGCATTTAAGAGGAAAACTAAGGGTGGCTAATAG
Organism: Flaveria robusta; assembly: GCA_025506415.1. Taxonomy (NCBI): domain Eukaryota; kingdom Viridiplantae; phylum Streptophyta; class Magnoliopsida; order Asterales; family Asteraceae; genus Flaveria; species Flaveria robusta. Next base: position 9,306,109 of record CM046472.1, on the reverse strand, counting down.
TTTCTAGAAGAATGAACTTTAACTCAATAGCTTCCACCCTCTGATGGTGAAGGTCATGGTAAGATGAAGATGAATTGATCGATAGTGAACACCGAGCCTCAAAATCTCTCACACTTTCTCTCTCTAAATAAAGAATAGTATTTAGTATTCATCACATTGTTTTTTTCATATACAGGTGAATTGAACATTAACTTAGTTTCCTTAATTTTGTCACATTACATATCTTATAATTAATCAATCGAGTTTACTAAGTGGGTTGACTATCTCATAGCCAGTCAATCAAGTTAACTACGTGATTAATACTAACGATTTCGAAATGAACCATTGCGATTTTGATTGTGAAAAATGGAGTTTAACCATGTTAAATATGATGGAAATTTTTGCAATTCGTGTGAGACTTGTTCAAACAATTATGAAAATCTTTTGTAATGGGATGAGTGTTTATGCTTTATTGGATCAGTTTTCAGTATGATCTTGATCATGAGGTTATGCTTGTTTAAGCACACTGGTATATATAATGATGTGCATTCACACGAAAGCACTTTATGTTTTAAATCACATGCCTTCAAGTAAGTCCCATCATAAGCTGATAAACTATGGACCAATCTTGTCAAGTAAATCCAACTATGGTCTTGGAATAACTAGACTAAGATTCATTACGAATCATAGAGTTATTAGTGTACTAATATGTTCATCCCACTTATGTGACTTGGAAATTATGTTGAACTTAATGTAAACTCATTAAATGCTTATGCGCACCATTGAAAATTTTTGTTGTATCATTATGTTACTATATTAAATAGTATAAGTTTAAACTATTATCACAAATAAGAAGTTGATAACTTAGAATGGCCGGATGCACTCCATAAAACTACAACTTAAAACTGTTGGGTGAACACCACAAAGCTATACTCTTTAAAGGATGACATGTTACTTGGGATTGATATCACAAATAAGAAGTTTAATTATTTTTTTGGATTTTAAAAAAGACAATAATATACATTATTAGAATTATAACTTTGTTACAAAAGAATCATCTTAAACACATCAAAAGCATCAAACATGTTGACAACCCTCTAATTTCTCACTTCTTCCTTCAAACTTGATGTTCTTGTACCAGTTTGCCACTAACAAGTACACCAAAAAATCAGCACTTGTCAAAATGGCTAACAAAAAGTAAAAGTTGTCCAAATGACCCTTGTTTAGATTTCCAGGAATCCATCCAGGCATTCTGTCACTACTAGAAATCTTCATCACAATTGTCACAAGTAGACTACTCACATAGTTCCCTAGTGAGATCGACGTCATGCATAGCGCACTTCCGAAGCTTTTTAGCCCATCTGGTGCTTGCCCATTAAAGAATTCTAACTGCCCTACATACATGAAAACCTCAGAAGCACCAATTAGAACATATTGTGGGACTTGCCAGAATATGCTCAATGTGCTAGATCCTTCACAATCTATGCACTCAGTCTTCTTATATTTCAGCCTGAAGTGTTCAACGATGCCTGCTACCACCATTGCGAGTATAGCAATTACAAGGCCGACCCCCATCCTTTGAAGCTCGGTTAACCCTTTAGGGCAGTGGGATTTCTTAACCCTCGCAACTAACGGATCAAGAACCCGTCTATATATGAAAATGAAGGCTGCAACACTAAGTATGTCAAAGGTGGACATGCTTGCTGGAGGAATGTGAAAGTTTGAGATGTTGGTCTTCATTGCAGCTCCTTGTTCGACGAATAAAGAAGCCATTTGGGTGAATACTACTGAATAAAGGATTGTACATAGCCAAATTGGTAGGAGTCTTAAGATGCATTTCACTTCTTCGACTTGTGTTACGGTACATAGGCTCCATGGGTTGTTATCAATATTTTCAATCGAATTCTCCTTCGAAGTGATAACCGCAGCTCTATCTAAGAATCTGGTATAACCAAATTTGTTAGAAAATGATATTTAATGTAAAGAAACATGTAATTTAATAGGTAGAAATCATACTTAAATCCTGTAGTGTGAAGAATATTTCTGCTGCTCTTATTATTATTTTCATTGGCATCAACTTCATATAACTCATCTCCATTAGAAGGGATCACAACCTTCCATTTCCTAATTGAAGCAACCATAACTTGGCAAAATCTTGACAAGGGATTCCCAGTAGGTACAAAATGCCTATATCTTGGCGTACCCACGAGGAACAAGATCAATGCCACAAGCGCAGAGCCCGCTGATGCCCAAAACCCTAACGCCCACATCCCTTTATCTTCAAAATACCCTAGTATAGTGTTTGAAAAGAGTGATCCAAGATTTAGTGCCAAATAGAAGTAGCTAAAGAATGACACTTTCCCATATCCTTCATCAGGGTGATCCTCATCAAACTGATCTGCACCAAATGTGGCTATGTTGGGTTGGTATCCTCCATTTCCAAGTGCGATAAGGTAGATTGAAACGTAGAACATAGCCGTCGCAAAGCTCGAGTGTGTCCCACATGGAGTCTTTTCATCTCCGCATCCATCAGGTTTCACCAAGAATATGTATGATGAGAGTGATAATGATACCAAGCCCTGCCCAATATCAAAACATACACATCATATAAATTAGTTAACACACCTAGATGATCAAGTACCTTTTTTTTAGATATTTAACCATATCAAAATACTTTGGCTAGCTTTTTGTAACATACCACAACAAAAATGGCTTGGAAGATGGCACAAGTCTTGTAACGCCCCCAATACGAGTCACTAAGGAAGGCCCCTAGTAGCGAGAAAATGTAGACGGTTCCAGTCCATTTACTGACATTGTTTGCGGCTTCGGCGTTGTCTTGACCCATTACTCTAGTCAGGAATAGAACCAAGTTCACCCCTACTCCAAAAAATGCTAGTGTGGCGAGACCTTGGTTCACTGTTAAATTAACACATGTTAGGTCTCTATAATGTTGAAGTATGCATATTTCTTCAATATTGTTAAGAAGAAAGCATTACCAAGTATGAGGATGGCAGCAAACCATGACCCAGTTCTTTCACGGACCGCGGGCTGGCCTTTCCTATCGACTGATCCATCCAGAGTGCATTCCTCGTTCTTTTTCGCCTTTTTCTCCTCGATTTTTCTCTAGAAGCAGTCATGAAATCATTAAGACACAGGTAACAAAAATGAAACAAAGACCGTGTAGTAATTAGTTTTTAATCTTATATATAGTAACCAATTAACATGCATATTGATCAAGAATCTAGGACTAGACGTCATATAAGTATATAACGAGCTTGTACGAACAATGAACAACTTAATTGTTTCGGTACAAAAAACTAACCATTTTAACCATGTTTAAGCAATCCATAAGTAACAGATTGTTGTTGACACTCTTGATAATATGATAATCAAACTCTCAAAGGAAAAAGAGAGAGTGAAGATGACCAGATGAGAATGAGAGAGGAGACTGAATGGTGATGTGGGTTGTGAAGGATATGATGGGTATATATAGATGATGAATACTTTAAAGGTGACAGTAAGAGTAGTTTGGAGAAAGATGAGATTACGTAAGTGTAGATGTGATAAGATATGTATTACAGCAAGGCACACCATTGATATCCACTTGAGAAACTCAAAAAAAATAAAAATAAAAAAAAAAAAAAATTAAAAATAAAAAATAAATAAATAAATAAAAGGATGACAAAGTAACAGCCCGCAATGCATAGCACACACACAATCTTAAAGTTCATAAATTGGCGGATTAATTGCTTACAATTGTTTGATTTGAGTAATTATATAGATAAAATATTTTAGTAATAGAAATAATAATACTAACAATAATAATAATAATAGCATTTGAGGAGATGCTTTAGTGAGGTGAAATTGTGATGAAATGGTCAAATTAAGTAGGTATGATCTATAAGTCATGATTTTGTGAGTGATGTAGAAAGATAGCAAAAGTGAAAAGCAAACCCAAAACCAGTTGTTATATTCAGTAGCAAACTAGCAATGCATGTATCTGTCACCTTAATTCCGGGGTGTTTCTTATCACCTTCCCAAAATGCTAATCCCACTTCTTCACTTTCACTTTTTCGCTTTTTCACATAATTTATATGCCACAAATTAATACATGTGACTTAACTTTACACAAAACGTGTAACCTTAGTTTGGTTTACAAAGTTTTTGAAATTTATTAAAAACTATCGGGTTTTAATCGCGCTCTATGGTACCGTTGAATAAAATCTATATAAAAAAAAAGATAAAAATAACCATGCCGTGATAAATAATATTAAATCAAACTAAGAAAACTATGTTATACTTAAGAATACATGGGTAGAACATAAATTTTAGAAAAACATTAAAGATGACCAAAGCACGGGTTGCTTTTGATAAACAAGCAACAGTAATGTAAAAACCAAATAATAGTTAACCCACTTAGTTTTATCTATCTATGTTTAAATATGACAAATAAATATTAATGATTTAATATAAAAAAATTTAAAATACAAACTCTTATATTAAAGGACTTGTGGTCTACTATTACCAAGTGAAACCAGTACCAAGTGGTTTAGTAAAATGTTTTTAATTTATGAGATTGAGGGTTTATAGATAACGTAAAATTAGAAATAGAAGTGTATGATTCTACCCTTCTAATAAAATATAAACCCTTATAGAGATGTATTGTAACTTTGTGAAATATTTTACTGTTTAAAGTACTTGACTGCTCTTGTTAATATAAACTATACATGATTTTTTAGCGTTTATTACAGATAAGCACAAATGGATATCAACAGGCGTGTGATGGTTGACTGCTTATCATCAACGAGCTGGCCGTCACTCAAAATATATAAAAGAAAAAAAAAATACACCAACATGTATCAAGTTGCAAATATCCTCTCAACATCTTTGACTCATTAGTGGTATATGAGAATGGAGGAGTTTGGTAGTTACCTTTTTTTAAGAATAAATAAATGGGCCATGGAGTTACGATGTTATTGGCCACTTTTCTTTAATAAAATATATTTGTAATCATTTGTTATTAGACTTTTGTGTCTTGAATTTTATGAAATTAAATCCTGTTCAATATTAGAAAATGTTGGCGACAAACGAATATGTGAGGAATTCTTTTGTAGGAAATTGAAATATATATATATATATATATATATATATATATATATATATATATATATGAGATGGTTCAAATGTAAACCATTAGAAATTATGTAAATCAATAAACCATTTTCATCACTCATAATGTGACACATGTCATTTTTTATTTAAAAAAAATATATAATGTTGAGGGCAATTTAGTCATTTTTATTTTTTCCCTCCTTTTTATTTGTACTATTTTTTAATATTAAATTAACACAGTAATCAATGTGCTAGTGATTTGATCTTTTTATACTATTTTTTAATATTATATAAACACAATAACCCATGCATTAGTGATTTGATGTTTATCAGTATTCTAATATATGTGTAGAAAAAAATTCTACATACTTTAACATATGTGTGAATAATTCAATAAACACTTTAGCACATGTATAAAAAATAATTTTAAGATCATTCTGAATAATTTAACACATGTTTTCCAATACTTTAACACATGTGTAAAAGATTGTTCTGAGTACTTTAAGATAATTATAAATACTTTAACACATGTAATAATTCATTAAACATGAGTAGAAGTCATTTACACAAATCAAAAAATAATCTATATCTAAGATCCAAAAAAATATTTACAAATCAAAAAAAAATCCGCATGCCCATTTGTTGATTACGTCTTGTTCACATCTTAGATCCAGGTCAACATATACTGAAAAATGAAAGCCAATATGTAACATGAATCAGTTACTATGTAAATTATAGAAATATAAATCTGAATAAGAAAACGAGAATTTTACATATGTGTATATTCAGTTTACACATGTGTAAAACTCACTCTACATATTTTACATATGAAACACTATAAACACAGATCTGATAAAAATAATACAAAATTAAGTATCCTATATACACATGTGTAATAATTTTTATACACACTTTAAACTAATATTTTTAACAAGAATACTTGAGTAGTTCCTTAGAAAACATCTCCAACTACATGTGTACACATATATAAAAATAGATTTATCTAACATAAAATACATACATATTTGTAACCTTACAGATTTAAGTAGTTCACCAAAAACATTAACAATAAATAAAATCAGATTTAAACGTTGAACACAAACAAAAAACCCACATCTTACCTTGAACATCAACAAAAAATCACAAGAACGCCGGATCGAGTCGCCGTTGTCATCTTCCGTAGATGGTGGTTAGGCACCGTCTTCATTGTTGCCTTCTTTTTACCTTGAACATCAACAACAAAGCACATGTAACCCAGATCTAAAAAATCATCACCAACAAAAAAAAATAGATCTAAACTTGAACATGAATATAAAGTTCTTAAAACAAAAAAAAAAAAAAAAAAAAAAAAAAAAACACAGTTCTTACCACGAACACCAACAAAAAACCATCAGTTTGCCGTTGCCGCCATCACTATCGTCGCCACCGTCACCACCGTCGCCGTTGTAAACATCATCGCCGCCGTCGTAACCACCGTCACCATCACTACCGCCGTTGTAACCACCGTCACGTCACCACCGCCGTCGTAACCACCGTCACCGTCGCCGTCGATGATGGTCAATCATCGATAAAAGCTTTCATATCTTGATTTTCTCTTGGTTATTATTGTGTTCATCTTTTAGAGAGAGAGAGAGAAAGATGATGAAGAAAGATAAAATGTGTAGTTTTAGAAAGAGAGAAAGAGAGAAAGAGATTAATTGATTGAAATGGGTGTAAGTGGGGTTTATAATGATTCAGATTCAAAAAGAAATGAAATGACAAAATTACCCTTTTTTGTATTTTTGTATGTAGATCTCACTATTTAAAAGACAATTTATTTTTTTATTCTAAAAAATCTGATCCATTGATCTAAATCTAATTAATGGCTGAGATTTTGTTTATTAGTTTACATAATTTTAAGTGGTTTACATATGATCTCTTTCCTATATATATATATATATATATATATATATATAGGAGGGATCCTAAGAAAACCACAAAGTTATGAGACACTATATATATATAGGAGGGATCCTAAGAAAACCACAAAGTTATGAGACAACTAAAGAAAAACAATAAAAACGGTTAAATAATGTATAAATTTTTTTATTACTACCCTTTATATATGTGTGTGAATATATATAAATAAAGTTATGAATCAAATGAAAATCATAGCATGGTTTTCATATACGTCACACATAGGTTACGTATACGTAACCATTTTTCATTCGACATAGCGTTACGTATACGTAAAACTCTTCATTCTTGTATGTATGCTCAACATATATGTATCACATACTTAAATAACATTTTAACAATTAAAATAACAAAAAAGTTATGAATTATGTTATTGGTTTCCGTGATTTTCTTTGATTTTCACATAACTATTGATTTTCTCAGGAACCCTCCCTTATATATATATATATATATATATATATATATATATATATATATATATATATATATATATATATATATATATATATATATATATATATATATATATATAGGGGAGGGTTCCTGAGAAAACCAAGAGTTATGTGAAAACCAAAGAAAATCACGAAAAACAATAACATAATTCAAAATTTGTTAAGTGCCTGATCCTCTATGTTCAATTCAAACGCCAGGCGTTGCGGCACGAACATTGTGTAGGAGCAAGCTACTTCAAATTTGGAGGCCCAAGATCATTTGTTCAAAGGAGCTTCACTAAAATGGCTATAATTTGAGTTAGAAGGCTCCGTTTCGGACGTATAATCAATGTAAATGACTGTAGGCGGTTTGGGCCATTGTTACGACAAAAACGTATTATTCTATGAGTATTTTAGCTTTTTATGTTATTATTTTTTTGGGTTTATTTATGGTCTAGTTCTTGGCCTGTTTATATTTTGAGGTCTATTCGAATTTTATCTTGCATTTTATATTCCTGTAAACTTTGGAATATGATTAGTTTTTGAAGTTATTGAAAATCATTTTTTTATATATCACTAGTGTCTGTTATTGTGTGAAATTACTGATTATCCGTATTTTTTATGAATAAAAAATAGTTATAATAATTGTTATTGATATTCGTTGTGAATCAACAGTTTCAATTGTTATCTCGCTTTTGGTCTACATCATATTGATGATATCCTAAACATTATATTAATAAATGAAATCATTAAAATTTTGTGTCAAAAAGCTGATAATGCTATCAACTTGATTTGACTTGGGTCTAAAAAAAAATTTAGGAAACACTCACCCAAAGATTTTAAAAAGATTATAGAAATTATAAAAATTTTAAGCTTTTGACCATATTATGTTATAAAAGGTTTTTAAAAAACTGAATTCGTATGTTTAGTTAAAAATGCTTTTTCTTATTGGACATTGAATTAATTAAAATGCTTTTAGAAAATACTTTGTTAAATTACTCAATCCAGTACTGTTTTTTTGTTTCTATTTTTGTAATCTACTAAAACATTCTTCTTAAACTTTTCTAAGGAAATATATAGATTTATAATTATTACAGAATCACTTTTTAGTTTCAGAACCACAAAACCATTAATTTACATAAACGTAATTTAAGTCTGATGTTACTTGAGTTGTTTTACATATGTGTATGTATGACATGAACAATAAACTATGTAAAACAACTAAATATCACCAGCTTTAACTTACATATATGTAAATCAGTGATTCGTAATTTATATTTATGTAAACCAATGGTTCTTTTGATTCTAAAAATAAAAAGTGGTTTTGTAATGATCCTGACCTTATATATATATATATATATATATATATATATATATATATATATGTATAGGGGGTGGTTCCTATGAAAACTATGATTTACTAGAAATAAACCATTGATCTATTTGATCAATGGTTGATATACATAATGATATTTTAGTAACTAATTTAAAATTTAAGTAAATTATATTAATGATATAAGGGCAAATCTGCAACAATATTTTTTTTTAGTTTTGTAAACAATCACCAAAATCCCTACATTCACTCTTCTCTATCCTCTCTCATAAATTACATATTTATAAAAAAAAAACATCCAAGAGTTGAATTCATTTTTATTATTTTCATATACATCAACGATTGACTTCATCTCTATTGTCTTTTAAGAAATCCAACAATGACATGATGCAGCCATATGTTAACCTGTTTACATATAAATAAACACATAAGTAGTTTGCTTAACCAAATCTAATCGCAAATCTTCAGAAAAAGTAAACCATGTTGATACATCTTGTTACATATATGAAACAACTATCAGTTAGGTACATGTAACTATAATACATAACTATTACAAAACAATATATGTAGACATAGTTCTGTATATGTAACCTGATGTCATTTATGAAACAATAACACATATATAGACATGGCTCCATATATGTAACATGATGTCATTTACATAATTATAACACATACATATGTAGACATCGTTACTTATATGTAACTTGATTACTTATACGTAACAATCATAAAAAAAGCTAGAACTTAAATTTAAAAATAATGCTAAGTTATATATATGTAAACATAAGTTGAGCTTTCATAGGTATGTAACATAACTTAACTACATATACGTAACAATCTATAAACTAGAACACAATCATTCGATAAATTTTCAAACAAACCTAACCTAAATTGATGAATTTCGATTGAAATCATCTTAAATGTGGATGCAATCAAACAACACAATTGATCTTCTAATGCCGACCGACTTGAACTTATTGATGGTTTCTTGTTGATGAAATCATTCCTGGTTGATGTCGCATCATCTTGATGATGGCTTCTTGTCGATCTGATCTATGGTTTCTAATGTTGCTTCATCTCGTTTTGATAGCCCTCCTCAACCAATCATCATTAGTTGATGTTTTTTGGGAAAACTCAATCACATCCATATGAATAATGGAATGAATGAATATATTCCCGAAATCTATTATGTAGAAAGAATTGTATTATTGAATCAGGAAGAAAAGATGGTTGAAGAATCAAATTGATGAAGATTAAAAAGATCGACGCCTTTATTTGAATTAGTCTAATTTGTTCAACAATGGACTAAAATAAAGGATCCTAGTCAACAATGATTTTTTTCACTAAAAATAAGTTACATAGACAATTACTAAAACACCATTTGAAAATAATAAATATATTAATAATGAAAATTTTGATTGGCTAGAATTGGTTTTCTTGATTTTTTAAAAACTAAATGGTTTTTTAGGATCCCTCCCTATATATGTGTGTGTATGTGTGTGTATGTGTGTGTGTGTGTGTGTGTATAGGATAGAGTACGAATGTTAACCCTTATTTATTGCGATAACCCATTAACTAAACTAGTGGTCCACAGCAGGCCACGTCATCACTGTAAGTTAGAGTTACAGTGATAAACTAGTGGTCCATAATTAATGTTAAAATTTTTTAAAAAATATATAGCAAGACTATACTTGAATTAAAGATATTAAAATAATCTATTTAATGGTTTAATTTGCAAAAAAAAAATAACATCATACAAAAAAATTTAGAAAATGGAGGGAAAATTGTTATATCAATGGTGTAACGCGTTGTAAAGTTAGTTGCACTACATAATCATGGTGTAAGTGCATGTTACATTAGTGTTAACGGGATATCGTAATAAAGGTGGGTTAACAACCGTTCCTTACCCTATATATATATATATATATATATATATATACACTAATAAATAAAAATATTAAATGACATGTGTTACTCTCACATGTCTACTCAATATTTTTTCCAGTCTATCTCTCCTATTAATTATATAAATTTTTTTAATTGTTTTTTATTCTTTTTTTGTCCCTTTCCTATTAAATGATTTTTATAATTATTTTTATTAAGTATTTTATATTTAAACTAAATATAGTTAAAAATTGTATAATATTTCATAAATATGTAATAAAAAAATCTCTATTGCGTATAGTTTAGATTTAAATTTTATCAATCCATGTATTACACGGGGTTCTAACCTAGTATATATATATATATATATATATATATATATATATATATATTATTTTTATTTTTATCCAATAAGATTTAGAGTAAGAGAAAGAAAATTTTTTAAAAAAATACTTATTTTGATAAATATTTTATAAATAAATCATTTTCGTAAATAAGATTTAATTAAACCGTAAGGATCATTTTTGAAATTTCTATAACATACATTTATGCTCGAATACAAATTTATTTTTATGACTCAGTCATTTTTTCACCGAAATACTAGATTCAATCATCTAAAAAATCCATTAAAATACAAACTCGTGTTCAAATGTTTTGTAACTTTATAAAAACTAATTTTTCTTACGTGCGAGGTAGTAGGATTTTAATTGCGAGTGGTAACACACATTGGGTTGTTAATTATCTATTTGACTCGTCAAAAACCATAAAAGCGAATATCGGTACCGGTTACGCTAACAACAATGTTGACAATGATAATTTGCTCATAGTTGGATTGGTTCGTAATGCTACCAAAATGGTAATTTTGCTCGTTATAGTCTACGATTCAAAAAATACTTAGATTTTGAATAATTTGCATAGTAACGTTGACCAAAATAAAAACAGTCGTCCATTCAAGGTTTTATATAAGTTAACAAATGAAAGTTTCACAAGCATCATGTGAGTTTGGTTGTTATTGGCCTTGACTCCCCACATAAAAGCACACGTTGAAATTAGTTTTGGTAACAACGGTACCTGCAACATTTTTTGATCATAAACAACTAGGTTCATGACGGTAACACAATGATAATTGCACTCGCTATAGCTTTTCACACAAAAAAATACTCGATTTTTTATAGAACTCCGTTTTCAAAAAATATTGTATTGCAATCTTGAAGAAAAATAATAAGTAAAAACAGTCACAAATTCTTTTTTTTTTTTTTTTTTTTTTTTTTTTTTTTTTTTGGAAGTTTTAAAATGAAAGTTATCATAGATACTAAAAATTACTTAAGTTTAAATAAACCTACATTTACAAAAAAATTATATTGTAACATTGATTAAAGGCTGAAGACAGTCAAATGCCGTGGGTTTAAAAAAAAATTTATGAACGAAAGTTATTCTCTAGCATCACTCAGTGGAATTTTGGCCGTTTTTACTCCGCGCTACACTACATCAGTTTAGTCTTTATCATCCTAGTTCGTCGAAAATGAAATACTAAATATTGAAACCCATTCCGATAATAATGGTACTCGTTATACTTGTTTGTCATGGTACAACAATCATAACTGCGTTCGCTATATCATACGATACTAATAAATATACTCGATTTCAAATACAACTATGCTGTAAAAAAGTTATACGTACTTGACAAAGAAAAAGTAAAACTGGTGCACATTCCTTTTCCTAAAAAAGTTAACGAAAAAATTTATTACGTAAAAACAAAAATAATTAAAATTAAACGTGCTTAAAACATAAATTATGTATTTGCATGTGATGAAAATAACAAGTTAAAGAAAAAAAATCAATTACTGTGTATGTATGTTTGATTTTAATCAATTACCTTCTTCCAAAATCGTAATTTGCGAAATAAGAATCGATTGAAGCAAACCAGTTGACTCTTTTTGTTAAATTATCATCTTTCTTCTACTACAAATTGGTAAAAGAATTCTGCAAAAAATTATGAACACTTTATTTCAAACTCAGCTTTGGTTATAAAAGATGGTCTTCATGTGGTGGAAAAAACGATGCTTGATCCATTGCTTATAACATAACTACTAAAAATTAAAAATAAAAATACATGGCAGCCCGATAAATTGATAAACTGATAAGTACACAACATTAGAACAGTAAATAACATTCGAGTGATTTTAAAAGTATATAAAAAATTTGAAGCGACTTTAATGAAACAAACACAAACTTTGGTTACAACTCTGTGAAATTTTAATTTTTTTTTTCTTTCTTTCTTGTCGGTAGATTTTATTTATTTATTACTCTATATTCTTTATTCCTTTATTAACTTTCCGTTTTGTATTTTTCCTTTGTTGTATCTCTTTTAAATACATGTCATCATATACATTTTATCTAAATTTAGAAAATGTCAATTAATATTAGCACACTCTTGCGATAAACTTATGCTTGTTTACGTTCACAAAATTTTTATTTAGTAACAGCCATCTCAACAAATGAACGTGACCGAACTTATCATCAGACTGTTCACGAACGGTTCCCTTGGTGTTCGGTTCATTGATAATCTTAATCGCGGTTATATAATTTATGTCATACCTTAACTTACATTTATTATGGATTAAAAAATGTTTTTTCTTTATAACCTTACATTTCTAAGAAAAGTTCAAAAGATAAAAGTTCAATAAATAAGTTTTAAATTATGTATTCATATTCTTGTCAAAAGTATGTTTTTTTCATTATATTTACGTTCGCTTACGCATCTTTCTCGAGGATTCTTTTACATAATAAGCACAAATGGATATCACAGGCTGGCCATCACTAGAAAACTTAAAATAAACACACGAATCCGTCAGCTTCTTCCCTTCACGATTAAAATAGTAGCCATGGAGTTATGATGCTAATTTGCCACTTCTATTCAATAATAAAATACATTATAACCATTTAATATTAGACTTTTATGTTTCCAATCTTATGAAATTAAACTATAGATCATCACTTTTGTCACACCCCACCTCTACGGCGCGATCGATTGTATCAATATAAATAGCGGAAACTAAATACATGAAAAGGTTTATATAACTTTTACATTCTTTTTGAAATTTTAGAATAACATAAATTTTATGTCTATGAACTATGTTCTCAAACTAATGTTCTAGCGCTAAACAAAACTCACTTACCAAGTTACCTTTAACTACAAGGAATATGGCTTTTAGCGACTAAATTATTTTGACTTATTGCGACGAAATGTGGTCTCTAAAACCTATTGCTACTAAATTTCGTCTCAATAGGGTCGTCGCTATTCCTCCGTCGCAATAGCCCAAAAATTTCGTCGCTATAGTTTTCGTCACTATAAAGCATACTATTGAGACGAAATGTAGTCTCAAAAGGGTTGGCACTAAAATATTACAATGATTGAAATTAATCTTTAATTTTAGAATCTTCAGTTTATAGCAACAAAATTTAGTCGCCATAGATTTTTTTAATTTAAAATAATTACTAGCTATAGCCACGAAATTTCATCTCAACATGTCAGACTTTTCTTGTTTTTACAGAGTTTTCAAATAATAAAACCAGAAAATCCAGAATAAAATTCTAATATAAATAAACATAGAAGTCAAAACATCTAGAAATCGTATCGTGTCGTTTGAATACATTCATCTAAACAAAACCAAACTAACTAATCACATTGATCATTATCTTGATATTCTTCTTCATCAAGTTGTTGTGACGATCCGGGAAGTTGTGTGTTTGTTAATATAAATATTTGATTATTTGTTGTTGCAAAGTCCTCTTTGATGGCCAACTCCACTTAAGCTTGACTTTATCTTTTAAAACGCTCGTTTGATTGTCAATCTTCTTCATCCCTAATTACATTAGAGAACACATCAAGGGTTACACTTCTCACCGTAACGTGAATAACCAACTTATCATAAATGATAAACCATAACGATAGAACATTAGCATAACACTTTAATAAACTTAATACATCCATCCTAATTTGAATCATTTAATATGTTCAACGTATAGTTTCAGCTACATTTAACTAGAACAAGTAAATAAATTACATGATTGACAACCTGTACGGATCCTATGAGGATGACCATGAGGTGGATCCTTCCACCGTCGCCACCATGTGAGCTAACAACATCTGCCATATCTTAAAAAAAAAACAAATAATAAACATAATTAACAATTAATAAATAATAGAATAATTTGAAGGAGAACAAATCAAAACAACCAACGAAATGATCAAAACAAAGGCAAAGGTAAATAAATTAAAACCTGAGTGGAAACGAGAGGAGTTGCATTGATTTTGCCTACAAATAATTTAAAAATCAAATAAAGGATTGGAAGAATAAGTGAAGAACACATCGAAGATTCAACCTTGACATACCTAGCGAAAATGAAGAAACTGACAGATTTTAACTGATGGTGGAACCTGTCGAAAATCACATGCGAAGGGGGCTGGAGCTCGCCGGAAGTCGCAAGAGGGGGGCTAGAGCTTGCCGGAAGTCGCAAGAAGGGGGCTAGAGTTTGCCGGCAAACGCAGGAGGAGAGGGCTGCAAGTCACGGCAAACGTAGGAGGAAGTGGGGCTGGAGGTCACCAGCGATTGTAGGAGAAGATCGAGGGATGCTCTCTGTTTTGGCTCAGGGTTAATTGGGATCTGAAGGTGAAGGTACATATAATTAAATCTATCTGAATTATGTATAGATACTAAGACTCGTCGCTATAGGTTGTTTTTAAAACCAAAAATTCTTTTTTTTTTTTTTTTTTTACTTTTCTAATTATTTGCTATATAAAAAAAGGGAAAATAAATTGTTTTAAGCTATCGAGATGAAATATAGTCACTATAAAGTTTTCGCAGAGCGCCATCTTTTCCCTCCAACTTGCAAAAATGTGTAGTGACTACTTTTAGTCGCTATAGTGTCTCAAAGTGAAAAAAATCTGAAAATATTATTGCGACCAAATTTCATGGCAATATGTTAATCTATTGTGACCAGAACATTCCGTCGCAAAAGATGTCGTCGCTTAAAGGCTAATGTCTTGTAGCGCATGCCTGGACTTCAAACTTTCAAGTTTTGTTCAGCTAGATCTACGATACAATCACGATCTTATTTCTAAACCATGCCCGTGGTTTCCAAACTCATGTAGACCTTAAAAAACCAATTCCATAGTAAGGTCTTTATATGCCTCTACACTTGATCGAACATTTTATCTTTTAACGTAATAAACTGTATCATGGGCTAAAACACATCAACAACAACATTACTCATGAGTTATAACCAATACTTTGAAATAGTTAGACCACATCTCAATGTGTGCAAGTAAATTATTTATCAAATTAAATATCACTAAACGTCTCATATATAGGAAAGTGTTTGTTAACATACATGTCACTCCAGGTTTCACAATGGTGGTGGGTAGCTTAAAGGCACCCCGTCGACTAAATACCAATGCGTCACAACACATAAGGTGATTAGGCATATTTAAGGGACCCTTCATGACCCTCAAACGAATCCCGAAGGATCACAATACTAGTGATCAATGATTTAGTGTAGAGCCCATGCTCACACCATACAAGAGAGTGATGTCCTTCCTAACTAGATAAATCCAACTAAATCCCATCCTCTCACCTTAATGATTTTCCCGTAACTAACAATAACCAACGTCGGACGCACCTAAGCTATGGCATGCTACCCCATCGGGGACAACTTATCTTGCAGTCACACATCAAAACATTCTAACAATAACGTTTAACCTGCTCGAATACAACCCCAAAAGCATTCAAGAAAAAAGGGATAGTTAGACTCACTCGGATGACCTTCCAAAACATCGAAACACTAGTTCACGAGCATTAACAAGCATATTGCAACCTTTAAAGACATGGTGCTACACGCATCATGCCTCATAACCTCGAGCGCGTAACCCTCAGTTTCAAAACCCGAGCCTACCAAGTTGTCTTGCTGTTTTCACTTTCGCAACCTTGAGCTGGAGTTTTCAAGACTCCTTTCGTAATTAAAAGCACAAGCTCAAGACGAGCACACATCAATGAGCTAAGGTTTATGCAAATGCTCAAGCCCCGTGACCAAATCATCCAATCACATTCGTATTGAAAAACCCCTACTTTAATAACCACACATGATCACCTAGAACAATTCCAACATATTCTCATTTCTCACACGTTTTTTGCCGCACGTTATGAGGTTATTGGAATCGAGGTTATAGCATATGCATATAATACTTTTAAGTTATTGAACGTATTTAATACTTTGATCAAACACATTTTATTGTTCTTTCTTAATTATACATGTATAAGTAAGTACCTTGCTTGATAATCCTTTTTATCCTCAAATATAAACTCGAAGGTTTTTATTAACTTAATCATCTTGTATCGTACCTTAAAATATATATCATGACTATTATAGTTTAATTTACGTTTCACGTCTATTTCCCAATAGATATTATATATATCTCATGACTATTATATATATATATATATACACACACACGCGCGCGCACACACACACACAGGGTTGGGTTCAAAAGAAAATAAAAAAAATTATGTAAACAAATAAATCAAATACACACGTTTGGTTTATGAAAATCAATTACCCATATTTTTTTAAATAAAATAACAGAAAGTTATAATTTTATTGGAACACGTGTACAAAAAGTCAAACAAATATTAGCCATTAATAAAGTGAAGATTTGGTTTATAGGTTTATACAGTTTCTCTTGATTTTAATTTGAACCCAACACTATATATATATATATATATATGTAGGGTAAGAAACGGTTGTTAACCCACCTTTATTGCGATAACCCGTTAACAAAATCATAACCATTGATCTCCATCAAGTTGTGTAAGATTTTGCCATGTGTCCACAACTTTATTTTATATGAGAAGGGTATTTTGGACAATTTATCATCACTCAAAAAAGTCAGATTTAATATGGTGGTGACAAGTGTCACCACCTACATTTTCATTTTTTTTAAAATGTTTACCCCCTAATTTTTATACATCCATAACTTTTTTATAGTAATTTATTTTTTTATAAAAATTACACCATAACACTCATCACATTTTTCTCTTTAATTCCATTATAGTCTTTGCCAAAAATTTTTTTTGATCAATATAAAAAACAATTACATCACTTTGATGAACACTTATGCTGTAAAATCAATTACACCATTGGTGTAACGAGCAAAATACATTGATGTAATGATAATCAAAATTACACCATCACATAAAATATGAATTTACATATGTTAGTAAGATGAACAAGTATGATGAAACTCCACTGTAAACAACATATGTATAACTAATTTCATCACAAACAACCAGATCTGACAAACAACTACAAATTGTAAGCTTTACATAATAGATCTATAATTTAAAAAAATAAACTAGATGAAATATTGATGTAACCTAGGGGAATTACATTACGCCCATATCTAAAAAAATAAATATAAAATCCACATGAACATCATCTTCCCAAAAATAATGCTCTTCCATCACCAACTTCAAATCATAAGAAAAGAATATCACCTTAAATATGTATTCTACTATGAATAACCTGGGTTACTACGCTGATGTAACAATGTATTACAGTAATGTAACAATGTATTACTATGCTGATGTAATATACGACCCACATGAACATCATCTTCCCAAAAGTAACTAGTATTCCATCACCAACTTCAAATCGTATGGAAAAAAATACCATCTTAATCATATCAATTTCTAAAAAGAAAAGCGTTAAAACATACCAGAAAATATCAAAGCCACATAAATAGATATTCTTCTTAAGATCCTAACTGTTCATCGTCTTCATCATCTTCAAATATGCTTCATCTTTCTCCAGATCCACATTAACACTTCAGATCCATGTGTTATGACCTTTTTTTGAGCCATTCTTGCTCGTTAAACAGGTATCGATTTACTGCATCATCTTTTACTCAAGATCCACATTAATTCGTCAAAACTCCAAATCCATATGCTTCATCTTTTACTCTAGATCCACATCAAAACTTCAAATATGCTTCAAATATTATTCATCTTCAATCGACATAAAATGAGTGAACATTGAAGCTTCAACTTCACCATTGAACTTTCTTGTAATATGCTTTATCTTCTCCATCAAATGAGAATTTGAAAAAAAAAAAAAAAGATTTGATGTAATTTAGAAAGATAAAAAGATGTGTGTGCAGTTTGAAAAGAAGAAAAGAAACTTGTAATGGGTTGTCAAATTAATATGTCAGATCAAGTACACAAAACAAAAAGACCAAATTGCCCTCAATATGATCTCCACCATCCATTGAGAATCTTGAATATTATATATTAAATCAACGGATGATATAGGGTTAACGGGTTATCGCAATAAACAAGGGTTAACATCCGTTCTCTATCCTATATATGTATATATATATATATATATATATATAAGAGAAGGATCAAATGAGAACTCTATTTTTTTACGAGAACTCTAAGAATCAATGTGAGCTACTAGTTTTCAATGGTAAATAATATAAACATAATATAAAAAATTATAAAACAAAAAATAAGATGAAAATAAAAAAAATAAATACACAAAAATATTGCTCTCGTTTCCTTCTTTCATAAAAAATAAAAAAATTTTAAAAAAATTAAAAAAAAACTCGTTTTTCTTTTCCGAAATTCGTTTTACACATATGTAAAACCAGATTTACACATGTGTTAAACCAGATTTACACTTGTATATAACAGGATTTACACATGTGTAAACAAAGGGTAGGTGATTTTAAAAAAATATATATATATATCAATATGGTGGGCGTTGGAAAGATAAAAAAATACTAAATTTTATGGTGTAATTTTTTAAAAAAAATAATATCATGAAAAAAAGTTATGAACGTTTTAAAAAAAAGATGGAAATGGCATGTGAGTTGCATGTGACTTAATTTGTGTGGTTGAGATTGATTGCTAAAGTTCTCATAAAATATGGTGGTTCTCAAGATAACTCTTCCTTATATGTATACTAGCTTAATAACCCGTGTATTACACGAGTTGAATATATAAAATATTAAATAAAATAAAATTTTGTTAATTATAAAACGATATTTTAAAATAAAATACGGTTGAAATTATGTATAAGGACTATAGGTAACAAAATAATGATATCAAGTTTTTAAACTTTTTTTGTTTAAAAAAACTAAATATTTTGTTTCAAAACAAAAAGTTTTATAAAATTTGTTTATAATTATTTTTTATTTATAAAAATTTTACTTTTTAAAAACATTGATTTTCAAAATATTTTATATTTTTAAAAAAGTTTGATGTTTTTGAAAAAAAGATTATTTTATAAAAATTTATTGCTTTATAAATAATATTGATTAAAAGATTCCTTTCTTAATTTATTAAAAAATATTTTTTGTCTATAAATAAATTAAATAATATTTTTAGTAATTATAGTAACTATTAAGTAGGAGAGAGAAGCGGAAAAATTATGGTGAGGATAAATGTGGTGCTGGCACGTGTCCCCATTAGTTACTCTTTTATTATAATATAAAGATAAAGATATATATATATATATATATATATATGTATATATATGTATATATATGTATATATATATACGTATATATATATATATAGAAGGGTTCAAATGAGAACTCACTTATTTTATGAGAACTCTAGAAACCAATGTGAGCGATACTTTGAAGGGCAAAATGGTAAATAATGATAACATAAAAAATTAAAAAAGTAAAATAACAAAAATATTTCTTTTGTTTCCCTCTTTCATAAAAAATAAAAAAAAAATTATAAAAAATAAAAAAAACTTGTTTTTTTATGAACATCATTTTACACATATGTACTACCTGGAAATACACATGTGTAAAACATGATTTACACATGTGTAATTAACGGGTGGAAGATTTTTTTCAAAAAAGTATATTAATGGTGCAATTTTTTGAAAAAATAATTTCGTGAAAAAAGTTATGAACATTTTAAAAAAAAGGTGGATTTGGCATGTGACTTGCATGTGACTTAAATGTGTGGCTTATATTGGTTCCTAAAGTTCTCACAAAAAGGGTGGTTCTCAAGATAACCCTACCCTATATATATATATGTATATATATATATATGTATATATATGTATATATATATGTATATATATAGGGAAGGTTCAAATAAAAACCAAAAAAATTGTGTAAACCAATAAAACAAATATACACCTTTGATGTTTAAAGTCAATGACATAGATTTGTTTGACTTTTTCAACACATGGTCCCACAAAATTACAAACTTTTGAATTTTTTATTCAAAAAAAATCTAAGCCATTGATCTTCATGAATAAAAGATGGAGATTTGATTTATTGGTTTACACAATTTCTCTTGGTTTTATTTGAACCCAATCCTATACATATGTATATATATGTATATATATATATATATATATATATATATATTTATTTAGGGTAAGGTTCAATTGTAAACAATTAGAAATTATGTAAATCAATAAAACATCTCCACTACTCATAATTTAACACATGTCATGTTTTATTAAAAAAATAAAATTCTAATGTTGAGGGCATTTTAGTCCTTTTCTATTCTTTCCCTACTTTTCATGTGTACTATTTTTTTAATATTTTATTAACACAATAATCTATATGTTAGTGATTTGATATATTTGTATTATTTTTTTAATATTGTATTAACACACTAACCTACGTGTTAGTGATTTGATTTTTATTGGTACCCTAACACATGGGTATAAGATAGTTCTAAATACTTTAACACATGTGTAAATAATGCAATAAACACTTGGGCACATGTATAAAAAAGGGAAAACTTCACAAAATAGTAACGAAATTTTCATAGTGTTCCAATCAGGTCACTCATCTTTCTAACTGTTCCAATCAGGTCATTTAACTTTGGTTTGATGTTCTAGTCCTATATAATTAACTTGATTAACAGGTAATTGTTTTTTTCATCTTACTCTTTCTGAACCGTCGACTGTCCTTCCAAACCGGCTCCAAACCGGCCCAACCCGCAGGTTCATAATCGGTTTGAGGTATTCCTTTTTGAAAACCGGTTTCTAACCCTGTCCGGTTTCAAACCGGTTTCAAAACCGGTTTTCAGAACTAGCCGTTGTCTAACGGCTTTATAGCCGTTTTGTGGCCATTTGAACTTGTTTTTTACCGTTTTTTTGGATTTTTTACCATTATACCCCCATTAGGTTAGTATATATATGTATTGAATGTTTTGGTTGAATCACAACAACTTAAAACGCTCTCTACTCTCAAAAATCACAAAAACGCTCAACACTATAATTCCCTTACAAAAAACTCTCTCAAATGGCTTCATCATGTGCTCAATCATCTGTTGGTTGTGATGCGTCTTCATGCAACGTGGTGGTAGCAATCCTTCCTATGAATAGGAACCCATAAATATGGTGCAATTACGATTTATGTCAAATGGCTAGCGGTCCGAACAAAGCTCGTTGCAAGTTTTGCCATAAGTTTTTCAAAAAAGATACAAATACAACGTTGAAAAACCATATTGCGCATAAATATTGTAAGGCGTTGAAAGGTGAACCGTCTCAAAGTCAAGCTTCGATGACAAACGAGGGAAATGTTTGGGCTTATAATGTTGATGCGGTTCGGGAACAAATGGCGCATTTTGTAATTCAAGAAAGCTTGCCATTCAAACATTTCGACAACGAACACGTTACACCAAAGTATGTCGTGCTACTCTTCAAAGAGATTGTTTAAAAATGTGAAAAAAAGCTAAAAATGAATTAATATCTTATTTTGAAAATTTACAAACCGGTGTTAATTTAACTAGTGATGTTTGGTCGACTCCTCACGGTTCATCGGACTCGTACATTTGTGTCACCGCCCATTGGGTTGAACCCGATTCGTGGCAAATGATGAAACGTACGATTGCGTTTGAATTGTTTGATTATCCTCACACTGGCCAAAATATTTTTTATCTTATTGATAAAGTTATTAAAACGTATAAATTAGAAAACAAAATATTTTCTATATCTTTTGATAATGCGTCAAATAACACGCTTGCGATAGATCATTTAAAATTAAAATATAAACCAATGTGTAATGGTGTTTTTTTTCATAGTCGATGTGTTGCGCACATCATAAACTTAGCCGTTCAAGACGGTTTAAGAACGATTGAAATAGTGAAAGATGGTTTTAAAAAAAAAGTTACGTGATATTTTTAGCAATAACCAAAAATATAGTAGATATCGCAAGTTTTGTAAAGACGCAAATTCCAAATGTTTAGGTCCGAATTGGGACGTAACTATAAGATGGAATTCCACTTGTAACATGTTTGAAAAGGCTATTGAACAAAAAGAAAGCTTAATAGCATTTCATAATAGTTTGCTAAGTCGTGGAAAGACAAATACTTACCATCCATCGGGTTGGTCCGTTATTGCAGAAATAACCAAAATGCTTCAAATATTTAAAAATGCAACTACTTGTCTTTCTTGAGTTTATTATCCAACGTGTTCTTTAGTACTTCACCAAATTTATTTAATGACTTCAAAATTAAATGAGATGTCATTTAGGGGTAGACCTTATTCGGATATGATACCCCCAATGAAAAAAAAATAAAAAAAGTATTTTAAGGAAATGTCTTCGGTTTTTACATGTGCCGCTGCATTAAACCCTTGTTTAAATATGTCAAGGGTTGAAAATTTACTTGATAAAATTACTTCTAATTTAGATTTAGAAGAAGAAAACCTTTTATGGTCAAACTTTAAAAGCTAATTTTAATCAACAATTAGAAAAAAATATTTGATTTTTATTTATTAAAATATGATGAAATATCACACATCCATGAGTCACTGAGGCATGTTGCATATGCTGAAAGTTCAAATGATCCAATGTTTGCTTTATATAATATTTTAAGGGATGAATGTAATAAACTTCTATGTTGTTTAAATTGTTTATATGTTTAATATATTATATATTTCACTTTCATTATATATCTGACTTTGAGACGTTATGTTATATTGATTAACAAGTAACGTATGATATAATAATTTAACATTAAACAAAATAACATTATTAATAACAATAATAGTCACAAGTAACAAGAACAATAATAATAAAAACAACCATCACCACCATAATATTAATAACAATATTAATAAAATAATAGTCACAACTTTTATTTTAATATACATATGATTATATATTTTAACATAAATTTTAAATTTTAGCATAAGTTAATTTTTAAATTTGCTTTTGATTTATTAATATCTTAAAATATTATAATATGAATAACAATAATAAAAACAACCATCACCACCATAATATCTTAAAATATTATAATATGAATAGCAAAAAAAATAAAAATAAAAATAAAATAAAAAAAAACCCGAACCGGTTTGGGCCCGAACCGGTTTCTAAACCGGTCCAAACCGGTTTTACAGGTTTGAGATTTAGGGGGTTGAAACCGGTTTGTAACCCGAACCGGTTTGGTGCCAAACCGGTTTTGACCATTGTTGACCAAACCAGTTTCGGTTTGGACCCCAAACCGGTTTGAATTTAAACCCGGTTTGTACATGTCTACCTCCGACCACACCATCACTGTCGTCCCCCCACCACTATCGCCCAAACATCGCCCCATTACCTTTGACTCCGTCACTTGTGACCCCTCCAACTCGACTCGCATCATCTTCGACCATCATCACCCACCCAAACTTAAGCCTTTTAAGTTTTTTAGCTGCTATTTAGGTTAAATATATAGGATTGAAACATCAAAATAAACTTTAGTGACCTGATTGAAACAAAAAAGTTTATGAGTGATTTAATTAGGAAAATTTTAAAACTTGGTTACTATTTTACAAAGTTACCCCAATCAACTTTCCATTAGAGTTTGCTATCAAGTGTAGTAGCAACCTCTTTTTAAATAATGTAATTTCTTTTATTAGCAAATGCAACTTCTAATTTGAAAATACAACTTTTTTTAACATGTTTTTTAAAGATTACATTAGTCTTAACTTTTAATAGTTATTGAGTTTATATGAAATTTATTCTTTATCTCACACTCGTATATGGATAGGATTGACTTGTGTTCATTCAGTTGGCCCCGGTTTAAATTCTGCTAAATGTATCGTCTATTAATGAACAATGTTGATGTATATTAATTAACAATGTCGATGCCAATGAGAAGCAACTTTCTTTTGTTTTGTTACTTCATAAGTACTAGTTACTTTTAGCATACTCTTTCAGAAAATAAAGCAAATTGCCTTTAGTGATTTTTTATTAGCAAGGCTACATCAAAATATTTTGTTATCGAGTTCAATGATTTCATCCTCAACTTTTTTTTTTTTGACTCAAACCACTAAACAAGCAAAGAGCTTTAACACCACAGAAATAATTTACAACACACCCTTAAGGAGCAATTGAACAAATGAATCAACTATAAATTGTTTAAAACATCATCAGGTTGAATAAAACTTTTAAATTTCTCGAAGGTTAACGTATCCAAAGGGCCAGTGGTGGCCATTTGGTAAAGCCGGGCCGATCGGGTGTCTTCATTCAAGAAATGGTGATACACAAGCAAACAAAAATCTCCATATGGGTGGTAGTCATTATTAGAAACTAGAACTTGAGACAACGCGTTGTCACGGTCTCTTTTAGGTTTAATTATTTTGTGGAATAAAGATCAATGTGTTGTTTCCGGTAAATTGACTATAAGAAATGAAAAGTCAATGTCTTAGATGAAGGCATTATAAAAAAACAACTCATAAACACTCTAAATCTACTTTTAGATCTAGATTACAAATAATTTAAAACAACGTGTTATAAATAGAGCTCGAACCGTTAATCTCAAATAAAACAACACTTTATCTTCAAATGACTTTTGTCATGTAACACGTTGTTGAATCTAAAAATAAATGTTATCTATCAACATGAAATACAGGGAAACAAAAGTTGAAGCAAAATAATCGTTGCATATGATGTCGGCGTGCACTAATGATCCTTATTTTAATCGGAATAGATGGCGTACTCAAAACATGTAAATATGAGAAGGTATTAGTTTCAACTTCCAAGTATCACTCTAAGCAAAAATACTCATAGTTGAGACATGATATTTTTCCAGTTGTGAGTTTTATTCAGAAGGGGTTGAGGTGCGGTTCCGGTTAAAAAACGGATAGATGGACCGATTAAGATAACATCTATCATTCGAAATTGAATCACACATTTGGCGGTCATTAAAAAATATATATAAAGACTTAAGCATAAATCTTTAGTAGGTTTTTGCTGTCGCCAGCCGTTGGGTGGCGATGGGGAGGTTGTAGAGCTCCGACAACAGTGATGTTTGTCTTTTTTTGTAATCACTAGGTCTTTTTGCAAATGTTAATATTTTAGCGGCGAACTTGAAAACCCTTGAATTTTCAAGTGAACTAAAGGTTGAGGTCCTTGTAAAAATAAAGACCTTATTGATCATTCCAATAACCCTAAAAAGTCCTTGTAGGTATAGACCTATAGGATTTATATTATATATAATGAGTATTTTAACAACAAAAATTTTGAACAAAAGCATTTTTGCTGGAAGTTTCAATAAATATGTGTGAAAAATCCTACAAGAGATTGAATATTTAGGTTTTAAAAATAATCTTTAAAATTTTTATGTTTGAATTAATAAATTAAAATGTTTTATTAAACTTTGTTTTTATATTTTATGGATTGCATTTAATTTTTAATTTAAACTAATTTTTAAGAATATATAGATTGATTATATTTAAAGATCAATAAAATAATATAAGGTCAAAGTTTTTAACTTAAATTTATTATTTTAAAACAGTTTTTCTTTAAAAACATGAAGTTCAAATGGTAAAACCAAAAAAAAACCGAAACCGAACTGAACCGAAAACCAAAAACCAAAAAACCCAAAAACGAACGGTTTAGAAACCTAAAAACTGAAATATCGGTTTTTGATTTTGGTTTTAAGCTAAAAACGAAACAAACCGACCATGCTCACCCCTATCCTGCATCACGCAACCGGGCTAGTAAATTTTTCTTTTTGCATACTTGAAGTAGTAAATTACGAGTTTATATTTTAAAAAGTTAATACAATAATGGTGTTAAAATTTGCATCATTGTATTGACATAATAAAATAAAACATTAAACACATGAAAATACTTATGAAAAAGAAAATTAATAAGATGAAAAAGAAGAAAACACAGCAAAAAGTGGTTAAAGAGAAAGAAATTTGGAATCAAAGTGGGGCCAACAAAAAGAAATTATAAAAAGTAGAGTAAATTACAAATTGTGTCATTTCTTTATATATAAAATTACATGTTATGTCTTTTACTTTTAGTAATTGTATCAAATGTTCTTTTTTAAAAATATATGTACACATATTATTCTTTATATTAACTTTCATTTAAATGTACGGATAAATCAGTTATATATCTATCACATGAGATGAATTTTTGCCATTTTCTTTTCACATCTAATATATTAAACAAATAAAAAAAATTTTATAATTTTATATGAAAAATAAAATTAAAAGGTATCGTAGCATTGTTTAAGTCGAAGGACCCGCGTTTTTCTTACGCTCACACCATTATTAAATCCAGCACCCCCTCTCTTTGATACTCCAATACCGGTCTTCTTCACCATCACCTGTAACATCTCACACACCATTAGAGCCCATTAAAGTCAAACAAATAATAATAGTAAGATACAAATCCCTAAATAGATTTTTGTAATTCGTTACTCTTTGAATTTACAGCTTATGTTGTGTGATTAACGAGCAACTCACAGTTCATTTTCTGGCTTTTGCAAATATATAAGCAATTCAAAGAATTACAAGTAATCTCCAAGTTTGTGTTCCTTACTGATTTTTCATTATATATTGGTGTGAGTAGTTGATAAAGTATTTACGTGTATTTTTTTGGTTTTATTGTTCATTTCCAGACCTTTTAATTCATTTGTAACTTTGACTTCTTACTTTAGTAAATGTTATTTGAGATTATTGTTAGTAAATTTTTGACGATTAGTCGAATGAACAATTACTAATAGAGACCGATTTCCCCAATTTATCCAATAGTCCGATATCTTTTAAAATTTTTTTATTAAAATTTTTTATTTTAAAAAATTTAATCTATTAGACGAGTAAAACAAATGAAGAAAATACTCATGATGTGAGGGGGCACATAACCGAGTTAACAGTATATTTGAATGAGAGTTAGTATAAATTACAATATTTGTGTAAATCTTTTAATAAAATGACATTGTATGTAATTATTAAAAGTAAAACACAAACTATGCAATTTCATATATTAATATAAAATAATTTATAAGTTACTCTAAAAAATAAAAATTAAATTGGCATGTTGAGAGTGTCGCATGGGATCAAACCCAGATGGAAAGGGAAGCAAGTGCACTACCATCGGGCTAGCGCCCTTATTTTTACACTTCTCTGTTCTAATTAATAATTGTATTAACTATAAATAATTTTATTTAATTTATTTAAGATTAAAATCATTTTTTTTATAAATTAAAAAAAGAGATCATTTTATAAATGTAATTTCTTAGTAAACAATTTTATATAAAATAAGAAATTTTACTAAAAGATTAAACTTTTTTAAATATATGAAATATTTTAAAACTTGTGTCTTTAAAGAATAATTTTTTTTTATGAAACAAAAATGATTAAAATTCAAACTTTTTATAAGAAAATTTTTAAAAATAGCATTTTTAAAAACATTTTGTTTTGAAGCAAAAACACTTTAAAAAAATTAAAAATAAAAGTTTAAAAAATGATATCATTGTTTTATTATTTAAAGTAATTACTCGTATTTATATTCGTATAATATACTAACCTAGTTAACAAAATACAATAAAATAAAATATATAAAAATAAATATGTGGGCCAATCAATGGCTGATACATGTCACATCGATCCAATCATTGTTTTTTCACTGCTCATCATCTTATAATTGTCTTGTTATCCTTGCTAACTACAGTAGATTCGTATGTTTTCTTAATCTAGAAAAGAGTGTAATGTAGTAATTGTAAAAGGCTTGGGTTATACAAATATTTATTTTTGTTCTTAAAATATCCTTGTCTTTATTTCTCTCTTGCATCTCTATGTATGTATAGAGAAAAATAAAAAGAATAAAAATAAATTGGATGTAAAATAACAAACCCCATATAAAATGATTAAATGATAACCAATATATAAAAAATATTGTGAAATTAACTTTTACATCTAATAATAACAAGAAAAGATTGCTTCATTTAGAATTTAGAAAAAGAGGTGATTGATTCTCCTATATCACATCAAAAAAACATTGAAACAAAAAAAAAAAAAAATAAATAAGAATAAAAATAAAAATAAAAATAAAAAAAGAAAGAATTAATAACTTTGCATATTCAATCATCTTCCTTCTTTTGGATCGACAGCCACATGATAAACATGACAAATGGATCAGAAGTTACATTTCACTATGATTTGCATTTAACTACCAATGTCCATTTAAAATTCTTTAAAACTTTTTATGATTTACGGATATCACAATGCAAACTAGGTATTCATTTATGAAAAAGGGAAGAATTTCATGCATATCCATTTAAATTTTCTGTTAATTTTTCAACATAAGGGTTATTTTAATCAAAATAATAAAATAAATAACTAGACTTAAATGATGGTTTTTATATTCTAAAGGTAAAAGTTTGATTTGGCTCCACCTTTTCTATAAAATAAAATTTAAGAATAATCACCTAAAAATGATTTCTTTCAAACTTTATGAAACATACACCATAAAAAAGTAAAAATAAAATAAACAAACAACTCAAATGATACAAATTGTTTGAATCACAACCATAAAACACAAATTATCATCAAAATAAAAAATAAATGAATAATATGATATTAGCAATACTATAATAATAATAATAATAATAATAATAATCATAAAACATCAATTATCATAACCAAAAACATAAAATCAAATAACAAAATTTTATTGAAACCTTTGGACTCAAATGATAAAATTTAAACCTTTATATTAAAATGACAATTTTTATGAAGAATGTAAAAAACATTTAACTCTTTATATACTATCATATATATTCAAAGAAAATTTTAAATATCATATATCATTTCAAAATTTGATTTTAGTTTATACAATTATATACTCTATAATATATTATTTTTTAACCTTAAGAATTCCTTCTATTATAAGATTGGTTTGCTTCTCTGTTGCTTCAATCCTTCCGATCAGTTCTCGTATTGTTTCTGTGTAACCGATGGCAATCAAGAGAACATCAATTCCACTGTTTCAATTGATTGGGTTATACTTGAATCACCAACTGAAAACTGAAATAACAGAAAAAAAAAACCTTGGTTCATATTAAACTAGCTTATTACCCCATGTATTACACGAGTTGAATATATAAAATATTAAATAATTAGTAAAAAAAATTTATCAATTATAAAACTATGCTTAAAGATAAAATATGATTATAATTATATATAAATAACTACTTTAAGTAAATAAACAATAACATATTTTTCTTAAACTTTTGTTTTATAAAACATTTATGGTTTGTAAATATTTTTCTTTAAGTAAAATGATTTTTTTTAAAAAGTTCGTTGTTTTTTGTTTTTAAAAAAGTGTGTTTTTAATTTAAAATAAATAGATTTTCAATTTATTAAATTATACATTTTTTAATTTGAAAATGGTATGAGTAATTTTATTAGTATTCAATATTAGTTTTAATAATAGAAAGAAATGAGAAAGTTAGTATGATAAGTCTTACGATTGTGTCACGTATTATCTTATTTTTTTCTTATTATAGATAGATTGATAGACAAACAGACAGATAGATATATAGATAGATAGGGTAGAAACCCATTTATTAAACGCATTATAGTTTGTAATAAACACAAAGATTTACGATACGATATTTTAATATAAGATATGAATTTTATATACGTAATAGTTCAAGAAAATAAAATAATTATATTATTTTTTTAACTCTCTTATCTAAATATTTTCAATTTTAAACATTCGTAATAAGATTCTTTTATAAAAGAATTTATTTTTATAAAAATATTGTTTATTAAAAACTCTATTTTGTAATTATTTTGGTTGTTTTAATAAGATTGTTTTTAGAAAAGTTTATATTTTTAAAATTTTTTAAAAAAAAGGATGGATTTAAAATATTTTGTTTCAAAAAGGTTCAATGTTTTTGAAAATTTCATATTATATAAAATTTTTTATTATTAGTTCTATTTTAATTAAAAAAAATTGATTTTTTATTTTCTTAATAAAATCTCACTTTAAAAAGATACATTGATTTTAAAAAATTTAGATAAGAGATAGAAATATCGCAATTAATAAAATTGATTATTAATATGAGAAATAAATTAGTTTTAATGTTTAAATTATTATAATATACTTTTTGAGAGAAAAATAAGATAATAATGTCTAGAGAATAACAAGTGGCAAAAAGTTATGACAAGTGAAAGACATGTAACTTTAAAAAGCTTGATTTATTAGAATCTATAGACTAGGTTAGATTACCGTGTATTACACGTGATAAAAAATAAAATAACACAACAAATTAATATACTATATGATAACAACTTATTATTTGATTATAGAGATCTACAATTCAAAGATTTTTTTAGATTTTATGATGCAAAATATCAATCTAATCATACGTTCATTATTGATTTAAGGAAAAAAAATACAATTATTAGTTTTTTTAATTAGGATGATGTTAATTAAAATATTAAATAATGATGGGAAATAAATTTATTATAATATTGAATTATAAGAAATAATTTAAATGCCTGAATACTAGGAGAATGTTTAGGCGAAAAAGTTTACGGATGGGCTCTAGAGTTATGCCATGTTTATCTTAGAAATTTTATATATATTAAGTAGTATAGAATGTGTGTGTGTGTGTGGCGTATAAAATTGGTTTAAAATAAATAAAAAAATACTTATATGGTAACTGTTCATAATATTTTAATAAAATAAAAAATAACATATCTAAATTTTATGAATTATAATTTATTAGCTAAATTTAATTTTAAATAATATATTAAAAGAAGAAATTTATTGATCAATCAAAAGTTATTGTACATTTAATGATTAGAACTTAAAATCATAATAAATTTGTAAACGTCTAAATGGTATTAATCAATTACAAGTTAAAAAAAAGTATATTAAAATATAAAATTCAGAAATATTTAGACGGAAACAAAAATGTAAAGACTCTAAAATAATGACAAGTGATACATTAAAACCTTTGTTTATTATAATTGATAGATTTGGTTCCCTTAATTAGCAATGAAAAATTAGAATTGTAGAAAAAAAAAGGTTAGATTCTAATTGAATTGGTTTCCACATTAATCGTATGGTTGTAAAAACTAATAGTAAAATAAATAAGATATTCAAGTGTATTTTTCATTTTCTTTTTGTGAATAATTACATGTTGTGATCATTCGTTAAACTATATAAATACTAGTTGATGTTCATATTTTATAAGAATTGAGTATTCATAGTAAATAACAAACGGAAGTCATAGTGAATTTGTGGTAAAAGAACAAAAACAATGTAAGGATCTAACTTATACGGATTACGATATCAAGTGAAAAGCAAAAACTCAAATAATGCGAGAACTACAAGGCTGCGGGAACTCCAAGATGATTGATGAAGATCTAACAGCGCGAGAACTTAGAGTTGTCGCGCGACAACCTCATGTTGTCGCGCAAGAACATTTAGAGAGTATAAATAGATGTTTTTTTCTTGTATTTCATTATGTGTGTTTCATTTTATAGAAGTGCTCTGGGAAGTTTTCACCTGGGCAACCAAAAGCAAATCCGTGACCTCCTCGTGTGCAAAGCGGATAACATTGGTGGTACAAGAGACCGGGTGTTACAGAATGGTATTAGAGCCACTCATGTGCCGTTCGAGATGGTGGGACAAACCTCACCGGGGATGGTGAGTATGTTCTCGGGCTCATCGAGGACGATGAGTCCAAAGGGGGGGTGATTGTGACACCCTGCATATATCCCACATCGGTCGTGCACAGGAAAGATTCGTGGTTCATAAGTAATGTCTGGTCTCTAATATCACCAACGCGTTTTGGGCGTATTGGCTGTGGATGAAAGAAGAACTCCACAGTTAAGCGTGCATAGGTGGCACCAATCTAGGGATGGGTGACCTCCTTGGGAAGTTTTCACCTAGGCAACCAAAAGCAAATCCGTGAGCTCCTTATGTGCAAAGCAGACAATATTGGTGGTACAAGAGACCGGGTGTTACAGTGTGATATGATGTCCGAGGGGAGCTCACCTCGGGTGGATAGAGCTCAAACGACGTAAACTCCTTTGGTATTGTAAACATTTGATTAATTATATCCATTTGAGTTTATTTAATATTTGTTGATATCACACACGTACACATCTGTCTTAAATTCGATTATCAAGTACAACATAATGTAGATTCGATCGTTATGAGGACTCTACATTTGGTATCAGAGCAAGGTGTTGCCCTTGATACATGGATTTTTATTCTGTGATCATTCGTTTTAAGACGATAAACATGGAGGTTGAAGAACTAAAGGTGTAAGATCAAGATGATTATCTTAGAGGCTGCTGCTAAACAAAGAAATCTCAGCATGCACTAAAGTACTTCGAAAGGAAGTACTTTGGAATATTTGACTATGTACAAAGAAAAATAACTAAGTGTCAAATATTCCAAAGCCAAAAGTGAAGTCTTCCGAATCTTAAAGACAAAGTCTTCCGAAGCTTAAAGATTGAAATCTTCCAAAGACTAATAAGACCTATGACACTAACACATTTTTGACAAAAGTAGAAGAACTTTTCGTTGTTAGCTCTGATGACTCACCAACTTATAAGTTGGTGATTATCTTTTTACTTTTATCAACTGCCAACATGGTCCCCTTTCTTGTAACTTTCTACTTTAGTACTTTTATCTTTATTATAATTCAATAGAATGTGAGCTATGGCCTGTTATAGTTTTGACTTTACATTGATCTTATTGTCTAGATTAGAGTCCAGCTGGCCTTTAAAGTATGGCCGGTTGTAGGTTGTAGTATAAAGTATCTCATTTAAGCAAACAGAAACCAAGCTTTGTAATACTTGTAAACACTTGAGAGTGATATACATCATCCTTGAAAACTAATTTGTTCTTGAGTGTTCTTACTAATTTATTTTCATTGTTTCACTGCCTGGTTCCTATTTGCTCTAGTAAGTGAGTATTACTTGATAATCTATAACTGTAAAACTGTTATATTGAACTACAACAGGTCCTACAATTGGTATCAGAGCTTCTCAGGCTCTTGATTTGGGGGTTGTAATTCTTTCTACCTCTCGGGGTATAATGACAGACCGACAGGCTCGACTAGAAAGAATAGGCGGAGAAGTTGCAAGATCTAACCATCTTGAATCACACTTCAGTTTCACATGCACTTGCTCAAATGGTAGCTTTTTCTAAAGCTGATATGGAAACTAGCACAATGACTAAGTCTTCATTGATCACTCCTGATGACTTTGATACTTGGTGCATGAGAATGAAAAGATTCATCAAGTCTGAAGACAGGAGCATATGGAGATTTGTAGTCTATGGACCTCACATCCCAAGTATTACTTCAGTATCTGCTAGAGGTGGGATGATACCTAGGGAAGTGGCAGATTATTCTTAAGAAGACTAGAAGAAAATTGATATTGATTAGAAAGCCATGACCGCTTTTCATACTGCTCTTCCCAACTCCATCTATAGAGGCTTCAAGAAATACAAAAGGGCAAAAGAGCTTTGTGATGCACTTAAGCTGATGTATGAAGGATCTGATGAAGCTACAGAGAACAAGAAAGACATCATGAAGTAGTAGTTTGAAAACATCACCTACAAGACAGGTGAAACTATGACTCAACAATACTTCAGGTATGTTGAGATTATAAATACTCTGATGGATGTTGGAGTCAAACTTGAGAAAAAGGACATAGTGAGGTAAGTTCGTATTCTTTCTTTTCAGAGAATGGACACACTACTGTGTGTCTATCATGAGAACTAAGAACCTCTCTACCCTCACTCTCACCGAGCTGTATGGTATCCTGAGCGGTTACCAAATGGAGATGAACATGTGGAATTCTTCTCCCAGCTCTTCCAACACCCAAAAGAGTTTAGCCGTTCATGCGGTTGAAAAGGACTAAAGAGATCCACATCATCATCTCATTGGCTACCCTAACAACTCACCAAAGGGTTCCTTTATCACCTTCCCAGTGTCACCTAGGTAGATCTATACTCAAGCAAGTCCATTCCAATAGCCCAGCTCTTATCAGGCTATTGTGTCTTTAGATGAAAGTTTTGGCAACTTTCTCTTCACCCTTGAAAACCTAGACTGAATCCATCTAGATGATCTGGAGTATATGAAAATAGTCCAGCAGATGGCTCTTCTCACTCACAGAGCTAAGAAGTTCTACAAGAGAACGTAGAGAAAGTTTCCAAGAAATGTGTCTAGTGGAAAGTTTGGGCTGGACAAGAGCAAGTAAAATGTTACAACTGTAATCAACTGGGCCATTTTACTTGAGAGTATAAGTCACCAAGAACAAATGATGGTCATACACAGTCCAGGCCAAGTTACACTAAGGCAGCTCCAATAGCTGAGAAGCCCAACCAACCGAAGAA
The DNA here is from genome assembly GCA_025506415.1 of Flaveria robusta. NCBI lineage: Eukaryota > Viridiplantae > Streptophyta > Magnoliopsida > Asterales > Asteraceae > Flaveria > Flaveria robusta. Next base: position 9,270,717 of record CM046472.1, on the reverse strand, counting down.
GTAATCTACAGTGGCTACTAAAGAAGGAGGCTTTAACTAGAGCTTTCAGGTGGAAATTATCTCTCTAAACCATGCCCTAATGGCAGATCATGATAAATCAATTATATTGGAACATCTTTACTCTTCTAAATGCATTGCTAAAGTTAATATGTACAGGTCCTACAACATGGAAATAAGATCTGATCTTGAGTTCTTAAACATTTTAAAAGCTAATTTTAAAATAGTAGAGAATGATTATAAGCTTAAAATAGAAGACGTAGAGAAAACCATTTTTACTCCAAAACATAAGCATATAAACTACAGGACTCAGATTAAAGATTTTGTTTGTAAGTTGACCGAATGCCATGCCGAGCTTGTAATTAGCAAAGCCAAGGCAGAAAAATGTGTTCATGAAAAGGAAACCTTTAAGAACATCATATCTTCATCCTTGCATGCAAAAGTGTGTTATCAAAACAGGCAAGGACTTGGATCAAGTGAAATACCTCCTCCACACATATTACTATTAGAAAGAGAACCAAGGTGTGGAACTTGTAAAGATGAGCTGCCTCTTATGGATCCTATCCAAGAAGAAGATGAAAATGAAACTAAAAAAGAGGATATAGTGAAGAGTGAACTAGAATTGAATGAAGAGGTTCACTCTAAGAATGGTCACTATATCTCTAAAGAGAAAAAAAAAACCAGGGATGGCCAAGTTGGCAAGAAAGAACTTGATCAGGGCTACAAAAAAGAAGATCCAAGAAAGTGTAAGAGATCAAGCCCACCTACAACCCAAGGAAAAAACCAATTTTCATCTCTGCTAGGTTTGAGGTGAGGAAGACTGAATACTTAACCAAGAACTCTAGTACCAAGAGTCCTAGTTCAAGTCCAAGCCATCTTGGTAAGGAGAAGAATGTTGAACTAGTGAGCACCACTACTGCACAGGCTAGACTGTCCAACTCCAAATGCAAGCTTCACCCTTAAAAGCATGCTACATCATCCAAGAAGATGAAGGAGCTGGAAAAGGCTCAAGACAAACCTTTTCCTTAGGACAAGACTCTCAAAAGAAAGCTTATGGAATGTATCATGTGTGGTGGTACATCTCATTATGCTACGGATTGTATTTACAATCCTAAGAGTACCATGCACATGAACATGAAGAAGACTTTTGAGAAGAAAAAGAAAACAGCTTCAGAATGAAAATCTTTTTCCTTCGGAAGAATCAAGGTGACCCAGAAGAAGATACGTGGAAAACTATCTTTGGAAGCAAGTTTGGTCTTGGAAGAAAGGAATGCTTCCGGAGTACTAAAGTCTGCTGTAGTGGATGCAAAAGTTTCCAAAGGTTCAGTCTCCAATACTTTCATAGTCATAAAAACTTCTAAAGTTTTGAAATCCAAGTCTAATATTCCAAAGATGGTGTGGAAGATGAAGGAAGGTCATGTGATAGAAGTTTCTTCATCAACAATAGAAAGGATCCAATAAGCTTACATATAGGATCAATGAGTGTTGATCTATTTTCAATTCATCTTGATAAGCCTAAGACCAACAAGGCTTGGGTTTCCAAATGTAACTAATCATCTCTTTTCATGTATAGGAATAGCTAAAGACCAAAGGAAATGTATGGACCATTGATAGTGGCTGATCTAGGTACATGACTGGCAATGGCTCTTTGCTTCAAAACTTTAAGAAAATTGATGGAGGGCCAGTTGCTTTTGGAGGGGAATCGGGTGGTTACATCACTAGAAAGGGCAGGGTCACAAATGGTAAGCTTAGTATTGAAAAGGTAAACTTTGTCAATGAGCTTGAGTATAATCTTTTGAGAGTGTCTTTCTTTTTGTGACTAGAGACATAACATGCTCTTTACTAGGCATGAGTGTATTGTTCTAAAACCATGGTGATCATTCCTTAAGAGCACATTTTACTCAAAGCCCCGAAAGAAAGGAAATATGTACAAGATGGATTTGCAAGAAACCTCCCCAACTAGAGAAGTTTCCTGCTTTTGGTCCAAAGCAAATGGTAACTGGGATGACAAAGAAGGAGTTAACAAGTGATGATCATTATGTTGAATGTCTATAAGGAAAGCAACACAAAGTGTCACACAAGCCAAAGGAAATGAACTCCATCACTATTCCCCTTTACTTGTTACACATGGATTTCTTTGGCCCTACAAGTGTAATGAGTTTAGGAAGAACTTCATATTATCTTGTGATCACAGATGATTTCACAAGATATACTTGCGTTTTTTTTCTTAGAAGTAAGGATGAGACCCTTGAAAACTTAAAATCCTTCATTCTAAAAATTATGAATCAATGTGATCACAAGATTAAGATCATAAGATGTGATCAAGGAACTAAATTCAAAAATCAAATCCTTGATTCATTTTGTGATAAGAAGGGTATTTTAAGACAATATAGTGCTCGTAGAACTACTCAACAAAATAGTGTTGCTGAATGTACAAATAGGACACTTATTAAGGCTACAAGCACCATGCTCTCTGACTTTAAGCTGCCCATCACCTTCAGGGAAGAGGCAGTCAACACTGCCTGCTATGTGTAGAACAGAGTTTCAGTAGTCAAAACTCATGGTAAGACACCTTATGAACTGTGGCACAAAAGGAGATATTTTATTGGTTTCGTCAGATCATTTGGTTGTCCATGCACCATCTTGAATATCAAAGATCGCATGGCCATGTTTGTTGAGAAAGCAGATGATGAACATTTCATTGGACACTCTTCAAGAAGACTCCTATCCACATAGACAACAACTGTGCTATCTTAAACGCAGAGAATCCAGTGCATCAATTAAAGACAAATCACATCAATATCAGGTTTCATTTGATTATAGATAATTTTGAAAAAGTATTGATAAAATATTTCAAAGTTAACACAAATGAACTATATGCTAACCTATTCATAAAAGAATTTGATGAACAGAGATTTAAATATCTTATATTAGCTATTTAGGTGATTAACTTTGAGTAGATTTTCATAAATTAATTTCAAAATTGTTTTTCTAATTAGCTGGAGCAAGAAGATAACAAAGAAAGAAAAGCTATTAAGGGAAAGATGATGGAGGAAGCTGAGAAATCAAGAGCCACCATCAAAGCCAACAAGAAATTTAAAGACAGATAGAAATTGTGAGCTTCTTGAAGCTGTATGGGTTCTCCGGAAGGGGACTTAGTCCCATGTCTCTATCCACAAAGGATGAGCACATAAGGGTGATCAAGCAGATAAACAAGAAAGGTGAGCTTTAAGACTTGCATTCTCCTCCAAGTCAAGCTCCACTTGAAGATGAGGTCAAGGTTGAACCCAATCAGACAAAAGAACCAAGACTTTCTGCTATCCAAAGCCAGCTTCATCTTTTGACCCACAACAGTGTCCTGAAACTTCTTCTGAAATTATGAAGGGGAAGAACCAAACTGAGAAGTAGAAAGAAAAACATGATGATCAAGACCAACCTTCTTAGTTAAAGTATAGAAAGAGGAAGAGCATGGCCATCAGAAGAAACAAGAAGAAAAAGAAGTCCAAGCATTCACCTCTACACCTCAAGATGAGTTAGAAGATCCTAAGGGTCAATAAGAAGAGGCTATTCAACCAACTCCTTTACATGTAGAGCCTCTAGCTGCTGAGAGACCCATCTTGTCTTGGGTGTATTTTCCACACCCAGACAGATGGTATGACACAAGAAGTAGACAAACCACGTTCATAGTAATCCTCAAGTTTTGGTAGCATCAGCCTAGGGGGAGTTTGTAAGATCAAGATGATTATGTTTGAGGCTCATGCTAACTAAAGATCTCTCGGCATGCACTAAAGTACAAAAAAGGAAGTGCTTTGAAAGATTTGACTATGCACAAAGAAAATCAACAAAGTGTCAAATCTTCCGAAGTCAAACACAGAAATCTTTCAAAGCCAAAAGTGAAGTCTTTAGAAGCTTAAAGACAAAGTCTTCCAAAGTTTCAAGACTGAACTCTTCCAAAGACTTAGAAGACCTTTGTCTCTAACACACTTTTGACAAAAGTAGAAGACCTTTCCACTGTCAACTCTAAAGACTCACCAACTTATATAAGTTGTTTATTACCTTTTTACTTTTGTCAACTGCCAACATGGTCCATTGTGTAACTTCCTACTTTAATACTTATATCCTTTTTGTAATACAATAGGATGTGAGCTATGGCATGCTATAGTCACATGTCAAAATGCAATCTGTCTTTTGTCTTTATATTAATCTTGTTGTCTAGATTAGTGTCCAGTTGGCCTTCAAAGTATGACCGTCAGTAGGTTGTAGTATAAAGTGTCTTAATGTATTAGTCTTAGAACTAAGCAAGCAAGATAGCAAAGTTGAACAATCTTTGTAATTCTTGTAAACACTTGAGAGAAATATACATCATCCTTGAAAACCAATCTTCGTGTTCTTGAGTGTTATTGTTCTTTTTTGTTTGTTTATTGTTTCACTGCCTAGTTCCCTATTTGATCTAGTTAGTGTGCTTAGTTGATAAGTCTCCAACTGTGAAATTGTTGTTGAAGCATAACCGGTCTTGCATAGGTTGATAGGTGTTATTTTGGAGTAAAAAGAATTGATGTTTAAAAAGGTAAGTACATGAGACTTTTAAAAATTGAGATGAAAGAATAATAAAGTTTTAATTTAATATCTAGACTTATTCAAACTATAAATAAATTCCTCAACATTGTATCTATACCATCTCTAATAGTTACACGTCTTAATCTGCAAAATAGGTTGAAAAACAAAATAGAACTACAACTAATTAATCAACACTACTAGAAAATAAGGCTAATGCAACTTTTTAAACGTAACCTTTTTCAATTAAGTTGCATTTGATTTTAAAGCAACTTCTTTTAACATAAAAGTTGCATTAAAAGATCTAATGCAACATCTTTCAAAAAAAGTTGCAAATTTTTTATTTAAATTACAACCTTTTTATTTAAAAGTTGCTAATTGTACTAAAATTGTAACTTTTTCTTGAAAGGTTGCAAATTTTATTAAAATATGCAACTTTTGTTAGAAATGTCACAGATTTCAATATATTTTTACAACCTGTTATGAAAAAGTTCACATTTTTCACAAAAAGTGACAACTTTTAAATAAAAAGGTTGAAATTTTTTCTAATAAAAGTTAACGATATGTTTATAACAAAGTACATATTTTTATTTCTAAAAAGTACTTTGCTTTTGAACAAAATACACATGAAAACCAAATTACAAATCTCATTAAATATATATTATTTTCTCAAAAAGACTATGCTTTGAATCTAATAATCACTAATTTAGCATGTCTTTTGTTGCAAACTAATTAACACTAAACTATAGTAATAGTAAAATATGTTTTTTAGTAGAAAGGTTCATTCATTATTGTTGTCAAAAAAGATGCATTAGTAGGAAAACATTACTATAAAAAGGGTAGCTAAGGATATTAATTTAAAATTAGAAAATATAAGAAAACTGAGAATTTTAATTTCAAGACTTGAACCTCATGTCAAGTGATATGAGATAACCATGGTAAAAATTTAATTTGTTAATATTCATTGCTTGTATAATTGAAATATAGAAAGAAGTCTGAATTCTTGAAAAAATCAAGTTGTTGTTTTTCTTGCTTGTACGAACTGCAAGTTAATTTGTACATACAAATACTAAACCTAATTTCTATGCCTAAAAGTTAACAGTTGATCAGTCGATCTTAATTGATGATTGAAAAGAGTTTTGATCAATTGAACTAAGGATCAATCGGAAGAAGCAACGCCCAGCCCTTAAACTCGATCAATCGATTGAACTGTACAAATCAAGGTATGTGAATTGTGGGGGTCGAGTGTGCAGGTAATTGAGGTACTTTGTTTATGAATTATGTCATAATTTGTTTGAGATGTAATTGATTTATGCCCAATTCATGAACTTGTGTGCGGTGGATGTAAAGATTATGAGCATGCTGAGTTAGTGTTAAGGTTTATTCATGCATGTGTTCATCAAGTTATCTAAATTTTTTACAATTATTTTTCTTGTTTATGAGTTTCCATTGCTTCTAACTGATCATATCATTTATTCATGTTAATTTAATTGAGAATGACCTCAATTAGTTGCTAAAAGGTATATATTGTAACACCCGGCCTCTCGTACTACCAATATTGTCCGCTTTGCCCACGAGGAGCTCACGGATTTGCTTTTGGTTGCCCGGGTGAAAACTTCCCAGGGAGGTCACCCATCCTTGGATTGCTGCCACCTGAGCACGCTTAACTGTAGAGCTCTCCTCTCATCCACAGCCAATACGCCCAAAACGCGTTGTTGATATTAGAGACCAGACATTACTTATGAACCAGGAATCTCTCCTGTCCACGACCGATGTGGGAAGTATGTAGGGTGTCACAATCACCCCCCCTTTGGACTCATCGTCCTCGATGAGCCCGAGAACACCCTCACCATCCCCGGTGAGGTTTGTCCCACCATCGCGACGGGCACAGGAGTGGCTCTGATACCATTCTATAACACCCGGCCTCTCGTACCACCAATATTGTCCGCTTTGCCCACGAGGAGCTCACGGATTTGCTTTTGGTTGCCCGGGTGAAAACTTCCCAGGGAGGTCACCCATCCTTGGATTGCTACCACCTGAGCACGCTTAACTGTAGAGCTCTCCTCTCATCCACAGCCAATACGCCCAAAACGCGTTGTTGATATTAGAGACCAGACATTACTTATGAACCAGGAATCTCTCCTGTCCACGGCCGATGTGGGAAGTATGTAGGGTGTCACATATATTGTCATCTTTATATTGAAATTCAAATACAGAATAATTAGGTAGATAATATGGATTGGGGATTAAAGGTTCAAAAGGCTCAATTTTATAGTCTTTGTCATTTTCTAATGAGAGTTGCTTGAACACATCCATTGCTTGAACCCATCCAACAGTTCATATTGTTGTTTTATTAAATATTGCTTTTCTTTTACCTTTTTTCCTTAACAGCAACTTACTTTTGAATTCAGAAAAGGATATATGAAACCAGCAATTTGCTAGCTAAAAAAAACCCAATCCACACCCCATACAGTACATGAGTCCACCCTGATCATGCAAACTTCAAAAACAAGATCAAATGCATTAACTAACCACACAAAACTTGTCATCATAAACATTTTCATGATAAACACGCAACTTTGTTTACACAGATTAAGTTGTTGTTCGGTATCTTTTTGTGCTTTTTATCAATCACATTCGGATCATATGATGGCTTTTACCACTATCCCGTCATAACAAAATATGAATAGTTTTTTGTTAATTTATAACTCAGCTAAAACTCTGATTTTGCTTCAATTATTTTTACCGTAAAGAATTGCTTCCAACACTTGTGATTATGTGCACAGAATGACAGAAATAAGCCCATGACCATTTGAGGTTCTTGTTATTCTAATCAAGTCAAACTTGTTCAAACAAAAAGTTTGAACAAGTAGTTCAAACTTCATATTTCAAAGTTTAAATAGTAGTTACAGGCTTGCTTGACTTCTTTACATCAAACATACCTAATGTAGTTTGTGAAAGAACCTATAAGCATCCTTTCTTTTTTAATTTAGCTAATGATCATGTTGTTTTGACCCAGGTTGATAAAGAATTTCTCTTACAAAAGTCAAAGTAAGTTGGGAATTGATTGCTTTAACAGAGAGGAGTTAAATTTCATTGTTATAATGATAAATAGGCGGAGTGTTATAGTGCACAAACTGTCCTTATAGTGATTATGAAATTAGATGTCAAACAATAGCTACAATTTTGAAAGTCAATGAAGACTTGAAGATCTTCAAGTGGAACACCCGATAATACGTGTTCCTCTGATAATTGATTTTTAAATGTTTTGTATTGCAGGTTGTTTATGTTTTTTCCTTTTTATTTATAATTTCTTGTATTAGTTGCTGTGATATGATGTATAGATTTTGTTTTCATGTTTTGACTCGTTTACATAGTATTTTGATTGTTATGACTTCATCAAGTGGGTACAGGTCCTTTTGGCCCATACCAAATTAAAAGTGGATTATTATAAATTTATATGGTGTGTATGGGTGTTTTGACCCTTTAAATGTTATTCGGATTGTCATGACTTCATACGGGTCATTTTGACTCATACCAAATTAAAAGTGGATATGCAGATATACCACAAAACTATGGTTTAGAACAACTATTTCCCCATTATGTGTTAATGCAGATATGCATTGGACAGCAAGTATTTTTAGTTTATGTACCACAAAAACAAGGCCAAATGCAGCAAGCTTGGATAGCAACTATGGTTTAGTACCTGCTACGCTATTGTATACATGTTTGACCAAGATATTTTGGTTTTTTGTCACTATTTCACCTAACGATCCTTTTTAGTGATGTGTTTCTTGGAATGGAAAGAATACTTGTTGCAACTATGATTTTTTTTTTTAGTTTTTGATGTATTTAGATTCTTTTGAAGCCATCATGTTTAACTAGTTTTGAAAATCCTTACGTGTTAACCAGGTAATGGGTTAACGGGTCAAATTAATGCAATAAAGTTGGAAATTCACATAATGTGTCAACTAAGTCAAGCACTTTTGATGCATAAAAAATGTCAGATTATTGCAATAAAACCGACATTCACATAATTGGACCACGAGTTTAGTAAATGCACGAAAGTTGTTAATGGGTCAACGGGTTAAATTAGTGCAATAAAACTAACATTCACATAAGTACCCAATGGGTCAAATAATTTTAATGCATGAAACAAGTCAAATTAATGCAATTAAGCTGGTATTCACATAATTGGCCAACCGGTATGCATGAAACTTGCTAATTACCGTAATCGGCCTTAATTAATCTTAAATTAGCATCTTATACCCTAAACCACAATCATTGACCCTCAATGGCAGTCAATTGAGTCCACTTGCCCATTGATGATCATATCAACCATTGACGACCACCATTGATCCTTATTGTTGTTAATTACCCTAATCGACCTTAATTAATCTAAATTGACCATTGCTTACTCTAATTAGCTGTTGTGATCCTAATCGATCACGAGCAACCTTAAATGAGCATAATTTACCCTAAAAGACAATAAATGACCCTCATCGACAATAAACCCAGTCTAATTGCTCGCAGATGACCAAATCAACCCTACATGACCACCAATGATCTTTATTATTGTTAATTACCCTAATCGATCATGATTAATCTTAATTGACCATTGTTTACTCTAATTGTTGTGACCCTAATTAACCATCATTAACCTTAAATAAGCATCATTTATCCTAAAAGACAATCAATGACCCTAATCAGTAGTCAGCTGAGTCTAATTGCTCATTTATGACCAAATCAACCCTTAATGACTACCAACGATCCTAATTGTTTTTAATTACCCTAATTGACCTTAATTCATCTTAAATTGACTATTGTTTACTTTAACTGGCTATTATAATCTTAATCGGCCATCATTAACCTTAAGTGAGCATGAATTACTCCAAAACACAATCAATGACCCTTGTTGGTAGTCAACTGAGTCTAATTGCCCATCGATGACCATATCAACCCTAAATGACCACCAATGATCCTAACTGTTTTTAAATTAACTAATTGACCTTATATAATCTTAATTCACCATTGTTTACTCCACTTGTCTGTTGTGACGCTAATTGACTATCATTAACATTATTTGACCATCATTTACCCTAAACACAAACAATTAGTGATGTTGATGTTGATTGACCTTAGTTGGCCAAAATAATTTATGTATCTATGTGAAATCAGAAATAATTTATGTATCTATGTGAAATCAGAAATAATTTACCACATATAAAACATCATACATGTAAACAAATAATTATCTTTTATAGAATTTATCTCAAAATTATTTATTTTTTCTTCAATTACTTTCCCCCCTTATTTCAACTAGAAAATTTCGAAATTCCCTCTTATTTTTCACTCCCTCTAAAATCCCTGAAACTTTCCTCCTAGTTGAAGATTATCACGTTCATTTGTAACAAACCACAATCTGATCCTTAAATATGAAATTTGATTAAGGACGCTTCCTCCCCCTTCAATTCACGCATCATTATTCTCGTAGATGAGTAGAGACGATAGTTGCAGGACAACACAATTGTAAGTAATCTGATTTCTAACTTGAAATTGATAATTTATTTATGATCTTAATCTGCAGAAAAGGTTTCGAATTTTGCAAATTTAACAAATGGTTGTGAATTTTTCAAATATAATATTATCTCTTACTCTCCTTCCTGTACGTATTTCAAGCATACAAGTACCAACACGATCGTGCGCAATCATGTTTAGTGGAAGCGGAAAAATTGTTCAATAAAACCAGGTAAATGTCACTACAATTGTTCCTATCTTGAGTAATTCCTATGATCTAACCTTAGAATTAGGCAACTGTTCTATTACGGTGATTATATATATGATTTTTTAGATTCATTGTCAAAATATATATGCACTAAGCTTAACTTCTTTGAAGAAATAATGTATTCATGTAGTTAAACAATTGAATAAGAAACAAAATTAAGCACCTAAGAAACAAATTACAGTGGACTGTGCTTGCAACAACAGAGGACCAATGACCGTAGTGGTGAACTTCTGTGTATAGTAAATTATGTTTTGGATTTGCTTGTGATATGTTGTTTAATATATTAAATTATTTTTAATTTATGTTTATGTTATTATAAATACAGAAGAACGATGACCCAAAACAAGAATTGCCTACTTTAACCCAATTGTTTGAACGAACACGTAAAAGAACGGAGGGACGTGCATATGTTGATACATATGATGACACAACACGTAAAATTGTAAGTTCATTCTATTTTTTCCTTTTAGTAAATCTTAAGTATCTTGTTGGTCGTGACACATGTTGGTAATTAGAATGGGTAAAGGGTCATGTTGACATTTTTTAAGGTTAAATTTTGAAAAGTTTTTGATATTTTTTATGATTGATTATGGTTCTTTTTATGACTTTTCAAAATGAATTTGGGTTAAACGGGTCCCTTTGATAGCTTATTACTTTTCAAATTGAGATTATATGGAAACATGGATGTGCTAAAACTCATTACATGTTTGTATTCGAACCCATTTGTTATGTTACCAAATCTGTATTTATGGTTTATGAACAATTTGTGGTGATAATATGCTAATGTATTTGTAAGCAATCGGTCGGGCTGATACTATTTTTTTAATATTTCTTCAAACAATATTATTGTAGGAACAAATGAAAAACTATAAATCTACAGAGGATGTCAATGCAATGGTGGATCCTTTTTTGGTTGTAATGAGCAACGAGAACTATGGATATCGTTGGCTTTATGGTAGAGGCGTTACAAATACTTTGATAAAAAAGTTAGACGGTGCTTGCTCATCATACATGATTCTAGAGGGGTTGATGGAATCATTCAAAGCAAACGTTGAAGTTGAGAAAAATCAATTGCTAGAAATGCGTAAAGAAATTGAAGATGATCATGAAAGGAAAAAAGCCGAGCTCGAAACTATGCAAAAAAATATTGACAACCAAAGAGAAAGCTTGGAAAGTATGATGCAAAAGATTATGGAACAACAACTAGTCAGAGACTAAGATTAGTGGAATGTTTTATTGCTATTTGTCTTAATGTACTTGAAACTTTGTGTTAATTATATTGTTATTTGAGTTTAGACAATTACGTTAAAATATCCCATTTGACGATTAAAGATATCTACCTTATTATTGTTTTGTCGTAATTGCGATTGAATTCATATTAATTAATGACAATTGAATTTATTCTACAAATTAAGTTGCAATTGAGTGTAGATAATGTTGCATTTGTTGTGAAAAAAGTTGCATTTTTTCTATTAGAAATATAATAATGGTTGCGTTAAGTCTAGAAAAAGTTGCATTCTTGTAACTAAACTATAAATATAGTTGCATTTAAGTATAGAAAAAGTTGCATTTATGTGTAGAAAAGGTTACGTTTTTGTAACTAAACAATAACAAAAGTTGCATTTAAGTATTAAAAAAGTTGCATTTCAAAGTAAAAAAGTTGCATTACAATATAAAAAGGTTGCATCCAAAAAACGTTGCACTAGAATAGTAAATGCAACACTTTGATAAATAGTTGCAATAGGCCATGAAAAAGTTGCATTAGGTCTAATGCAACTGCTTCTAATGCAGCTCCCTATAAAAAGTTGCGTTAGGCCTAATGCAACATTTTTAAAGCCTAATGCAACATTTTATTGGGGTTGCAGTAGCTTTATTTTCTTGTAGTGCAAATTGAGCAAAACTTGATTGCTCCTTTGATATTTACACTAATGCAACAAAAATGCAAATTGTACCAACTATAGGAAGATTAAATATAAAGAAGATATGGCAGTTTTCAAGGGAAGCACAGATGTTATATTAATAAAATAGTGAACTTAATCACATGAGATGGGTGGTTTGTATCTAGTTTGCATGATAGTGGCATAGGTAGTTATCACATGGGAAAACTTTAAGTATTTAGTATTTTAATGAAAAGAAATATGCAATTTGGCTGTTGTCATGGATTCTTATGTGTAGTATGATAGGCTTTCTTGAATAGAAACTTGTTAGAGTCTAGAACTCACTGTGAATGATACATGAATGTATTGAGCTTAACTCTTGAATGGCGTACTTATTAACAATAAATAAACATGATTTCTTTTAATATGTCACCAATGGATCGTCGGGTTAAACTTGATCAATCTAGGTCAAACACACGTAACAACGGGATTCTTTGGACACTTAGGGTTTTATAAATCAACCCCACTTTCACATACTCATGTACTCATATGCTTTAGGTACATTGTGACGAGCCGCCTTACAGTTTAGCACTATTTATTTGTCTTGCATACGCTTGAGATGAGTTCACTTCCCTTTTTTTATTTTCTCGTTTTGGGGGAGAAATTACACTTAAAACAATTTAATTTAGTGAGGCTATGTAATGCATGTTTACATAGTGTAACTTTACCATTGAAATGCCTTACTCTTTCGGATTGTTAGTTAAGATTAACTAGCGGAAAATATTAGGTAGTAGTACTAGGCTCGACAAACCCCACCTTTGCCACTAGAGGTTGATTGGGTGTAATATTGTCCTAAAAAACAAACATAATTTCAAGACTGGGTAGTTCATGATTGAAGGCAAACAAACAAATACTCTTAGCTTCGATCGCGAAGACACTATTGTATATGCTTATGTTATAGACTAGCTATATATATCATTACACTTTGCTTATGTTACTAGAACTCAAATGATTTTGCTTGTTAATAAACTTATGAACTCACATGTGACATCTGGTAATTTTTCGTTACCAAACTCCGTTAGTTCCGTTAGGTCTTGCATACACGTGTCGTGAGCACACACTAGTTGTCATTGAACGTTGGTGACTTAATAACAATTATCTATGGTAAACAAATGATAACCTAGTGAATAATTTGATTATTAGTTGTGGTTATGTGATTCATGCATTTTAAGTTATTGTTTGTGAATTTTACTTGATAACGTGACAATGTGTAACTATGATCTCATATGTTTTGCTATTAGTTGAAAATATATGTGATTATTATTGTTGATTAGTAATGTTTATATTTTGTAGTTAAAACCTATTAAAAAGTGTTAAAAAGATTAGTTTTTATAAAATATAAACAATGGGGTTTATTTTGTAATTGGAATGGAATTAAAAGTTACCATATATAAACCAAATTAAACCCTAATTCCCCTCCCACACCCCCCTTGCGGCCGAAACCCATCCCAAACCCCTTCACCATTCGATTTTGATCCAAGAACAAGCATACAAGTCAAATTCCAAGTGGTTTCAAGTATTACAAGTTGTTTTCAAGTGTTAATCATCATCTAAGCACACCTAAAGGTTAGTTTTGATTAGTTTTTCATGGTTTTTGATTCTTGAAGAACCCTAATTCGAAATTGGTGATGAAAAAGTGAAATTGATGATTGTTAGATGTTAATTTGATGTTGGTTAGATTGTATGAATGTTAGATTATGTTGATTATGCAAGAATTCCATGGTTTGATCACATTGTTCACACATTGCCTTAAGAGGAAACTTTTTGTTCTTGGAATTCATGATTTGATGATTGTATGATGTTGGATACATTGCTTGGATGTTGGTTTATATGAATTGTGCAAGAAAAGTCATGAAATCTAGGGTTTGTTCATAACTTACTATAAGTGGAAACTTTTATGCATGATGATTGGGAATTTTGATGAATTAGTGATGATTATCATGTTAGGATGAATGTTATGGACTTGATTAGGTATAAAATTGATGAAACTATGAAGGAATTGGATGTTAGATTGCTTTTGGGTGTTACCTTCTAAAAAGGGAAACTTTATTTTTGAAGATCATTGGATATGATGATGTGAGCATGTTTATGTTGTAAGGGTCATGTTAGAATGCTTATGGATGATGTCTAATGTGGTGGAATATGTTACTTGGGTTGTATGGTTGCTTGATTGATCATTTAAGGAATGTAGGTTCTTGGTGATTATACATGATGATGAATTATGGCTAGTGATTAGGAAATCATGTTTGGGATTGGAATTGATCATTATTGTGTTTGTTAGTTGGAATGAATCTTGTTGATTTATGTTATTATGATTGTCATACACGCGTGCGAATCTGAGGCCCCTACTTAGTAGGATTGGCAGGGTTTAGGGTGTGAAGTCGTGAGTGGCTTCACATGGCATGTTGTGCATGATTAGACTTCATGAATGAATTATTAGTTGTGATATATTTATGATTGTGTTGAGCATGTTGATTGTTTGGGATTCGCATAAGTTGTATGATGATCTAGGTTGAACTTGGGTTGATGATGTGATATGCGTGAATACTTTGTTTGATAATCATGTATGATAAGTTGATACATTTGATTAAACGAGATTTCAATTAATATGTCACCAACGGGTCAAACGGGTCAACTAGGTTAGAGGAGTCTTGTTTTCCAAAGCCTTGGGTCAATGTGTTTATTGAGCACTTAGGGTTGTTAAGTTTTCTGTGCACACGTACTTATGTACTTGCGTGTTCTAGGTAACCTTTGAAGGGTTGTCTTTTCATCCATCATCAGTTCTCTCTTGTCATTATCCTTGCACATCAGGTGAGTTCATGCCCCACTTTTAAACACTCTCTTTTGGGGGAGGTAGCATACTTGTTCACAAACGCTATATTATTATTATAAGTTGTGTTTGTTTTAACATGGTGTATAATACCTTGAAAGTCCTCACACTTTCGGATCGTTAATAATGGTAACTAGCGGGAAATCTTGGGTAGTACTACTGGGTTTGACAAGCCCCACCTGTGCGACTCGAGGTCAAACGGGTGCAATATTGTCCTAAACACAAACATCGTTACGACCTGGTAAGTCGTGACGGGAGGCAACAAACGCAACACAGTCAGCTTCGATCGCGAAATCACTATGGTTATTACTTATGAATATAGACTAGCTATCTATTTCAATGCACTTCTTATGTGATGCAAATTATTATTGTTTATGTTAAATGCAAACTCTTGAACTCACCAACCATTGTGTTGACATTTTTAGTATGCTATTCTCAGGTCGTTAATTCAGATTGCCATTAGGAGCACAACACGGGTCCAGCATGCATTCTAAGACTTCATCTTAAGTCATGACATTTGAATTTTATTTGTGAGATTTAAATAATGGGTTGACGCGTGTTTTGCCAAATTTTACATTTACATACTTTGGGTTTGTCTTATTTACAAAACGCTTCCGCATGGTTTTAAAACTTGAACTTTGATTGGTTTATTTTTAAATGTGGCATATAGTGTCGTTCTGAGTAACTAGTGACTGTGATCCTGGTTTGTTCACACGCCTCGCGGTAAAACTCCGCACGTGGATTTTGAGGGTGTGACAGATTGGTATCAGAGCCATTGGTTATAGGGAACTAGGTTGCATACACACTAGTCTATAACCGTACACAGTTAGTTAGTCACTCTTTGCTTATTCTCTTACTGTATACCCATTGGCTTACGCATCACGTGCACTGTAGCATGGCATCATCATCACGGGTTTTGGGTAAAAGACCTGCGCGTTCTGAATCCCCTCCTTCTCCTCCTGTACCTCATCGAGAACCCAATTGGCCGCGGTATCCTTACCCTTCTAGAGAGATAGATTTGGACCAGCCATTTGTGCCACCCGAGCTTGATCCTCCTCGAGATTGGAGATACTATGCTACCTATGTGAACCGTATGGTTTACAGGGAGCGGGTCCCAGGCCCTGCTACTACTGGACCCAGGACCAGGTCAGCTACTGCCTCTACGACACCTGCTCTTCCCTCACTTGACGTTCCTCTCGAGCAGGCTGTGGCAGCTTTAGTTGCGACTCTTGACACTGAGCGTCGGCGTATCAGAGTACTCACGGACGAGAACTCCACTTTAGCATATGAAGTGCGCTAGCTACGCCTACTAGTGGAGACACTCCAGGATCGACTCTCGATGGCTATTACTGGACATCATACCCTGACTGGTACTGTGATGCAGCTTGTGGAGCGTATGGACGAGCAGGAGCTTCATAATGTAGGTGTGGAGGATAGGTTGACCGGATTGGAGGCACAGTTTGCAGCACTATAGATTGTGGACCATCCTGCACCAGCAGAAGATGTTGATGAAGACCCCGAGGAAGAGCCCGAAGAAGCCCCAGACGGCGGAGATAGTGATGGATCAGATTTGTTTGATTGATTCTTTTCTATTTATATGATCTAGACTGCATAGCGTTTTTTTTAAAACCTATGTGGGAAGGGTTGTTTCCCACACAACTGAAAACTTGAAATTTTGACATTGATTGGATATTTTGTGAGTTACTTACAATTTATTTATGATAAGTTATTATTTTGGTTATAAATGTTGTGGTTGTGGCAGTACATTATTTCTTATTATTTACCATACTTCAATGAGATTAATATGTTGGATGTTACTCATTATTGTGTTTGTAAATGTAAAGTGAAATATGGACGGCCGAGGCAGTGGACGTGGACGTGGCCGTGGGCGTGGCGGAGGACGTGGCGCCGGCACCGTGAACATGACCCCAGCTGAATTAGCTGCTCTGATTAATCAGCATGTGCAGGCGGCATTGAACACTCAACCCGCTCAGTTTGGAGGTAAACGGTGACTTTAGTCATCGATTACGCAAATAATTCGTTAAGTGATAAATTCATTCGGGTCGATTTAAATACTCTGTCATGTGAATACAGGACCACCTGGGTGTACTTACAAGGCATTTATGGATTGCAAGCCCCATACCTACAGTGGATCTGAGGGAGCTGTAGGGCTCGTGAGGTGGTTCGAGAAGACTGAATCAGTCTTCGCCAAATGCAACTGTCCAGCGGTGGACCAGGTGAAATTCACCACGGGGACACTTGAGGGTGCAGCACTCACGTGGTGGAATGCGCAAGTGCAGATACTGGGTCAGGCGATGGCAAACGCGCTGCCATGGGATGAATTCAAAACGATGATGACAGAGGAATACTGCCCTCATAATGAAGTTCAGAAGCTAGAAGCCGAGTTTTGGCAATTAAAGATGGAAGGATCTGAAATTGAAGCTTACACTACTAGGTCTCATGAGCTGGCTACACTCTGTCCTGGCATGGTTGACCCGCCGAGCCGACGAATTGAGCTCTACTTACGTGGGTTGGTGCCGGAAATTCAAAGTATGGTGACCGCTGCAAATCTTCCTACTATTCAACAGGTCATTCGATTGGCTCATAAACTCACCGATCAGGCAGTGGAGCAAGGGAAGTTACCTAAGCGGGGCGCTGTGACAAGCATGCCCGACAATAAACGCAAGTGGGAAAGTAATGCCAGCAAGGGATCGACATCTGGTAGTCAACCTCAGCAACAACAGCCTCAACAACAACAGCAACAAAGGAGGTTTGATAACAACCGCAACTTCAACCAATCGTCTGCCCCAACTCAAGGACCCGGTGGTTATGCGGGGAAAAGCCCCAAATGCAACCGATGCAACTATCACCACACTGGCAGGTGTGATAGCTTTTGATGCCAGCGTTGTGGGAAGGTTGGACACGTGGCAAAGGATTGTCGTGGGGAGTTGATGAAGAAGCCCCAGCAGCCTCAGCAGCCCCAGCAGCCTCAGCGGCCCCATGAAACGCCAAAGGGTTGCTTTGAATGTGGAAAAGAGGGGCATTACAAGAGAAATTGCCCTCAATTAAAAAGAAATGGTAATGGCAATGGAAATGGTGGTAATAACAATAATGGGGGCAGTGGTGACAATAATGGTGGCAACAATGGTGGAGCAAAAGGGAGAGCCTTTGTCATGGGATCAGGTGAGGCTCTAAACGATCCTACTACTGTTACTGGTAAATTTCCTATTAATGGTCGTTTTGCTTCTATACTGTTTGATACTGGAGCCGATAGGAGTTTTATTTCTACTAAATTCTGTAGTCTCCTAAGTGATATGCCTTCTGCGTTGGACCCTAAGTATACCGTAGAATTAGCTGATGGTAAGCAAATTTCCGTTACGCATATCCTTAAGGGTTGTAAGATAGAACTCGCTGCTCATACCTTTGATATCGATCTCATGCCTATTACACTTGGGAGTTTTGACGTGGTCGTAGGTATGGATTGGCTGTCTGAGAAGCAGGCAGAAGTCATATGCCATGAGAAGGTTATTCGCATTCCTTTAAAAGAGGGAGAGATTCTCTCAGTTACGGGCGACAAGAGTGGTGCAGTGATAGGCATCATATCTTTTATGAAAGCGCAGAAGTGGCTACGCAAGGGTCACTTAGCCATATTAGCCCTTGTGACCGATAAACAACAAGAAGAGAAGAAGATAGAGAATATCCCGGTAGTTCGCGACTTTCCAGAGGTGTTTCCAGAGGATCTGCCTGGACTACCACCTCATCGTCAGGTTGAATTTCAGATTGATTTGACTCCCGGAGCAGCTCCAATTGCGAGAGCACCTTATCGGTTAGCACCAAACGAACTGCAGGAACTATCTGCACAACTTCAGGAGCTATTGGATAAAGGATTTATTCGACCGAGCTCATCACCGTGGGGAGCACCTGTACTTTTTGTTAAGAAGAAAGATGGTACCTTTCGTATGTGCATTGACTACAGAGAGTTGAACAAGGTCACAGTCAAGAACCGATACCCTTTGCCTCGTATTGATGACTTATTTGATCAACTTCAGGGATCAAGCTATTACTCAAAAATTGATTTGAGGTCCGGTTATCATCAACTGAGAGTTCGGGAGGAAGACATCTCTAAAACCGCATTTCGTACTCGTTATGGTCATTATGAATTCTTGGTCATGCCCTTTGGGTTGACTAATGCACCAGCAGTATTCATGGATCTCATGAATCGTGTGTGCAAACCCTACCTCGATCAGTTTGTTATCGTGTTTATTGATGACATATTGATCTATTCAAAGACCAAGGAGGAGCATGAGGAGCATCTACGTCTAATCTTGGAATTGCTTAAGAAGGAACAGTTGTATGCCAAGTTTTCTAAGTGTGATTTCTGGATTCGTGAGGTGCAATTCTTGGGTCACATTGTTAACGAGAAAGGAATACATGTGGATCCTACAAAGATTGAGGCTATAAAGAACTGGTCGGTACCCAAGACGCCTAGTGAGATAAGGCAATTTCTTGGACTGGCAGGGTACTATCGACGTTTCATCGAGGGATTTTCAAAAATCGCTCAACCTCTCACAGCCTTGACCCATAAAGGAACAACGTATAAATGGGGTGAGAGGCAAGAAGCCGCTTTTCAGTTGTTGAAACAGAAACTCTGTAGCGCGCCAATATTAGCATTACCAGAAGGAAGTGATGATTTTGTGGTTTACTGTGATGCTTCTATCCAAGGACTTGGTTGTGTCCTGATACAACGTGGCAAGGTAATAGCCTATGCCTCGAGACAACTGAAGGTGCATGAAAAGAACTATACTACTCATGATTTGGAGTTAGGTGCAGTGATTTTTGCCTTGAAGATATGGAGACATTACTTGTACGGTACCAAATGCACTATTTACACCGATCACAAGAGTCTTCAGCATATCTTTGAGCAGAAAGAGCTAAACATGAGGCAGCGACGCTGGGTGGAACTGTTAAACGATTATGATTGTGCTATCAAATATCACCCAGGTAAGGCGAATGTAGTCGCTGATGCTTTGAGTAGGAAGGAGACTGCTAAGCCCCGGCGAGTGCGTGCTTTGCAGCTTACGATTAGCACTCATTTGCCTAAACAAATCAAGGAAGCTCAGACAGAAGCTTTGAAAACGGAAAACATTGGTTCAGAATCCTTACGTGGGATGGACAAACAGTTGGAAGTCAAATCCGACGGAATCCGGTATTTCATGGATAGACTTTGGGTACCCATGTATGGAGATTTGAGAGATTTAGTCATGGGTGAAGCACATAAGTCTAAATATTCCATACACCCTGGTTCTGACAAAATGTATCATGACCTGAAAGCGCACTATTGGTGGCCTAATATGAAGGCAGACGTAGCAACGTGTGTGAGCAAGTGTCTAACCTGTTCCAAAGTTAAAGTGGAATATCAAAAGCCATCTGGGTTACTGCAACAACCTGAGATTCCTTTATGGAAGTGGGAACAGATCTCTATGGACTTTATTACTAAATTACCCAGAACTTCTAATGGTTGTGACACGATATGGGTGATCGTGGATCGACTGACTAAGTCAGCTCACTTCTTGGCGATCAAGGAGACGGACAAAATGGACAAATTAACCAGAATTTACCTGAAGGAGGTGGTCTCAAGACATGGCGTGCCGATCTCGATTATCTCTGATCGTGATGCTCGTTTTACGTCTCATTTCTGGCAATCGTTACAGAAATCTTTGGGAACGCGGTTGGATATGAGTACTGCATATCATCCGCAGACCGATGGACAAAGCGAGCGTACTATTCAAACTTTGGAGGACATGTTACGTGCTTGCGTAATTGATTTTGGAAATAATTGGGAAGTTCATCTACCTTTGGTTGAATTCTCGTACAATAACAGTTACCATACTAGTATTCAGGCAGCACCATTTGAGGCGTTGTATGGCCGAAAGTGTAGATCACCAGTTTGTTGGGCTGAAGTTGGTGATAGTCATCTCACTGGCCCTGAATTGGTGCACGAGACTACCGAAAAGATTGTGCAGATACGGAACCGTATGGCTGCAGCGCGAGACAGACAAAAGAGCTATGCAGACAAGCGACGGAAACCTTTGGAGTTTCAGGTCGGTGATAAAGTGTTGTTGAAGGTCTCACCATGGAAAGGCATCATACGATTTGGCAAAAGAGGCAAGCTTAACCCGAGGTATGTTGGACCATTTGAGATTCTTGAAAGAATAGGTCCAGTGGCGTATCGGTTAGACCTGCCTGAGTCATTAAATGGCGTTCACAATGTATTTCACGTCTCAAATCTGAAAAAGTGCTTATCTGATGAGACTTTGGTTGTACCACTCGAGGAAGTACAAGTGGATGAGCAATTGCGTTTTGTTGAGGAGCCTGTTGAAGTAATGGACCGTGAGGTCAAAACTCTTAAGCAAAGCAAAATACCTATAGTCAAGGTTCGTTGGAACTCAAGACGTGGGCCGGAGTTCACGTGGGAACGCGAGGATCAGATGAAGCTCAAGTATCCTCATCTATTCGAAGCGACGGTCACAGCCGGGGAAGGTAGTGATTAAATTTCGGGACGAAATTTCTTTCAACATGGGGATGATGTGACAACTCACTCGATTTCGTTATGCCAATGCAGTAAACCAGTGATGTAACACAACCATGTAACGCAATTTTCGGGACGAAAATTCTTTCAACATGGGGATAATGTGACATCTGGTAATTTTCCGTTACCAAACTCCGTTAGTTCCGTTAGGTCTTGCATACACGTGTCGTGAGCACACACTAGTTGTCATTGAACGTTGGTGACTTAATAACAATTATCTATGGTAAACAAATGATAACCTAGTGAATAATTTGATTATTAGTTGTGGTTATGTGATTCATGCATTTTAAGTTATTGTTTGTGAATTTTACTTGATAACGTGACAATGTGTAACTATGATCTCATATGTTTTGCTATTAGTTGAAAATGTATGTGATTATTATTGTTGATTAGTAATGTTTATATTTTGTAGTTAAAACCTATTAAAAAGTGTTAAAAAGATTAGTTTTTATAAAATATAAACAATGGGGTTTATTTTGTAATTGGAATGGAATTAAAAGTTACCATATATAAACCAAATTAAACCCTAATTCCCCTCCCACACCCCCCTTGCGGCCGAAACCCATCCCAAACCCCTTCACCATTCGATTTTGATCCAAGAACAAGCATACAAGTCAAATTCCAAGTGGTTTCAAGTATTACAAGTTGTTTTCAAGTGTTAATCATCATCTAAGCACACCTAAAGGTTAGTTTTGATTAGTTTTTCATGGTTTTTGATTCTTGAAGAACCCTAATTCGAAATTGGTGATGAAAAAGTGAAATTGATGATTGTTAGATGTTAATTTGATGTTGGTTAGATTGTATGAATGTTAGATTATGTTGATTATGCAAGAATTCCATGGTTTGATCACATTGTTCACACATTGCCTTAAGAGGAAACTTTTTGTTCTTGGAATTCATGATTTGATGATTGTATGATGTTGGATACATTGCTTGGATGTTGGTTTATATGAATTGTGCAAGAAAAGTCATGAAATCTAGGGTTTGTTCATAACTTACTATAAGTGGAAACTTTTATGCATGATGATTGGGAATTTTGATGAATTAGTGATGATTATCATGTTAGGATGAATGTTATGGACTTGATTAGGTATAAAATTGATGAAACTATGAAGGAATTGGATGTTAGATTGCTTTTGGGTGTTACCTTCTAAAAAGGGAAACTTTATTTTTGAAGATCATTGGATATGATGATGTGAGCATGTTTATGTTGTAAGGGTCATGTTAGAATGCTTATGGATGATGTCTAATGTGGTGGAATATGTTACTTGGGTTGTATGGTTGCTTGATTGATCATTTAAGGAATGTAGGTTCTTGGTGATTATACATGATGATGAATTATGGCTAGTGATTAGGAAATCATGTTTGGGATTGGAATTGATCATTATTGTGTTTGTTAGTTGGAATGAATCTTGTTGATTTATGTTATTATGATTGTCATACACGCGTGCGAATCTGAGGCCCCTACTTAGTAGGATTGGCAGGGTTTAGGGTGTGAAGTCGTGAGTGGCTTCACATGGCATGTTGTGCATGATTAGACTTCATGAATGAATTATTAGTTGTGATATATTTATGATTGTGTTGAGCATGTTGATTGTTTGGGATTCGCATAAGTTGTATGATGATCTAGGTTGAACTTGGGTTGATGATGTGATATGCGTGAATACTTTGTTTGATAATCATGTATGATAAGTTGATACATTTGATTAAACGAGATTTCAATTAATATGTCACCAACGGGTCAAACGGGTCAACTAGGTTAGAGGAGTCTTGTTTTCCAAAGCCTTGGGTCAATGTGTTTATTGAGCACTTAGGGTTGTTAAGTTTTCTGTGCACACGTACTTATGTACTTGCGTGTTCTAGGTAACCTTTGAAGGGTTGTCTTTTCATCCATCATCAGTTCTCTCTTGTCATTATCCTTGCACATCAGGTGAGTTCATGCCCCACTTTTAAACACTCTCTTTAGGGGGAGGTAGCATACTTGTTCACAAACGCTATATTATTATTATAAGTTGTGTATGTTTTAACATGGTGTATAATACCTTGAAAGTCCTCACACTTTCGGATCGTTAATAATGGTAACTAGCGGGAAATCTTGGGTAGTACTACTGCGTTTGACAAACCCCACCTGTGCGACTCGAGGTCAAACGGGTGCAATATTGTCCTAAACACAAACATCGTTACGACCTGGTAAGTCATGACGGGAGGCAACAAACGCAACACAGTCAGCTTCGATCGCGAAATCACTATGGTTATTACTTATGAATATAGACTAGCTATCTATTTCAATGCACTTCTTATGTGATGCAAATTATTATTGTTTATGTTAAATGCAAACTCTTGAACTCACCAACCATTGTGTTGACATTTTTAGTATGCTATTCTCAGGTCGTTAATTCAGATTGCCATTAGGAGCACAACACGGGTCCAGCATGCATTCTAAGACTTCATCTTAAGTCATGACATTTGAATTTTATTTGTGAGATTTAAATAATGGGTTGGCGCGTGTTTTGCCAAATTTTACATTTACATACTTTGGGTTTGTCTTATTTACAAAACGCTTCCGCATGGTGTTAAAACTTGAACTTTGATTGGTTTATTTTTAAATGTGGCATATAGTGTCGTTCTGAGTAACTAGTGACTGTGATCCTGGTTTGTTCACACGCCTCGCGGTAAAACTCCGCACGTGGATTTTGAGAGTGTGACATCACAAAACTTGTGTTGGTATTTTAGTATGTCTTTTTTCAGGAAACTATGTCCCAAGTGCATTTACTAGCATAACATGATCTCACAACTATCAAACATTTTTACAACATTAACTATTACATGGTCTTACTAAGTCCCAAGTGCATTTAATAACACAACATGGTCTCACAACTATCAAACATTTTTACAAAATTAACTATTACATGGTCTTAACTTTTTGGTTTTGGACGTGTGTTTTTGCGGAGTTAATTTTACAATAAATGGTTTTTGGATTATTTTGTTTTACACTTCTTCAGTGTTTGAAATTAAATTCTCATGGTTTTTTTAAACTCATATAGTGTTTGTTCAGAGTAACTAATGAGGAGGATCCTAGTTTGTTTACATGTCTCACACTAAAACACTACATGTGGATTTTAAGGGTGTGACAATTCATTCCTTAATAAGATATTATAAAGACCAAGAACTAGTCCTCATAACAAACTATTCAATCTCTACCATATTCTTTAGGGACTAAATAATAAGATTAGATGCTATGTTTTTAGTCTGGAATATGCTATTTACAGAATAAATATCTACACGTTTTAAGAACATTTTAGTCTCGTATATGGTTTAGTAAAGACTAATACGTTGTTGATAGGTTCAAATGGATCGATCTGTGTTGATGTTGTAATGCAATTATCAATATATGCACAAAGTAATCAACAAAAGAAAAATACTTAAAAAATTCATAGAGTTTTCATTGATAGCAAAAATGCAATTGGATACAATGTACAGAGAGTTTTCTTCGAAGTCTCTCTCAAAGTCTACTTGCACAAAATACATAATATCCTATTTATACTAACAATAAAAACTAAGGAACATATATTTACAAATAAGTCCCTATACTATGACAAAAACAAAATATAAAGACTAAATACTAATCTTCAAGAGCTCCAACAACACCCCCCCTAAGATTTGCATGTCGTCTTTAGTCAAAATAATCTTCTAGTTCTTCTTTTATCTTGAACATTGGTTTCTCTTTATACATCTCTATCTCTCTTAATGCTTTCTTTATTGCAGACTTGAACTTTGCTGCCAAAATTTTCTTGTTCAGGCTTTGATTCATTTGTTTTTATCTCCATAGCATCCATCACCAGCAATGTTTCCTTTGACAAACCAGCAATGTCAATGTTTGCATAAAATTCTATTGGATTTGGATCATCTTTTGAATGAATCTCCAATACTCCTTTACTTGATATCCTCATAAACTCTATATTCTGTATATCTTTCTTGACTATATTTGCATACGCCGGAGCTTTTCTCAAAGAAATACGCTCCATGGCAGCATTCATCACCTTGATTATAGTCACGAAATACTTTCTATCATTCTCTGCTGCTTCTGATGATACACGCTCAAACTTTTGATTTGAAAGAAATGAGACATAACTTGGATGCAATAATTTCAATTCAAACACTCCAAAAAGACTTATTATATCTTTATCCCAATCATCTTCATTTCTTACCAGCATTAACTGAAATGTTTCAGAATCATAAAACCATCTCAGGATTGGTTTGGAAGTTTGAGTACCATCAATCACTTTTAATCGTGGATTTGTAACTTTATCAAAATACTTATCACCATATGCCTCCAAATAACTTTCTTTTTCAGTTGAACTCGATTCTCCTTTCTTTTATTTAATGATTGAAAATACATCTTGTCTTCTTGATCACAACGTGTTTTAAGAAAAGATGTCATTCTCGAGATTCCATGGTCTAGAAGTTTCACAAAGTTCTCTCCTCTTGATGCCTTAGTAGGATTAATCAGAGGTAACTTGTGTAATTCTTTCAAGTCTTGGACTGGTAATGCAATGATACTGGAGTAAAAATGATAAACATCACAAATAGCATTCACTCTCTTAATCAAAAATGCATCAAACACCTCATCATACTTCCATGCAACTATCTTTACTTATTTTGTATTATCAGGCACAATCATAGCATTCAAGAGCTATGAAATTGATTGTCCTGTTTGCAGCACATTTCTCACTATGTCCCCAGCTAATCTAGCTTTGTTCCATAACTATTTTTGATCAATGGACACTTTATAAGCTTGCTTTTCCTTCTCAGGGAACATCTTCATCAATTCTTGTCTTTGTTCATGACTTCTCTTTACTAATTCCATAGACTTTATCTCTTGAGGCTTCAAAATTTTTGATCTTTTTGTAATGTCTAAGTATTGTGGATTATCTCAGTTTCTTGAAAACTTATTACTAAGTTTCTCAATGAAGTACCGTGCAATCTGTTTAATCTCTTTCTCGGATAATTTCTTGATTGCAACCACATCCTCAAAGCTAGTATGCATATATCCTCAGGATTAGGATGGTGCAATTCAGATACAGGAATATCATCAACATTAATGCTTTCACTCATCGGTGTCCATTCTCCATGTTCTAAGCAAATCTCATTTGGATCCACCGGAGCTTATGATTTTGCTAACATACACTTCTCATATTCTTCATTAATTTGAGACACAGTCAATCCATCCAAAAACACACGATTATACTTATTTTTAACAAGATAGTTATATCTGTCTTTAAAATCAATTGGAATATCTTCTTGAATGTTTTGGATTGGAGAATCTGCAATCTCACATACATCTTTATCATCAAGCACTTCATTATACCAATCATCAGAAAATTTAGAACCAATATCATCTAATGCTTCAATCTGTTTCTGAACATCTCCTTCACCAAAATGCACTGATTCATCTACAGTTTTCTAAATCTTTGATGCTGCAGCAGATAAATCTATCTCAACTTTATCAATCTTTCTTTTTCCTTTATCCATTTCAGATATCTTTTCTATTACCTCCACTTTTGATTCTAAGTCAGTCTTTTTTTCTATTATTACCATTTCAGTTTCTTTTTCTTTTTCTTTTAAACTATCTCTCAACTTTTCAACTTCTTCATTTAATCTTTGTACTTTTTCTTCAAGTTCATTCATGATCAAATCTTTCTTTTCAACCTCAGCTTTCAACACAGCATTTTCTTCTTGTAATTTCTTTATAAATTCTTCTTGTTCAGCATTCTTTACTTTCAAATCATCAATCAACATTTCATCATTATCATCTTCAGTTTGCATACAAGCATCTTGAGTTTGTTTCAATAGAGATTCATCTACAATCACAATCTGTTCTTCTTGAATAGCACGAGAAGGTACATTCTGTGTAATCATCATAGATCACTACTTGATGACACTTCTTCATCAACATCATTGCTCTATCTCATACATCTTCACTCACCTCATCACATCTACTTCTTCCTCAATCACTTCTTGGATAACATCCTCATCAAATCATTCGGATCAATTGGTTCATCTTCAATCAAATGAAAATGATCCTGATTGATATCCACTTCATCTCTTGCTACAACCCTCGTATAATCAAACATTGGAATATTTTGGGCTCTGTGACTACTGCCAATCTTTTATACACATTCTCTGTCATGTGTTCAAGATCTAATCTCTCACCATTTACACCATAGACATGAAAGTCTGGGTATTCTTCATTAATGATCATCTGCAGGAACCTAGGATACATCAAGTATTTGTTCCTTTTCCCTTTCTCCAAGTTGAAAATGAATCCATTCATTATCCATTTGGCCATATTGAACCTTCTGTTAGTGGCCAATGCAACTATTGGAGAAGCCATATCAACTGGAAATGAATTCCAACCAGCACTTCTCTTTGACATACAATGTTGGAAAATGTAGCATAGAAGCTTCTAGTGATTAAATACTCTTGCTCTGAAAAATTGTTTCTTAGGAAAATTGTCTGGATGACCCATTATCATGAATGTCTCTCTACATTCATTAAAAGTATATTCTGACAAATCTTGGGCCTCATTATCACCCAGTCTAAGAGCATCTCTAATTGACTGCTCAGACACTTCAATCATCATATCTCCAGTCACAAACCCCCTTAATACTTTCTTTCCTTCCTCATCTATCTCTATCTCAGCAGTTTTCCAGAATCTCTTAATCAGTCGTGCATATATGGCTGGACGAGCACACATGGCATAAACATATCTTGTTCTCAAAAGAAATCTAATCATCTCTTCATAGCCAGCTGCATCTCTTATATCTTCATTAAGAAAAGCTGCTACATTATGCTTTGGTTCAAACTTGAGCTCAGCCATCTGTCATTTACAAAGAAACAATGTATAAGAATGAATGTATTACATTGATGTAAATCTCATAATGATTTATCAATTTTTATCCAATAACACTTAGAAAAATTTCTAAGTATTTTATACACTCAATTACTCAAATGTATTGGATATAAAATCAATTAATATTTTGAGATTAAAATCTAGTAACAAATGACAAATTTTGCACATTAATTACTTTTCAATTTACTTAATAGATTTTAAATTTTTAAAACTTGATCAATTTTATTCAAAATTTTCTAAGTGTTTGAGCACTTACTGTTATATACCAAATCAAGTTTTAGAAATTTATAATCACTAAGTAATTTGTTTCTTTTAGATTTATGAGAATTAAGAGAAGTTTGATGATTAAACAATTGAAACTTTTATTGAAAATTCATTTTGTCAATTCAGTTCATTTCTTAATTTTTTATTATTTTATTTGACTAATGAACACCATGATCATCAAGAAATTTTTTAATGATGAAATTGCGTTTTGGTGATGTCAATCTGGTCGAAAACATGTGTTATCAACAAATTCAGATTCAATTTTGAACATTTTAACACATTTAAACTGAAAATTTCAAATTTCTCAAACCCTTAGGGTTCGAACGCCCAAATAGCTTTAAACGCCCAATCAAATGTGTGTTTAATGTTCTGTGTTTTGATGATTTGCACTTAACATAATGTTTAGAATCAGAGATTATACCTAAATATCATAAAGATTTCAGGAAATCAGACTAAACAATAATCAATGAAGAGTATCAAGTGCGTATGAATAAGAACATAGATTTTTAGTGTGTGACTGAACGAGTGAAATGAAATTCTGTCAAGTGTTGAATTTATATAAGTGCGAAAAACTCTTAGACGCATGACCACTGTGAAGGCGCACGACCACCGTTGAGACGCATGAGACTTAGGCGCATGACTACTGTACAGTCGTATGACTCCTGTTTAGACGCATGAGACGTAGACACATGAACTCACTTGGTCAGATTTTATCAAAATGGACTTAGGCGCATGGGCATTGTTCAGGCGCATGAGCACTGTTTAGGCGCATGACCTAGCCTGAAACGCTTAACACTTGGACAATTTCAAGAACCCTCAGTTCGTATGAGAACTGTTTAGGCGCATGGACTTTCAAAGCATCCACACTTGGAATATTTTCAACATGGAAATTCTGGAACTGTTAAGGCGCATGAGCTTGGTTGATACGTGTAACACCTGACCTCTCGTAGCACCAATATTGTCCGCTTTGCCCCCAAGGAGCTCACGGATTTGCTTTTGGTTGCCCGGGTGAAAACTTCCCAGGGAGGTCACCCATCCCTAGATTACTCCCACCTGAGCACGCTTAACTGTGGAGTTCTCCTCTCATCCACAGCCAATACGCTCAAAACGCGTTGGTGATATTAGAGACCAGACATTACTTATGAACCAGGAATCTCTTCTGTCCACGACCGATGTGGGATATATGCAGGGTGTCACAATCACCCCCCCTTTGGACTCATCGTCCTCGATGAGCCCGAGAACACCCTCACCATCCCCGGTGAGGTTTGTCCCACCATCGCGACGGGCACAGGAGTGGCTCTGATACCATTCTGTAACACCTGACCTCTCGTAGCACCAATATTGTCCGCTTTGCCCCCAAGGAGCTCACGGATTTGCTTTTGGTTGCCCGGGTGAAAACTTCCCAGGGAGGTCACCCATCCCTAGATTACTCCTACCTGAGCACGCTTAACTGTGGAGTTCTCCTCTCATCCACAGCCAATACGCTCAAAACGCGTTGGTGATATTAGAGACCAGACATTACTTATGAACCAGGAATCTCTTCTGTCCACAACCGATGTGGGATATATGCAGGGTGTCACAATACGCCCAACACTTAACCAATTTTTCAGACTTATGACAACTGTTTAGGCGCATGAGTTGGAACCAAAACGCCCAATACTTGAACAAAAAATCTGAAACTTCATCATACTCCTGAAATGGACTTTTGATCACTGTTCAGGCGTATGAGGACCTTTTCATATGTCTAACACTTAGAATTTTCTCACCAAATTTATCCAAACCCTAATTTTGAAAATTGTTACTGTTCATCATGAAATTTTCAACCCTTGGTCAAAGTTTGACTTTTTGACTTTTAACATTTAATTATCACTTTCTCACTCAAACTTTACTTTTTATTTCTCAAATAATTTCCCGTCATTTTAGTCTCAAAATTTTGAAATTTTTCAAAAATTACAAATAATCTCAATTCTTTATTTTTGATTGCAAGAAGCTTTTTCACATTTCAACTTAATTTGAAATCTTTTAAGGTTCATTTTTTGAATCATATCAAACACACACATACTTGAAAACTTTTAGCATCATCCTTTTCATCCAAACATTTATTTTGATTTTCTTTTACAATCGTTACTCCCCCTAAACTTTTAAGTTCACAAACTTAGAAGTTTATTTGATTCTTGAAAAAATAAAGATAAACCGGTCATTATCAACATGCCTACACATAGCAAATCATGCAAAAGTCCAAATAAAGCAAAATAAAACTCTACTATATACTTAATGAATCACATGCCTGCAGTGAGATCATATCAGTTAACAATCAGCACATTAACCAAAAAAAAATTGTGGATAGTCATAGACAGTGATTAAATCCTGATCAGGTGTGTTCCAGGTCAGCGTTTCCACAGCAGAGGAGACACTAGATCTAAGGACAGACAGATGAGTACTTTGTCAAAAGTATCAGCACACTTACTTTTTCAATTCTTGGATTGATTAAAGTTCGATTAGATATGACATTATGTAACCCACACTTAGACTTAGAGTCCGACCCTCGTCAAGGAATGCAAGCAAGCACTTTTACTCAACTTAAAAACCTAACATATATGTATAACCAGATCTCATGTTTAGGTCAATGAGAGAATCATCATGGTAAAACCATTTGATAATCTCCGAGAAAACCACCATGGATGAACCATTAGGTAATCTCCGAATCCGTTTCATAAAGAAATAGATAGAGATGATTCATAAAGAATCATAGAACATCCATTTTGGACTTTTGAAAGGATTGTGCACATTGGCATCTTTTGCATCAGGTGAGAATATCCAGGTCTGTAATAACTTACAACAAAGGATACCTCGTCACTTCAGGTCTATGATGACTCATAACAGAGAAGTGAACAGATGCTATAAACAGATCTTACAATTATTCATATCACCACCAGGTTTGAGTTTGTGAATTAACAAGCAAACAATCAGATAAGTCAACACCACTCATTAGTACTAAGACGGATACACACAAATGCATAATAATTTAGTTAAATCACAAGAATCTACTTTTTCAGTATATTTGCTTGAGTTTACCCGCACATCATATCTGATCACGTCAAACTTTATTAACGAGTGAAGTATGCAACTGATTAAAACTGATGTACTATCATCTCACATATTGCAATAGCAGATTCAATTCTAAAATAAGAAATGACCAACTAAACTATATTTTTATACTTTCATTTTATATTTTTCTATTTTGATTGTGCAATTTTCTAGTTTTGTATTTGCTTTTTCTTTTAGCACACACACACAATATATATACAATCAGGCAGTCAACTTTGAAAGTTTCGCTTTTATTGTTGTTAATTGATAGAATTGATGATTGAGGATTGATTAACGGTGTATATACTACTTGATTAAAAGTTTTCAGATCAATTAATCAAGTTTTGAAGAATATGATAAGATCAGGTTGTTATGAAGATGATGAATCAGGCGCTTGGAGTGTTAAAATCATCTGAAAATTGCTCAAGTGTTTAGGCGCACAACAACTGTTTAGGCGCATCAACACTGTTTGGGCGTTTCAGAGTTGGACGTTTTGACACTTGTTGGACATTTTACCACTGTTTGGACGTTTTTGAAACCTAAGAGTTCTAGGCGTTTGAAGACTGTTTGGGTGCTTCAGTTGAAAATTCAAAAAATTTGACTAAGTACCCAGGCGTTTGACAACTGTTCGGGCGTTTGACAACTGTTCAAGCGCATCCTCATCTGGGCGTTTCAGAATTCTACTAAGGCATTCCCTTAGGTGTTCAAGTTCAAAGTGGGCGTTTCACAAGCATCAGGCACATCAGATTTCAGACTTTTCATTCAACACTTAGAAAATTTTTCAAAAACTAAAATCCAAAAATATCAAACAAAACCTGACGCGAATAAACTCCATTTTAAGCAATTTACCATTGTTAATAAGTATGGCAAGCCCAAGACCATCTCGGCTTGGGTTGATAATTCAACTTAAATGTCTTTGAAATGCAGGTACTCCCAAGAAGACCAATAAACACGTGGTACGTTGATAGTGGGTGTAGCCGGCATACGACAGGCAATCATGCCTTACTACAAGACTTTAAGACAAAAGATGGTATGCATGTAGCATTTGGAGGTGATGTAGGTGGAAAGATTACCGGAGAAGAAACGGTATCAAATGGGATTATTAGCTTTGATAAAGTCAACTACTGTGATCAGTTGAACTTTAATCTTTTAAGCGTTTCCCAAATTTGTGATAAATAATATTCTGCTTTATTTGATGACTCTTATTGTTATATTTTAAAGCCAGGTTTTTAGATTAGCAAAGAATGGGTGGTTGTTAAAGCTTTTCGTGATCGAGATGTCTACAAGCTAGATAAGTCTCAAGTTGATCCTTCAACAGAAACAACTTGCCTAATTGCTCAAGCATCAAATGATGAAAGCCAGCTTTGGCATAGACGTCTCGGGCATTCTAACTTCAAAAACATGAACAAGCTTGCTGCAGGAAATCATGTAGTACGCATTCCAACAAAGAAGTTTGCTACATCAGATCTTTGTAAAGCATGTTTGAAAGGGAAACAACACAGAGCGTCTTATAAGTCCAAGCTGATAAACTGAAATTCCAAGCCTCTACAGATGTTGCACATAGATCTATTCGGTCCGGTAAACGTGCAAAGTATTGGAAAGAAATCTTATTGTTTAGTTATCATTGATGACTTTACAAGATTTTCTTGGGTTTTTTTTTTGCATGCTAAGTCTGAAACGGCTGAATTATTAAAAGAGTTTATCATTAAAGTAGAAAATCAACTAGATCAAAGAGTAAAAATCATTTGAAGTGATAATGGAACAGAATTTAAAAATGCTAATGTTGACATGTTTTATGCAGGAATAGGGATCGTTCATCAGTTCAGTGCCTCGTTCATCAGTTCAGTGCTCCTAGAATTCCACAACAAAATGGAGTTGTAGAAAGGAAGAACAGAACTTTGATTGAGGCAGCTCGTGCAATGTTAGCAGATGCAATGATTCCAATCACTTTCTAGGATGAAGCCATATCAACTGCGTGTTTTGTTCAGAATTGTACACTATTAGTGAAAGATAAACAGAAAACTCCTTATGAGTTGATGTTTGGCGGGAAACCAAACATAGATTTTCTTAAATCTTTTGGTCCGAATAAGAAGAACAGTTTCGCACACAAATCTGATAAAACTTCAGATCTGAATGTGTGAAATCACTCAATTATGATTCAATTCATGTTTCTAATGATGAAACACAACTGAAATCAACAATTAATTGATCAATTGCTATCAAACACAGATTCAAGTGATTCACAGAGCTCAAAAGTTGATTTTAAGCTTCAAATCACTGAACCGAAAGCTCTGATACCATTTGATAGGTTCAAATGGATCGATCTGTGTTGATGTTGTAATGCAATTATCAATATATGCACAAAGTAATTAACAAAAGCAAAATACTTCAAAAATTCATAGAGTTTTCATTGATAGCAAAAATGCAATTAGATACAATGTACAGAGAGTTTTCTTCGAAGTCGCTCTCAAAGTCTACCTGCACAAAATACATAATATCCTATTTATACTAACAATGAAAACTAAGGAACATATATTTACAAATAAGTCCCTATACTATGACAAAAACAAAATATAAAAATTAAATGCTAATCTTCAAGAGCTCCAACAGTTGTCCTTGATAAAATACCACTTTAATATTTAATATGTTATTTTAGGACTAAAATTAAACTTAGATGTCATATTATTTAGTGTCAAATTTATGTATCAAAGATTGGAAATTTATATGTTTTAATAACTTTTTCAGTCCCGAATATGTTTTCTTATAAACTAATAATCAGTACCTTGTATGCATTTTTTCCTAATCTTATATAAACTAATAATCAGTACATTATTGGTAAAAATAAAAAGTTCATTTTGCCTAAAAAGACCAAGAAACAATTTTGGCCATTAAGTTTCCTAATCTAAAATTAATGAAGGCTTAAGATTCAAGTGGAGAAGAAAATCAAGTGTAGGGGTATATTTGGAATATACACCTTTGTTGACTTTTTTCAAATTATCTTACTTTTTTTAAACGTTGATAACTTTTTCATACAATATTATTTTTGAAACAATAACACCATAAAATCAAGCATGTTTTTCTCTTTAATTTGAGTATAGTATTGCTATAATTTTTTGATGAAAAAAATTGGACTGTACAAAATTATGCTGTTTTATACGAAATTATGTTGTTTTCCATAAAACAACACATTTTAAGAATAAAACAACATATAATTTATAACAAAAAACACCAAATTCATGTGAGAAAATACTACAATATTATAAAACAACACCACTAAAAATACATATTTTAGTATTATATAATGTTAAAAAGCACAAAAATAACATAACAGCACAAAAACGTAATACGCCACAATATATTTTAAGTAGTATAAATAACAAACCAACACAACAAAACATTAAATACAACACAACAAACAAAAACAACAAAATAATACAACAAACAAACACATCAAAATAGCACAGCAGACCAACACATCTAAACAAAACAGCAATATGAAATGTATTGAAAAATTAAGTTGTTTGATATTAGTATTTAGTATTTAGTATTTTTAATCATCTTATAGGTGTTAATATATCAATAAGTTGTTACGCAAGATAGTGGAAATATTTAAGTTTTAATCATCTTATTAGGTATATCAATATTAGTTTGTTCAATGTACATGTGTGAAAAATTAGTAGGAAATAGTTTTATCCTGTCATACTTTTTCTAGACTTTTTAGGGAAAATGATTTTTTTATTTGAACCACCCCCTGTATACAAACTTATTATTTAGTAAAAACCGTGAGAACCTATATTATTTTACCACGTGGACTGTTTGCTTAATAGACAGTAGGGGCAATCCTATCATAGCAATTTAAGTTTGTTTTGGTAACTATTTATTTTATGCAATTAAAATAACTTCTAAACTAATTTTTTTAATTCAAAAGTAATTAACCATCAAAAATTAAAATTTTACATTTATTCATTATTTCATCTTCACTTGCATTCACATTCTAACCACTGTTGCGATCTCATTCTTTTAGTCGACCGTACTATTTTAATTTTGTGTTATTTAAGGTTAATGTGCTATTTTAGGTGTATACGCTACTTTTAATGAAACTTAAATGTTTTTCATTGTTAAAATGATGTTCTTTTAAAAAACATTATATTGAAGTAGTAATTTACTTTTGTTAAGTGTTTATAGGGCATTTTTTAGTGTCGTTTTGACATTATAAAGTGTTTTGTTGATATTGTGCAGTGTTATGTTCATTAAGTGTTGTTTTAGTTTTATGTATTGTTTTAAGTGTATGTGCTACTCTAAGATAAAAATTGAGTTTGTAATTGTTTTAATGGTAATGTGTTTTAAAAATATGTATTCAAGTGCTACTTTTATATATGAAGTGATTATTTTGTGTTATAAAGTTTTAGTTAAACTATAAAGTGCTATTTTTGTTGTGTGCTATTTTACGAAAGTAGCACCGTTTATATTTATTAAGTGCTACTTTCGAAAACTTTTTGAAAACATGTTATTATTTTTTTAAAAAATATATAGCAACATTATAGACATATTAAAGATAAAAAATGCTTCATTTTATAGTATAATTTTTTTTAAATAATAAAGTGTATATATATATGAGATATGTTAGCTTTAAAGTATTGGTAAAAGTAGTTATTATTTTTTAAGAAAAGTCAACACATGATAAATCTAGAATTTATTATGAATGTTAATTTTGTTTTTTAGTTAGCACTAATTACTAATTTGCCTTTATTCTTGTTAACTATTACACTAATTAAATATTAATGGCTTGTCATTAATATTAGCCATCAATATATTTAATGAACGTATCAGATTGTTTCTTACGGTTGTTAGATAGCATAGAGTTTGTATCGTAACCATTTATATATATATATATATATATATATATATATATGTAGGGGAGGGATCCTTTGAAAACCATATTATAAATGAAAACCATGAAAACTAGTGGTTACATATATGTAAGTACGTGTTACAAAGTGTGCAACTAACAGTTACATACATGTATGGGTTATATATATGTAAGTACGTGTTAACATGTGTACAACTAAGAGTTACGTACATGTAGCTCCTACAAGTTACGTATATGTATCGTTTCGTCATCATCGACGTTCCTTTGAGTTTATATGAAAATATATATAATGAAGTTGAAAAATAAGGTTGAAGTTTACTCAAATATATTTTAAACAATTAGAAAGTTAAATCAATTATAAATTATGTGATTGGGTAGTGGTGGTTTTACGGTTTTTAATTATAAATATGGTTTTCATTTGATCCCTCCCCTATGTATGTATATGTATATATAGGGGTAGGGATCAAACGAGAACTCACTTATTTTGTGACAACTCTAGAAACCAGTGTGATCCACACATGTTCAAGGGCAAAATGGTAAATAATAATAACATAATAAAAAAATTTATAAAACAGAAAATAACATAAAAATAAAAAAAGTAAAATGAAAAAAATGTTTCTCTTGTTTCCCTCTTTCATAAGAAAACTAAAAAAATTATTAAAAATAAAAAAAAACTCATTTTTTTATGAACGTCATTTTACACATATGTAATAACTGAAAATACACATGTGTAAAACATGATTTACACATGTGTAATGACTAATTTAAAAATGTGTAAATAACTAGTAAATGATTTTTTAAAAAAGCGTATCAATATAGTACGCGTTGAAAGGATAAAAAATATTGAAATTAATGGTGAGATTTTTTTGAAAATATAATGTCGTGAAAAAAGTTATGAATAAAAAAATGGTGGAAATTGCATGTTACTTGCATGTTACTTAAATATGTTGATCATATTGTTTCTTAGTGTTCTCACGAAAAAATCTAGTTCTCAAGATAACCCTACCATATATATATATATATATATATATATATATATGGTAGGGTTCAATTGTAAAAAACTAAAAATTATATAAAGTAACAAACTAAATCTTAGCCACCCATTCATTTGAGATCAATGGTTATCAGATTTTTAAATAAAATAAGAGTTTTGTAATTTAGTGGGATCTTTTACATATAAAATATATAAAAGGGTATTATGATATTTTTACACATAGCATATCATTGATAGTTGAGTACGTTTGATTTGACATCTAATTTTGCAAATCTTACAAATCTTCATAATTTTGGTCATTATTTTTCCTCACCCCAGATCTTTATCTTTACCAAAATCTTTATTTTCACTAAAATCATCATCTTCATCCTACATCTTCAATCAAAAATTATTTTCAAAAAACCTGCAATGATATAATCTATCAAAAATAGCATCTTCATCTTCAATCATGTAAAGCTGTGACGGTGGTAACGGTGGTAATGGCGGCAAGAACTGATGGCTTTTTGTTGGTTTTCACTTTTTGTTTGTGCGATGAACAGCGGTGGCGGTGGCTACAGCAACGGCGAAGGTAATGGTGGCGACGACATGTAATAAAATTAACACATGTGTAAAGTAATATATTTTGAT
This sequence comes from Flaveria robusta, assembly GCA_025506415.1. Lineage (NCBI taxonomy): Eukaryota > Viridiplantae > Streptophyta > Magnoliopsida > Asterales > Asteraceae > Flaveria > Flaveria robusta. The sequence continues at coordinate 9,232,270 of CM046472.1, read as the reverse complement.
TAATTTTCTATTTAACATGTGTTAACTTTTTACCATTAAAAATTCTGTTACACATGTAATAAGAATTTGACAGTTAGTGAACACATTTCACATGTGTAACACTTTGTTTGCAATCTTCTTTATTCTTTTTATTCTCTTCGATAACAATCATTTTATGATTTTATAGATTTTTAGTTTATTTTTCTATGTTTTTAGCCTTTGGTAGACATATCATAAACTTTCATTTTTAAGACACATAGGTGTGATGATGAAAAATTTATGTACTAGTCTTGTATAGCCTGTGTGATGAATCATAAGCATCATGGCTTGTTTGTTAATTGATGACAAATGCAATTTAATTTAAAGTACTATGTGTAAAAAATGATTTACACGTACATTTATTAGTTGAAAATTTATTTGATTTGTTGAAATCATAAGTTTACAAACGTGTAATGACAACATTACACATGTGTAAAAATAAGTTACGTACGTGATAAATTACTAATTTTAAAAATGTTTTTTTTAACACATGTTAATATATTTTAAGTGTTATTTTTTGTTTTTCTATGATATTTTTTATTGAATTTCAGTTACTAGTAGTTTACAAAATCGAAGATTACTTAAGAAAATTTACTAATATATATTCATTTGTAATATAGTCATTTGGGCTTTTGTGATATATATGCTGTTATTTAAATTAACTCTAAATGTATGTAATGTTCTAATTATATATTAACTTTATTAACCTTGGAATGATACATTGTTTTAAATATACATGAATTCTCACATTAATAGCGGTGTAAAAATATATTATTATGATATAACTTTTATTATAAGATAAAAATTATATAAAATAGTAATATGACATAAAAATAAAATAAAATAAAATTTATTTGCTCACATAAATTATTAATATGATTTTACGAAGAAAAAGTATATAAAGGTGAAGATGAATTAATGGGTTTAAAATTATTAAGAATGAAAAGTACAAGGTAATAAATTCATGTTAAAACAAATATCAAATCACTAGTTTTGATTAATGTAATTTACAATAAAATATAAAGATATGATAAAAGGAGGGAAAATTAATCTATACTAATAAATGATTATATATGGTGCCACATGTCAACATGAGGTTTCACCTCATAAACATTTTCCCGTCTAAACCTCATTTAAAATTTTTTCCGTAAAACATGTTATCTTATTTATCTTGAAGATTTTAGTTTGTTAACTAACTTAATCACCACCAAATTTCTAGGGATTTTAAATTCCTTACACCAATCATTCCAAAACTTATTTAACTCTTTAAATTCTATATTAATCAACTCACAAATTTTAATTTTTACATTATCGATTGCTAATTTATTATTTATTATTGGTCAGTGATTATCTACTGTTCTTCGACTTTGTTCAAACATCAAATAAGGTATTTTCATCTTCTATAACCGTACCTAGTGTACATTCAACGATTATTTTTTGTTTCTTTATCCTTTTTGTTGTCCGTTAGTATTTTGTTTTCATAAGATATTAATTTCATTGTTTACTTTTTGATTTATGTTTTGATATGTATCTTAGTGACTTATTAAATATCCATTATTGGGTTTTGATTATCACGATGAAAAAAAATTAATATTGGTTTATTGTTGCCGACATTAGATTGATTTCAAATTAAGTCTATAGTATATGTAATAATCAAATAGTTAGGGCTTATAAATTTATATTTGTCTTATTTTGTTAATAAACTTTTCTTTTTTTAATGTTCTTTTCTAGGCATGAACAACCTTTTAGTTGTTTGATTGTTTCCCCAAAACTGTGTTTCCAGATCTTTTTTAACAAAAAATAACATCGAATATACGTAAATTTCCAAACTCTAAAGAAAAACTAATTGTTTTATCATTTTTCCTCCAATTATAAATGCTATTAAAGTACTATGTCGGTGGCTACACTGCCACCATGCAAGTACTGTAGCTTCTCGTACAAATTGCATCACAGGGGAAGAAGCAGATAAAGAAGCCCGAACTTTGACTCACTTCAACCTATTGGTGGGTGCGACCACAACTAAATTAGGGGTGCTCAAATCAAAGTGTAACAGCGCAAGAAAGCTTGAAGATTTCGATCCAAGGCTACAACAACCGCACCCACTTCAATTGCATCAACAAAACAACACCCACATTCAAGAAATTAGCAACAATCAGATGAAGATTACACATAAAACGGTGTGAGGAGCCACATTCAAGAAATTGCATCACTGTCACTGTCTTTCTTTTCCTTTTTCTCTTCTCTCGCATCCTCGTCTTTCTCAATAACAACTTTCTTCTTTGTCTTTTTGTCCTTTCCAATCTCCTTGAAGATCTCAGTCATGATATAGGGAATAAAGGTTTGTTGAACCTAATGCACCTCATTAGCAATGGCTTCCCTAACCATTGGCTCTAATAAAATCGATTCATTAGTACTTTAGTGCCTATGAGCCTTAGACTCTATACGTTTAGTCCTGGTTGCTTTAATTTTGCTTTGGGTGACTAGTGTCTTGCTAGCATGGCCACCACATGCACCACCACGACATAATAAGCACCACATCTTGCACCACCTCAAGTACTCTTTTTTCAAGCCATATCTTATTTCCTAATAAGGTTTAAAACACCAATATTATCATTTAAGGTATTAGATCATATGGTAAGTAGTGTAAGTTCTTAATGGCATTGGCCAGATGTAACTAACTACTTACCTTACTTTTTATGCCCTAAACATTATTAATCTTGAGTCACATCAGTCTTTAAACCTGCCATCATATTCAGTACATACATACACACAATCATACATACATACAAATTCATTATCACTTATTGTTATCAAAACAATCTCTAGCTTTACATTAACTATACATTAATCATTACTTTTACTTTACCTCTTGGCATGACGTTATTACCTGAATTGATAACCTCTATTAGGTCTTGTTCTCAATTTAAGCATAGCTATATATCAATGTACCCAAATCTTTGAAACCATAGCTCTAATACCAACTGCTAATGCTCCGTTTCCAAGTAATCTCACAATTGGGGTTTTTTGGACATCAGGAAACAACAGTGGGAACACAAAATTCTTATAATCTAAACATTCACTATTATAGTTGCGGAAATTAAAACTATCAATACATAGGACATTATCCAAAATCTATTATATTCACCCATAAGATAATTCAATCTATCCAAATGCTAGTCTTGAACACAACCATGTCACTTAACATTTATGCCAAGCTATCATTTTTTATTACATCTTTTATTTACCTACCAAGCTAATATGCATACAAAAATTAGTGTTGTTGAGGAGTTATAGTTATAAAGCTTTAAAGAAACTCTTTTGCATATAAGTCATTTAAACATCTTTAAGTGTAACTAGAATTAAATCATCAATACATTATACATATAGATCTTTATCATGTATAGATGTGCACAAACATAAAACACAAATGAGATCTTACCGTGATGGTCACCGCACTTCAAGATCAGTGAGGCTAAGTCTTCATCCTTCTTTGCGGAAAAACTTTTGTGGCTAAATTGTAATATACAAGAAAGTTAGGTTGGCTTTTATGATGAAGTGACGCTCGCTTTTTTTAACCAAGTACACTTTTGCTTTTACGGCAATGAAGGTCATTATGACATGTGATTTTATTTTCATTTTGATATTCAAGATCATGTCCCCACTAACGACCCGGGCTCAACGCTATGTCTCGCCCAATTATTTTTGTTTTTTTTCTTTCTCTTGTCTTGGGTTTCATAAAAGCGTAGATGATGTCGTGACCTGGGTATACAATGTGGATTCTTGATGCCTTACGATTTATGTGATAGTGATCATCTTTGCGATGTGTTTTTCATCCATGATTTGATATTTGGGATTGGAACTCCCGGCACAATGCACAAGAAGAAAACCTATTTATTTATTACTACAAAACAATTTTTCATAAAAACTATTTATCTTTAAATAATTATTACTATCATAATCAATTATTAAATTCCTTAACTATAACTCCTCATTTTTCATTCTTCTATATGTGATCCGGTCGTTATCAACATGTGTGACCGATAGTAACATTACTAAATTTATGTCAAATTGTGTGTGTCACTTCCAACAGAACGTAGTTTTTTTTGAAGAAAAATTCTACTACTGAGATATTGTTTCTACCAATAGAATTTTTGGTGCTACTTAGGTTGACAAATCTAGACGATTACTAAAGACGACATTTGATTTTTCTAACAAATTGTAATTAAATATGTTTTAATTTATTTCATGTATGCATTCATAGCTTGTAGCTAGAAGTTAATCTAGTATCTTGTGTGCAATTACTATAGTGTTAGTTGCGGTAAGTTTTTTATGCTCCTTTGCATATAAGGTTTTTTGATTATTAAAAGATGTGAGAAAACATAATCATTTCAATTAAAACAAGAGTTAATTACACGAATGGTCCCTGTGATTTGTTGAAAATAACAAGTTCGGGTACTAAGGGTTTCTTGTAACAGTTTAAGGTATTGTGTTTACATATTGTAACGAGTTAAGGTATTAACACTAACAAATTTTAACTTTTCTATTAAATCTAAAGGCATTTCTGTCTTTTTTAGTTTATAAGTACTACTAATGTAACTTAAGGGAGTGTTTGTGTCATTTAACATATATACACACATAGTGTATGTATGTTTATCTCCTTCATAGCCATACTAATTTCACCCCCACTGCCGATCACCATCGTCGGCCGCCACCCTAGGCCACCACCGCGCGGCCCCCACTGTCGGCCACCACCCCATCACAACATCTTCACCGACCACTGTCACTCAATCTATTATCGTCGCCCATAACAAAAACCCCCGACCCACCCACTATCGTCTCCATCCCATTCTCATTTCAAACCATCACCACCACTAAATCCACCTCCCCGCCCACCATTTCAGCCTTGTGGGGACTAATGTTTCCGCCACCATCTTGGTGGTTTGGTCAATACTAGCACTATCATAGACGGACGCAACCACCACTGAAAACCCTAATTTCGTCAAAAGGTTAAACCACCATCATCTAGCCACCACCATCGGCCACCGTCATAACATTTTGTCCGACCACACCAATCCGACGACACCACCACAATCAATGCCAAACACACTGTCGGTCCGCCCACCCTAATTGGGGATTCTTGATTTTAGGGTTTGTAAGTAACAAAAGTAGTTCAATGGGGAGGAAGTGGCAGTGGATAGTGCGACAGTGGTGATAATGCGATGATGATGGTGGTGGTTATAGTCGGACGATGATAATGTTATGGTTCTGTTGTTTCATTTAAAGATTTGAAAAAAACGGTGGTGATGAGGATGATGTGATGAGGTGGGAGCCAACGATGGGAGCTGTTCTTAATACCCAAACCTGTTCTTTTCATTAAACCACAAGGACCATTTGCGTAATTAACTCTTAATACAATGGTAGTATTGAGTATAATTTCGTTACTTACTTCTTTGATTGTAATTAAACATTAACTTGGTTTCCTTAATTTTGTCACATTACACATCTTATAACCAATTAGTTAAGTTAACTAACTAAGTTACCCATCTCATAAGCAATTAATCAAGTTAACTAAGTGTCGAGAACTTGCAAATTACTTGATTAATTCTAGCAACTTCGAAATGAATGATTAAGATTTTGAATGTGAAATTAGAGATTAAACATGTTTGAATACGATGGAAACTTTTCGCATCATATTAAACTTGTTTAAGCAATTGCGAAAATCTATTGTGTGGGATAAGCATTAAGCGGTACTTGGATTAGCTTCCGATATGATTTTAAGAATTTTCACCTATTTTATACATTTTATTGAATATCATGATGGGTATTCACCTAGGACTATGTGTTTTAGATCATACGTTTTCAAGCTAGTAAGGGCCCTCGTAAGATGATAAACTATGGGTCAATCTTGTCATGCAAGTCGAACTATGGTCATGAAATAACTAGATTATGTGATAATATTTATACTGAGTCATAGAGTTATTACTTGTATGTTCATCACACTTTTGTGATTTAGAAATTATGATGTAACTTAATGTAAGCTATTTGAAATGTTTCTCGCATAATGAAAATTTGTAATATATAGGTTGAAATTATTAACAAAACTATTTATAAAAGTATAAGTATTACATGATTAGTATCCGAGTCATGAGTAATGAACATTCTTGGGTGCAAGTCTACTATGTAATCTTTATTTGAGGAAAAAACCATTATTCATTTAATTTGATTATTATATATTTATTTATTATTCATTAATCACTTTTTTCGCTGTTAATCCAACCCTGATACAACTTCCAAATATTCAAGAAAAACACCCCACCAACTACCATAGTCCATAATAAAAAGAGAAGTTAAACACTATTAACGCACGCTAACCACCGATCATGAAGCAAACTCTAACCCAGTTGAATTTTAACTTAGAACTGCTAGGTGAACTCCTCAAAGCTACAATATTTATTGGATAACATGTTAATTGGGCTTGATATTACAAATAAGTAGTTTATTTTTCGGATTTTGAATAAAGATGGTAAAATACATTATTATTATTATTATAAATTTGTTACAAAAGAATCATCTTAAACACATCAAAAGCATCAAACATGTTGACAGCCCTCTAGTTTCTCATTTCTCCCTTCAAACTTGATGTACTTGTACCAGTTTGCCACTAACAAGTATACCACAAAATCGGCACTTGTCAAAATGGCTAACAAAAAATAAAAGTTGTCCAAATGACCCTTGTTTAGATTTCCAGGAATCCATCCAGGCATTCTGTCACTACTAGAAATCTTCATCACAATTGTCACAAGCAGACTACTCACATAGTTCCCTAGTGAAATCGACGTCATGCATAACGCACTTCCAAAGCTTTTTAGCCCATCTGGTGCTTGTCCATTAAAAAACTCCAGCTGCCCTACATACATAAAAACCTCAGAAGCACCAATGAGTACATATTGTGGGACTTGCCAGAATATGCTCAAAGTGCTAGATCCTTCACAATCTATGCAATCAGTCTTTTTATATTTTAGCCTAAAGTGTTCAACAATGCCTGCTACCACCATTGAAAGTATAGCAATCACAAGGCCGACCCCCATCCTTTGAAGCTCGGTTAACCCTTTGGGGCAATGGGATTTCTTAACCCTCGCTACTAATGGATCAAGAACCCGTCTATAAATGAAAATGAAGGCTGCAACGCTAAGGATGTCGAAGGTGGACATGCTTGCTGGTGGAATGTGAAAGTTTGAGATGTTGGTCTTCATTGCAGCTCCTTGTTCGACGAACAAAGAAGCCATTTGGGTGAATACTACTGAATAAAGGATTGTACATAGCCAAATTGGTAGGAGTCTTAAGATGCATTTCACTTCTTCAACTTGTGTTACGGTACATAGGCTCCATGGGTTGTTATCAATATTTTCAATCGAATTCTCCTTCGAAGTGATTACCGCAGCTCTATCCAAGAATCTGGTATAACAAAAATTGTTAAAAACGATGAAAGTTAATGTGAATAAACATGCAACTTAATAGGTAAAATTCATACTTAAATCCTGTGGTGTGAAGAATATTTCTGCTACTCTTATTGTTATTTTCATTGGCATCAACTTCATATAACTCATCTCCATTAGAAGGGATCACAACCTTCCATTTCTTGATTGAAGCAACCATCACTTGGCAAAATCTTGACAAGGGATTACCGGTGGGTACAAAATGTCGATATCTTGGCGTGCCAATGAGGAACAAGATCAACGCCACAAGCGCAGAGGCCGCTGAAGCCCAAAATCCTAATGCCCACATCCCTTTATCTTCAAAATACCCTAATATAGTGTTTGAAAAGAGTGATCCAAGATTTAATGCCAAATAGAAGTAGCTAAAGAACGACACTTTTCCATGCCCTTCACTAGGATGATCCTCATCAAACTGATCTGCACCAAATGTGGCTATGTTGGGTTGGTACCCTCCATTTCCAAGCGCGATAAGGTATATTGAAACGTAGAACATAGCCGTGGCAAAGCTAGAGTGTTTCCCACATGGAGTCTTTTCACTTCCGCATCCCTCGGGCTTCTCCAAGAAAATGTATGTTGAGAGTGATAAAGACACCAAACCCTGCCAATATCAAAACCAATTCATCCTATATATTAGATAACTTACCTAGGTGATCTAGTACTATTAGTACTATATCTTTTTAAACATACCACAACAAAAATGGCTTGGAAGATGGCACAAGTCTTGTAACGCCCCCAGTATGAGTCACTAAGGAAGGCCCCTAGGAGCGAGAAAATGTAGACGGTGCCGGTCCATTTACTAACATTGTTAGCAGCTTCAGCATTGTCTTGACCCATCACTCTAGTCAGGAACAGAACCAAGTTCACCCCTACTCCAAAAAATGCTAGTGTAGCTAGCCCTTGGTTAACTGTTATGGTTTATTCCATCACAGGACAAACACAAGTTAATTAGGTCTATATACTTCTATACAGTAATAAGTTAGGCTAATAATATCTTGAAACAAGTCATGCATTACCAAGAATGAGGATTGCAGCAAACCATGACCCGGTTCTTTCGCGAACCGCTGGTTGGCCTTTTCTATCGACCGATCCATCCAAAGTGCATTCCTCGTTCTTTTTCTCCATTTTCTCCTCGAATTTTCTCTGCAGGAAATCATGAAAATCATTAAAAGGCGCGATAAACAAAAATAATAAAACATAGAGAGAAATTAATTAATTTTTGCTCGTTCATACATAGTAACCAATTAACATTGACGTTAATTAATCACCTAGATTCTAGGATCAAACGTCATATATTAACATGGACGTTAATTAACATGGGCGTGTTATAAGTTATAACACGCCAATACCCTTGATTAACATGAATATTGATCACTACATCTCTCTGCTAATAAAACTAACCATTTTAACCATGTTTAAGCAATCCATAATAGCTTGTTGCTCTTCTTGATCGATGATATGGTTATAGACTTATAGATAGAAAGAGAAAGATAGAAAATATAGAGAGATATATAATCTGAATGGTGAAGGGGGATGAGGAATGATGGTTATATATAGATGATGAATATTACTTTAGATAATTGCTTGATGAAAAGGGAGATTACGTAGGTGTAATGAGTGTGTTACAGTGAGGTACACCATTAAAATCCACTTGAGAAACAAACAAAAAAGGATGACAAAGCAAGTGGCTGGATATGGAAATTAATGTAATAAGAGTACCGGTGTTTTCGCCTCGTGCGCAGCCAAAGTGGTTCACTGAATGTGTTCAATTCTTAACGTAAATTAAAGCGCCATAAGACCGGTGTTTTGACAACACCAACAAGCAATCCCATTATGCATTTTACATGTTGTGTTTACAACTGTATTTAGTGTATTTAGTGGTATATATAAGGTGTCTTTTTGTGTTGTGAATATTAATTGAAGTAATGTTATTATCCCTTCCTTACTGTTTATTTAATAAAGTTAGTTGTTATAAGTAATGTTCTTAGAACCGAATCGGACAACGAACCGGTCATCTTACTGGTCGACCGACCGGACCGGATTTAAGAATCAAATGACGTAATAATTATATATATATTTATATTATATATATAGTTATATATATAATTCAATATAAGTATTTTATATGTATATCTTATACTTATAGATAAAGCATAACAATAATTATACAACCAACAATTAAATTTATCATCTGACATACCCCGTTAAACCCGTTAAAATAAAAAAAGATGATAAAAAATTAAAAATTTACAAAAAATTGAAAATCTAGTCCGAACCGGTTTCCAGTCTAACCACCGAACCGGTTTGAACCGATCGGTTCTTGAAGACAGAAATGATTTGTGATGGATCGGACCGGTGGCCCAACCGAATCACAGTTGTACCGGTCGGAATGGCCAATCCAATCCGGTCGTGACATCATTGGTTATAAGGACTTAATTATATTTTATCTACCAATTTTAGTGTTCAAAAGGTTTAAATATATTATGACTAAATTAAAAAAAGAATTAAAAATTGAAAATCCAGTTCGAACCGGTTTCCAGTCTAACCACCGAACCGGTTTGAACCGACCAGTTCTTGAAGACAGAAATGATTTGGGATGGATCGGACCGGTGGCCCAACCGAATCACAGTTGGACCGGTCGGAATGGCCAATCCAATCCGGTCGTGACATCATAGGTTATAAGGACTTAATTATATTTTATCTACCAATTTTAGTGTTCAAAAGGTTTAAATATATTATGACTAAATTAAAAAAAGAATTAAAAATTGGAAATCTTTGAACTTATAAAAATAATATATTAGAAACTTTCCTAGAAATTGAGTTTGTGACAAGTTGTCTACGAAGTGTAGAAAGTGCGGAATCATATCTCACAAACCGTTAAAATTAACTCCACTACTAAGAGCTACTTATTATAATTTTATTTCAAGTTGTTTGAGAAGTTAATGACTTAAGATATATTAATATTTTCCGGTGCTAAACAAATCAAATAAATAATACTAATAATTGTAGCAGACGAATCAAAGATATAGTACTGTTAGTCAATTGGCATATATGGTTCGGTAGTTATACTTCATCAATGGTCATTGGTGGGATTCTATTACGTGTTTGTTGTATTTAAATTAGTGGTCATGTAAATAAAGTTGTGTTTATGATATATAGGATCTCAAAGAAAACTTAGCTTCTTCAACTACAAAATCATTTTTCGTGCGATTTGGTAGTGTAGCAAGAGGGTTCTAATTGTGTTCAACACATAAAGGGCTTCGAATATCCACAAACAAGTATAACTTATTTGTATCTTATCACCGCACTCTTAAATTATAAATATTTATTCAAAAAACATGATACTATCAGTACATAACATACAATTATTACCAACGGACTAATTCATTGGTAAAGTGGTTTTCATTGTAACATGTGAGTGATACTCCTCCTTTTCACTCATGGATTAGCAACAAAATGTCGTTGACTGAGGACATAGGCATATTAACAATGGAAATAAATTTTATATACAAAAAGAACTAAAATATATATTTTCTTTTTCAATAATATAAAATAATAATTTATATTTTAATTGGCCCCGGTCATTGATTGATCGTGTTATCCTAGAAGTGTATCTTTTCATGATATTAGTAAAATTAGGGTAAAATAATCTACTTATAATTCACATACATTTATGCGTTTTTTTTTATATAAAAGAACACAAATTGATCACCAAATAAAAATATAAATAATGTGATACTATATTTAAGTTAAGAAAGAAACGTGATGTGGTTCGCCACAAAATTAAAACACCAATTGATCACCAAACTTCTGATGTCTTTTTCACCCTCTTCGAGTTCCCCACCACCACCATAGACCAACTAATTTGTTGTTGTGTGATTAAGCTGTCTTGACGTTGACATTATCTTTTCATGAAACTATTGTTTTCTACCTTTTCCCTTTTCTGAATATAAAAATCTGAACTTTCAAGAATTTTAGCATGCATATATGTAACTTCAATTTTTGATTAATAAAATAGCCCATGTGTTCCGATAACAATTTAATTATTAGGACTCAAGAAGATGAAATTTGAAGTAAAGCTTGTTAGCAATCATCAAGGGCAATTGCTACCAAATTATGTGAAAAAAAAAACAGTCACAAAATTAGTTTCGGTGGCAAAATGGTTGCAAATTTAATGTGTTTTAAGGCAACTTTGGACGTGTAACCAAGTTTGTTCCGACACCGGAAGTTTGAACAATATGGAAGATACTTGACCCGACCAGGTAGGCTAACGCGTTTGCTCAATCAGCTTAATTTATCTCTCACGATAAACTTAGGTTTTCTAGGATTCCATAATGAAAGCATTTAAAAATCTCTTCTAAATATAAAATCACTAAAACGGACTACTTTTTCATACTAACAAAGCTTGAAACTTCATGTACAATAAATCAGATTTCTGAATTTAAAAAGGAATTTAAGAGTATAAGAAAAATTATTTTTGTAGCTCAGTTTAGATGATAGGAAAAACTACATGTTCATTTGCATTGCTCTGAAAAGGTTCTTTATTCTTGTAAGAACTATATATTAATTGATGATATCTTAATTGAAATTGATAAATATAGCAGGACGTTGTGACTCTTTTATCATTAAAATATAAGAAAAAAATGTTTTTTAGTCTTGTTTAGACAATATGAAAAACTACATGTTCGTTCACATTGCTCTAAAAAGATTCTCGATCATGTAAGAATTGATACTTCATACCTTAATTTATAAAGTCTTAGCAATTCTGAGGAGACTCTTAACTTTGCTAGTAAGTGGTCAGTAGATTTATGAGGTTGTGCAGTTGGTAGTTGATGTCATGTCAATGAATCCAGTGTCAAATAAGTTTAGCATTGCTCATAACCTTAGACCTAAGAAGTCTCTTGTGTCACACCCTCAAAATCCACATGCGTAGTTTAATCGCGAGTCGTGTGAACAAACTAATATCCAAGTCATTAGTTACTCACAACGACTTTATATGTAACTTTTAAAACATACCCAAGAGTTTAAACTTTAAAACATAACGTAAGCGTTTAGTAAACATTTGAAAACTAAAGTATTAAAATTTAAAATGCGCAAAACATGTGCCCAAACCAATGACTGTAAATACGTAATAAACCAAATGTAAACAATGATTGTTCAAAGCATGCTTGACACATGCATGCTTCTAAGGGTAGCTGCTAGTAACGACCTGTGAAAAACATACTAGAAGTGTCAATACGACAGTTGGTGAGTTTAAGAGTTTATAATTCATCATAAGCAATAGCGTTTCTAAAGTATAAACAAGTGTGCTAAAATAGATAGCTAGTCTAATTTCATTAGTAATAATCATAGTGATTCCGCGATCGAACTAACTGTGTTGGTTTGTTTGCCTTCCACCACGACATACCAAGTCGTAACGCTGTTAGTTCTTTAGGATAATATTGCACCCTTTTGACCTCTACTTGTACGGGTGTGGCTTGTCAAACCCAGTAGTACTACACAAGATTTTCTGCTAGTTTCCTTAATTAACGATCCAAAAGTGCAAGGACTTTCAATGGTATAAAGCACTATGTTACACTATGCACATCTCATAACAGTAAAGCATTTGTAAAAAGTGTAAAGTCCTCAACACGATCGATTCCACATATGTTGCACTTGATATTCAAATTAAGACGGATGTGTGTGTGTGTGATATCAACGAACTTCAAACAAACTCAATCGAATATTATTAATCAAACGATTACAATACCAAAGGAGTTTACATCGTTTAAGCTCGATCCACCCGAGGTGAGCTCCCCTTGGGTGGCTTATCACACATCTCTCTGCTCTCTCACTCTCAGAGCACCTTTACAAATAAACACACATATTAAAATACAAAAGAAAACATCTATATATACTATCCAAATGTTCTCGCGCGAGAACATCAAGTTCTTGCGCGGCAACTCTAAGTTTTCGCACGATTAGATTTTTATTCATCTTCTTGGAGTTCTCACTTCCTTATATTTCTCGTATGATTTAAGTTTTTGCTTTTCACTTGATATTGTAATCCATAAAAGTTAGGTCCTTATAATTTCCCCCTATGGATTATGATATCAAGCTATGTTTGACTTCAGTCACTCATCTTCAAGAATTATCTAATCATCGGGTATCTGTCACTTCAGTCTTCCCCCTCAGCTTTAACCTCCTTCTAATGTATAGCTTCATAAAGGATATCACGTCTGAATCAAGATTAAACTAGTCTATCTTGATTACTTACAACTTAAGATGTATTAGGCATATGACAGAGGGATCCAACTTTCATTTTGGATTCCCGAAGAACCCGATTCTTCAATCCGATGACAAGATTCTGTGACGACGAACTAGATCATCTAAAGTATTCTTCCCCCTAAGTAAGATGTAATAAGCCCATATTGTCAGAGCAAGAATACTAAACAATCTTGATTCTTCACTTAATCAACCCGTTCGATCATTGTCCCCATCAGTAAGATAAGATAAGCCCACATTGTCAAGTTTTAATTCAAGAACGACCCGAATCAAATGTTGTAGATATAGAATCTTGAACTTGATCAAACATCACAAAAACCCCTTGTTTAAGTAACATGGTGAAGCTTTTGCATGAGAAAATTTTCGCAAATGACGGTTACTGCTGCGAAGATTTTTCATAAACTTTTCTCATGAAAAGTTTTCTCATGGAAAGTTTTCTCATGAAAATTCTCACATGAAAGTTCTCACATGAAAGTTCTCACATGGAAAGTTCTCAAATGAAAGTTTTCGCATGGAAGTTTTCGCGTGAAAGTTTTCTCATGAAAAGTTCTCTCATGAAAAAGTTCTCACAAAATACGGTTATTTTTGCAAAGTTTTCGCACGATGCAGTTACTCCCGTGAAAACTTCAACCAAAATCGACTTTTATGATTTTGAATCACTATAACGGTCTGAGATCTTCGTTTTCCACCAAAAATTGAAGATACCGAGCGTAATGATGTAACAAAGCCGATTTCGTGTGTGTTCACCCTCGGTTTCACCTTCTTCTCCTTCGAAACCGGTCCAAACTCGATCTAAACCTTTAGATCTTCAACCTCCATGTTTAACGTCTTAAATGGATGATCGCAGAATGAAAATGCGTGTATCAAGAGCAACACCTTGCTTTGATACCAAATGTAAAGTCCTCAACACGATCGATTCCACATATGTTACACTTGATATTCAAATTAAGACGGATGTGTGTGTGTGTGATATCAACGAACTTCAAACAAACTCAATCGAATATTATTAATCAAACGATTACAATACCAAAGGAGTTTACATCGTTTAAGCTCGATCCACCCAAGGGGAGCTCACCATTCCATGATTTTCTTGCATAATCCACATAAACTATCATCAATGCAATACAACTAAAATCACAACATCATTCAACATCAACAATTTCGACTTTAATCATATTAATTGAACTAGGGTTGTTCTTGAATCAAAACCATGAAAAGCTTGTTAAAACTCACCTTAAATCGTGTAATAATCAAGGATTATGCTTCTACAATGTTGGAAGGATCAAGGCTAATCAAAATCCAATGTTCTTAATGTTGTAAGCTTGAAATCACAAGAATGAGGTTGGGGGAAGGGTTTTTGGCCGAATGGGGGGTTTGGGGGCTAGGATTGGGTCTTTAAGGTAATATAAACTTTTGTAGTAATTACAAAATAAACTCTCCTTATTAAATTTTATAAAAACTAACCTCTTTAACACTTTTTAAATATTTTTGACTACAACACATGGATTATTATTAATCAACAATAATAATCATACATTCCAATTAGCAACAATTCACACAAATCATATTTCACCAATCGTTACATTGTAAAACGAGAAAACCATAAATAAACAACAATAAAGTTCAAGTCTACCATGCAACTAAGGAGTAATTTGAATGTTGTACTTATATAAAAGAAGGGGAATAAGGAAACCCTAATTCTTAACCCTTGTAACCATCGCACCACCTCCTTCCCTCCCTCTCTCTCTCTCTCTCTCTCTCTCTCTTTATCTATCTCTCTCTCTCTTGGTTTGTCTTCGACCACTACCAAACCCCCATCAGCCACCATAGCCCCCTTGTGCCACTACCATTGTCGGACTTTTGTGGTTTATAATCATTACAAGCTTTGTGTCCTAAACAAGATCATCTATAAAGATCGTTTTTGCCCTTGATGTGTAAAGCTTTAAGAGTTTATCGTCAAATGTATTATCTTTAACCTTTCTATGATTGATTAATTGTTTACGCATGCATGTATTTGGATTAATTAATCAGAATATTTATTAAATGCTTCCACTTAACTTTCTAATACAAAGTTATAATTTAAGGTAACTTTAATTGGTTAAAGTTTATAAAGGATACTCAACAATTTGTTGGATAGGATAACTCTTCAGTGTCTTTGTGTTATTGTGAATAAAGCAATTTGTTGGATCGGATAACTCTTCAGTGTCTTTATGAACAAGATGACCAAATAATCAACGGATAGTTTGGATCTTATGAATACCAATTGAGGGAGTGTGATGTTTTGATGTTTATTTCGTTTTACTTCCAACTAAATAATTTTTGAAAAAACAAAGAAATATAAAATTCGGGTTGGGTCTTAGGAAAAAGAGAGAAAACGTTATGATGGTTAAACCTTGTCACACACAAAAAACAAGAAAAAATACCTAGAATAAGTTTATATGTTGGAACGTTCCTTTATAAATAATTACCAAATTCATAACAATGGAGGGTGATGATCCAAAAGGATGTGAAGCACCATTATAACATTAGAACGAAATGTTGAATCAAGGCAATTAATTAATAAAGTAAAATTACAACTACAAATGGTTAAAATTTCCAATGGTGATTGAAGTGTCTCTCGAGAGCAATGAAACGAAATACATAACATAACATACTCATCTTCGAAAAAAATACTTTACTATCCACAACTACTTTATTCACAAGTGATAACACTAAACAGGGAATTCAGTAGTGTAGTTACCGTAAAAGTTATAAAATAATATAATTTGTGAAATTATTAAAGTATGAAAAAATCTATATAGTGTATTCACTGCTGAATTTATAAAATATAAATCCAATAGTAGTGTATCATGACCGAATACCTTAGTATTTCCGGTTTAGACAAGTATTCACTATGAAAGTTAAAGTTTCATCAGAATCCACAACTAGTTTATTCACCGGTGAATATATTAATATAAGAATCGATAGGAGGTGTGTTCACCGGTGAAATGCACAACAATTCTCAAGATCTAGAAATACTGCACTCACTATAAATCAAAGGTGGATATTTTATTTATTGGTTTATATAATATTTTTATTTTTTATTTAAACCCAACTTATATATATATATATATATATATATATATAATATTTTATTTCCGGTTTATATAATATTGGTCTATATAATATATATATATATATATGTATATATATATATAAAAGGTTTAAATGATAATCTTTTAATATTACAATAATCGTGCTAACTTTTCATGATCAATTAAAATTATTATTTTGTGTTGTACAAATATCATTACACATATACAGAAATATCTTCTTTTATATATATATATATATATATATATATATATATATATGTAAATTTGTAAACGTAGAAAGGAGTACACTAGTGTAAGTTACACTTATATCTTATAAATATTTACAGACATAAGTGTAACTTATACTTGTCTAAACTTTTTTATATTTACGAATTTACAGATATACATAAAAAAACATATTTTTCTATATATGTAATGATTTTATTTCAAATAAAAATTAATCATTTTGATTGATCTGAAAAATTTAACACGATTAACGTATTAATAAAAGGTTAACATTTGACCATTACCCTATATATATATATATATATATATATATATATATATATATATATATATATATATATATATATATTTACAGATATACATAAAAAAACATATTTTTCTATATATGTAATGATTTTATTTCAAATAAAAATTAATCATTTTGATTGATCTGAAAAATTTAACACGATTAACGTATTAATAAAAGGTTAACATTTGACCATTACCCTATATATATATATATATATATATTATATATATATATATATATATATATATGTATATGGGTTTTTTAACAATAATTGATCTTTAGTGGTAAATAGACTAAAATATGCTCATGTCGAGGACACATGAGCTGAGTGAATTGTTAAACTTAACATCCGTTAATGAAAATGATGTAATCCATAAAACTTTTCACATAAAAAGTAAAGAATGTAATTTTTTTCGTGAAAAAGTCCTATTTTATAGTTTGGCACTATATAAAAAGACCAAAATTTTAATTACTCTTTAAAATCAAAGAAACCAACAACTGAATGACCCATTTAAATACATAAAAATAAATAGTATTTTTAAATGTGCATATATTGCTTGTTTTGAAACTATAACATCTACGCGGGTATAGTTTCTTCTAACTAAATTTAATTTAATTTCACATTTTCATACTTAGACTAGACAGGATTTAATCGAATAAAAGTTGGTTGAAAATTTGAGTATGAAATTTAATAGTTTTTCTTCTATAGAAGTTTAAAAGATAAAATTTTCTAAACAAAGTACTTCTAGAAACAATATAAACTTTTTAGGGACAATAAAAGAGTTCGTTTAGTCTATAATAGATTGAGTCGGCATTGTTAAATCACATTCATAATTAATTGATAGCGATATATAGCATGTAAACGAGTTTAACTAATAATTTGAATATCACAATATTGTAGTAATATATAGAGTACTAGCCTATTATAAGATCAAAATTTTGTACACGATTATCATTATTAGTTTCTAAGAGGAGACGCTAGCGATAAAATCATGATAGAAAATAGTATGTGTTCGTCCGTCTAAAATAATTAATCACTACTATACGACGATACAAGCTGGCAATCCGTCATTTGATCAATCTGAGGTGTAAAATAAAATAATTCATTGAGCTTAATGTCAACATAAACGTGACCCAATCAATTTAGGTTGGTGAAAGTCATGTATTTCCAAGAAACGTAACACATACGAAAGAAGAAGACGTATTGTGTTATGGTTTTTGATTGATGAAATCAAGCAATATTTAAATAAATGAAAAGCTTGACTACACGATAAGTAATATTTTGCCCTTAAATTAGGTATATACAATCTTCTAAAGTTATATTGATAAATATATAAACAGATGGATCGAGTATCAAATACAAACTAAAATATCCGATAGTATGAAATGATTTAAATATTTGATCAAGACAAATCAAGGATAGCATGTGTAAAAAATAGTAGAAAACGCGAGGGTAATATAGAAAGAATTATGATTATTGACTTTTATGAACGCAAATCAAATGTTTCATTATTTTTCTAAGCTTAAATAACTTTTATATATATATTATTATATAAAATAAATTAGACTATAAAATCAAGAATTTTGTTATCATTAATTTGGTATAGTATTATTTTACAAATATAATAGGAAAATTAAATTCGGTTTAATCCATGTGATTTGATCAAAATAATTACTTTTTTGTCCGTGTGTTTTAATTTTGTCCCAATCAACTCAAATGTCTGCACCACATAGTTGGGTCGCCGAAATCGATTTTTAATCAAGTTCATCTTAATCACATCTTCATATTATTTGAAAGCAATCTCTTTACAAAACAACCCCTCCTTATTTCTCATCTTTAATCTGACTTCCAAACTATTTTAGGATTAATTTAGCTAATATTCTTAAATATCTTCTATTTTTTTTCCAAATAAAATTTATCGTCGATTTAATTTCTAAACTACTTCAAATCGACTTTTATATTTTTATGCTGCTTTTTACCTTCATCACTACTCCTTAACCAAGCGAGGAGCCATCGCCACCACATATCTAAGCCGCTATATCACCAACTGCATGTCCATGTTCCCCTGCCATTTTCGGCAACCTTAATCTGACTGTTAGGAACACAAATCTTAGTAACCATCAAAACCTACAAATATTAATCACAAAATATCAAATTTAACCCAAAACTAAGTAATACTTCATCATCGCCTAGTAGACCCATTGCTACATTAAACTCAAACTATAAACCTCTTCTTCATTTAAAAACATAAATCGAAACATGTGATGATGGAGTGATCGCCAGTGATTAGTATGATGTAAGGTCCCGATCGTGGGACACCTCATAGTTGGATTTTCATATCACATTCATAGTTCTTAAAATAAAATAAGGTTAAACATAGTAGTAGAACATAAAATTAACGTTGCTAAGTGAGTTATATTTTTTCTCTTTAGTAAATAAACTTTATCATAATATAGCTTAGAAGTACATAACTGTACATAAACACTAATATGCAATATTATTATTACTTAAACAATGTCTGTAACTTTTATCTTTATCATACTTTTGATTTATCTTCGTTCTTTAACATTACTTTGACCATACTTTATATTTTCTATCTCTTGAGCTTGTACAAATACAAGGCTTCTTTAACCATTGCTTGTGTGGTATGCAAGATATCTTTAGCTATTACTTGTATTAAATGCAAGGCTCTTTGCGCTTTTCATTACGCAAGACTCCTATCTTGATGTTTTAATATGTCAACAATTTTTTAGCATAATATATTGTTCATAATTAGGCTTTAGCAAGGTAAGTGTTCCTGAAATATTATTCAAGATTCCTTTCTATTTCACGTGTGAAACTGTGGCTTAATGCCCATGTTATCGTTCTTTAGTTTACCTTACTTTAACTATAATTAACCCTTAGCTCTTTATCAATCTTTGCTTTAGTTGACTTTAATTGTACTACACTTTGGAACGTTACCATATTTTTACTATGTAGCACTTTAGTACCTTATGCTTTGCTTTAAACTATGCATATTTTCACATGCTACGTCTTTCAATTGCATATGTGTATGATACATATGGAGGAGTGGAGTATTCTTAGTCACGGACGTTAAAGCTTAGTTATAGACATTATGCCACAGCTGAGGATTAACTACTATAGAAATCTATCTAAGTGTTATGAGATATAGGGACTTTAATCTGGCATGGAGGTTTTAGGTCTTTTCGAAGTTTGTAAGCCATTTATGGGGTTATGAGCCTTGAAATATGTCTAAGTGTTATGACTAGTGAGGTTTTGTTACATGCAAAAGTTTTATCCCACTTGTGGAGGCTACATTTTAGGTACCAGGATTCTATACATCATCTTTAAATAAGGCTTTCCAATTACGAAGGTGCTGGCCTATTTGGAAGCAACTAGGGCTCAACTATGGAGGCTATGGATAAGTTATTTAGTATCGAGAGTTTGCTATTCAGATATGTTAACATTTATAACATGATTGGGGTTATTTGGATAGAATGGATAATAAAAAATTAGGGTTTATTATGGGGATTCATTCACCGATGCACAATCATACAAGCACATCTTGTAACGCTAATTATACGTTAAGAAGATTCAAAATTTTAACATATAACCTTTCGCAAAATTTACCAAAATCATAATTATGTGTGCAAATTAGCCAAAATAAAAATAAAAATAACATAAATAGTAAGACATCTAGAACTCACCTCAATGAAGCTATGAATAAACCCTAGAGATAGAGGTCTTTCTCCTGCAAATCTGTAAAAGATTCCAGGATGCAAAATCTATCAACACAAACCTTTCTAGATGACATATAAGCAAAATTTCATGCTTTGATCTATACCTTTTGCAAGATTTAAGATATAAAAATCATAGTTTTCTACTTGTTCTTGTTCTTTCTCTATTATCATAGTTTTAAGCCGTTAGATGCAATAAATGGAGAGATAGAGGGTGGCGGCTATTATTCTATTTATAGAAAGTATTAGGATTTGACACTTAAAACCCGAATTCTTTTACTTTTTCTTTATTACATATTTAACCTCAATCTAATAACAAAAACTTTATTTCTCTAAAATTTAGGGGGCGTGTGTGCGATATTACATTACTTTGAGAGTATCTTGTGGTGGTCGATGGGTTCCCATAGGTGATCGATTCCTCGCTTTAAAGTGACTAAGAAAGGTGTTTCAAAAGGATAGTGTAGAGAGAGTTTAAAAGATGATGTGTTTGAAATTGAAGTGTGAGTGGTGATGGTTATGGGGTTTCGGTGATATGTGCTAGAAAGGGGTTTGGGTTTCATAATTCTTGGTCAACTCAAGATCTTAAAAGGATTTTCCATGAATCTTTAGTCAATAGTGCAAGAAACAAGATTTGGTTGGATTCTTTGGTGTGCATTGGGTGATTTGAGTGGTGATTTGACCATGCATTATTAATATAACGTTTATATTTTTTTTTATAAAAATATGTTTGTGAGTTTTATAAAAATGTGCAAGACTTTTGGTGGTTTATTTAATTTGCATGAATGTGGATATATGTGTATGTGTCTGTCGTGTATTTGTGTTTATGCATGTATATGCATGTGGGGTTTGTTTTATAAGACTTGGTTATTTTATAGAATTCTTGTTTTTGATGATTTAGGTTTATACGTTTTCATTTATTTTGGATAATTAGTATGCAAGTATTTTTAGTGTGTTTTATTATTGTTGTTAGTATGGACATGCACCATACATGCTTATGTCTTAAGTATGTATGTACGTATTTATGTAGTTGGTGATTTATAGATGACAAATTAAATTTTATGATTTCAAGGTTTTTGTTTAATCATTCTTTTTAGTATTTTATACATAAGTTGACACTAAGTATTGTACATAATTATAAACATAGCTTTTGATCTATTGTGTGTTTTGTGAGCTTTAACTTACGCGCTTGAAACACAAAAACCATTTGTTATAGTCCTTATCATAAGTCTCATTAACACCAAAACCTACTGTTTGTACTTTGAGTTACTATGCACATACATGAATACCCATTTGTTATCATTATTGTTATCATAAAAATCTTTCTTAACTTTGACTTTAACTCTAACTTTAGATTTAACTTTAACTTTACTTCTTGGAATGAAGCTACACGCACCGACATCGTTACTTCATCTCATTTTTTAGCTTAAGTAGAAGAGTGTCTGAAGCTCACAAACTATGGTTCTAATACTAACTTGTAATTTAAAGCCTCAATCCGGGAAGACCTCATAGTTAGACTTACACATCACATACATAGTTTTGGATCTTGTAAGACTTAATAGCATGATTGTTTGAGTGATATTGATTAACAGACACAATATCTCTAATATTCAATGGTAACAACTCTCACAATGTAATACAAACAATAGATGCATAAAAACAAGTAGGAAAGGTTTTATATTTCACTTAATTGTTGCAAGTTCCAATACAATGAATAAAAGCAATGTACGAAAAGTGTAACCTATCCAATGTTACATTGAGATGTTTTATACTAAGAACTATAACTGCTTACATGTAAGCAACCAGCTAAAAGACTGAAGAAAAACTATCTTCGTCGTTTATTCTATGGTTCTTATCAATGGCCTAATTTTAGCCATTAATCTACACAATTTGGCATGCAAAAATTGTGTATTGTTATTAGTTAATATAAAGTAAATAATAACCTAAGCAAAATTAGTTGACTGATGAGCAAAGTATCTTTTACAGTGGTAGAATTTACATTATTCCACTACTCATCAAAACTAACACAATATAGTACTTTAGAAGTAGATAGTATATCAAAATGGGAAGCAATCTTCATTACAACAATTTATCAAAAGAAGTCTTTTTCTTTCAAAAGAGACTATGTTTCGAAAGCAAACAATATTTTGAAAGCACACATTCCATTAGTAGTTGATTGTGTCTTTAGCATAAATTTTCAAGAAGCTATATTTTTTCAAATGTAGATTAACTAAATCAAAGAATAACTATGTTTTGAGTAGCTTCAGCCTCAACTATCCCAATAGATTGCCCCTAAGCTAAAGCTACCAACACGTATTTGAAATTTTTAACAATTTGTTTGATTATCTTGATAGTTAACTCCCCAAAAGTATTTTTGGAGGGATTGTAGAGGGGAAAACTTGCAAGCTTTTGTATGTTGTACTTTAAAGGTCCTAAAAGCTTTAACTCTTTCATGGTTTTAAGACCAATAATAGCTTTAGCAATTGTATAAGTTCTTGTTCTTGATCATAACTCTATGATATGATTAGATCATGAATGCTTATGGTAATTATGTCTAATTCTTCCTCTGTATCTTATGGATCTTTGGCTTTTTATCTTCAAGTAGACACTAGAGTAGTAACCATGGATATATACTTCTTTCATATAAAACTAAAAATCTTGCTAGTTTCAGCATTATGTTAAAATCACTAGTGCTAAGATGAAGGACTCTTTACTTATCTTGAATAAATATTCTTAACTATACCATCTTCTTTGTCTACAAAGAAGTAGCCAGTCTTGTCTTCAAATCCTCATTCTATAAAAAACATATCCTCTTCCTTTTTTTCTTCTCTCTTTCTCTTTCTTTCTTTATTCTTTTGAATTCATCAACCAATCTCAATTGAGCAATGTGTTGTTCTAGTATTTTTATTAGCATCCTTTCCACATCACAAGCTTCTGTATCATTACTAGGGTTCTAAAGTTTCAGCTTGGCAATATCCTCTAGTTTAAATCTATTCAAACATATGAGCTCATTCCTCTCATAGGCTACCTTTCTTGTTATTACTCTTGTAAAATATATACAATCTTTTTTCTGTCATACTCCCAAGCTTGCAATGATGAGATCATGGCCTAACAGAGGTTCGGTGGATAGTCCACCATGGACTGGATGTATAGTAGATATTAAATTCTATGACAGTACATCCATTTAATCACTACCTTATTCCATAGATTCTTAGCAGACTGTGATCCATTCTATCGTATTAAGTGGTAGATTAAGAATCCTAACGATGGAGTTATAATAATTGGTTACATTGCTTTGTCTAAAAACCATATACTTCTCCAATTCTTTCTTTTATCCATATACTTGAACCTTTGAGTTTTTGATAAGTTTCTCTTAAATGCTAGGATGAGTGATCTTAACTTTCCTTCTCATAATCCTTTTTGATTTCTCAAATTTTGCACCTCGATTAAAGAGTAGAGTGGCTTGTGATCATGATCTGACTTAGTTGAAGAGGATGATGGACTAGTTGGATCCAAAGTCAGGAAAGGTAGTGATGGTGGTGATACTAATGGATCTTTAGCAACTTTAGGTTTAGCCTTTGATGCTTCAATTTGTGCCCTCAAGGAAAGTAGTTCACTATCATTCACTTTCTTCTTAATTTTTTTAATGTGATTAGCCAAGGAGCTATTATTTATTAAGACCAATCTTTGCCAGTGAAGCCATATTACCTCAAAATTATAAAATTGTTCTTTGTCTATTGCGTTCATTTGATCTTTCTTTGTTAATGTAAGAGCAGCTTGTCTTTATTCTCCTCATCCTTTTTTCTTTTGCTTCATCTCCTAAAGAGTGGTTTAGTAGTTTTCCTTTTCAGTTCCTTAATGCTCCAAGAGTGGACTTGATTAATGTCAAACCCTGTACGCTCTTAGAAGCAAACAAGAGACATTCTTTCATAATCTTCTTCTTGTGAAGTATTAGTTTCAACAACTAGTTCAGCAAAAGAAGGAGGAGGAATAGTTTGTTCATCAGAAGAATGATGATTAGAACTATTGAAACAAATAAAGAACCTTTTGGTCATATTTTATGTATTATTTTATAATTCCTACATCTTTATTATTAACTATTGAAAAAAATGATAAAACTTTTGAACTGAAATTGATGATTTTAAACTTTTGAAGAAATATAGTCACTTTTGTCAAACATTAAGAAGCAAAATTAAAATTAACTCTTTTAAAATTAAAATTAACTCTTTTACTTATTAAACCCCTATAATACACATAGTTCTAGTTTAATTTTTAAAAATAAAACGCTATAGTTAAACAAAAATAATAATTGATTAAAAGTAATGAAGCCAAATATAAATATAAAAAAACAAAATTCTCTTGCATTACAAGAAAATAGAAAAAACACCTATAAATAAACTGACTAATCCAACAAAAAAATACATCACTTATCAATTTCATTTAAATCATTATGATTAATAACTAATATGAAATAATTATAGGGTCTTTAAAATTTAAATCAAACTAAAAGATTTTAGTTATAACTTTATTTATATTAAATGGGGGAATGTGAAATTTACTTTTAAAAACTTAAAATTGCAGTTGTTTGTTAAATGATTCACGAACTATTCATTTAACATTCAGTACATTTACAAGCCCTGGTTTCATATACAAACAATTGTGTCACCACATAAAAACATTAATACTGTTAATTCTCCAAATTAAAGTTAAAACCTAGGATATTTTTTTTTAACCTGTGAAGACATCGTGAGTTGTTACAAAGACCACCCACCAAAGGGGGGTCTTTGACTCTCCCTATGGACTAAGTCGTCACATATACCCCTATCATTGAACTTAATGATATGTTTGTTCACGAGGTGGATATATACATGTAGGTCAATTATCAACTTAATGTGCATTCTTGGAATAACCTTTCTATTGCTTAAAGGAATACCTTGGAAGAGCATACGGGGGTAAATTTTAATATGTTATATATTTGTTATTTATTTTTTATTTAACTAACTTCTTTTTGTTTAACTTAAATGTAATGATGCTTTGAGTTTGAGAGATCGTGAACGTGCTCAGTTGTAGGGTGGCATTTGTTTAATCTTTCTTAAACTATTCAGAGACAAGAAAAGCATGGCAAAACAATACTTTGAACGTGTTGCAGGATATGATATTATAGAACAAGCAAGGGTCAATCCTCCTTTGAATGAGTGAAGGTTGACTTTTTTTGAGTGACGTACATGAATATAATGCTTTAATTAGTTAACATGAATATAATGTTTAAACTTTATATGTGTGTGTATTATATATAAGTATTGCTTTTAATATATAATATATTTTTTAATGTTAAACAAAATAAGAGCGGACTTGAGGTGTTTCATGATGCTCATACTTGTAAAGATGGGAACTTTGATAGCAAGCTAGCAGAGCAACATTATGTAAGTATTTATGTAAAGTATAGTTTTCAAATGTGTGTGTATATATATATGTCTAAATGTATTAAATCATTTTTGTTAAATACAGAACCAATTAAAGAGACAGTTTGATGAGCTAAGTCAAACTCAGAATGAAGAAAGTAGTTCGTCAATGCCAAATAAGGTCAATGTTTTTTACTCGGTGTTGGGTTCTCTACGTGGACTTATTAGTGGGGTTGAAACTGTCACACTCCAACTTATGATTAATTGAATGAACAGTGGTTCCAATTACCACTCGAATATTCATACAGAATAGGTTGGTCAAACCAATATATCTATCTTTGTTTACCATGACTGAATAAATAAATGATTGTGTTATCATCTAGTTTATCTAACTATGCATACATAATTGTCAGTTATAACATAGTATATTTTGAATTAAGTTTTGAAATAGAATAACAATGATTCAATATAAATCACATGACTTCTCTAAAATATAGTTGCCGTATGGCTTTTGCGCAGTCCTTGACTTTTGCCTTGAGTAAGGTGGTGGCTATGCCAGAGTCTATTGAGGCATGGGTAAGACTTTTGTTATTACCTCGTTGCATGCTACAAGTTTTTAGGCCTTCTAATCATCAGGAGCGCAGATCTGGTAATAGAAAGTCTTTACAATCTCATAGTATCCAATGGGCACTAGCAGCTAGAGGTAATGAGGATGGATTTGGCGAGCTTATTCTATCACTTTTTGCTCAACCTTTAACAATGGCGTCATGTCATGATGAGATGGCTTCTAAGTGCACTAATGTTAAACAATGTTTGCAAAAAGTAGCAGATGGGCATTTCACTGCTGCGATTAAAGTATTATCATGTTCCGGGGTTGCGCCTTTCAGTAAAGATACTTAGAGTGTATTAGTCACTAAAAACCCCATCCTACCCCCTCCAATGATGCATGTTTCCTCTCTTTCTGATCATCCTCTCGTTATGGATTCTAATAATGTGGTTCGAAGTCTAAAATCCTTTCCTAAGGGTACTTTTTGTGGACAAGACAGATTGAGAGCTCAACATATCTTGGATGCCTTTTGTGGTGAAGGATCTACGACTGCTATTGCATTGCTTAAGGCTATTTCCGCATTGGTTAATTTATGTTTGGGTGGGAGGCGTCCTAAGTGATTTGCAGAATGCCAGAATTTATTGCATCTTCTCCTCTCATGGCATTGCTCAAACCAGACAATTGAATCAGACCTATTGTCGTGGGTGCAATTTGGAGCCGATTGATCTCTAAGGTGACTATGAGGGGTATGAGAAAGAAGATGGCTAAGTATCTTGGTGACTTTTAATGTTGAGTGGTTGTTCCTTGTCCGGTAGAGGCTGTGCTTCATAACGTGAACAGGTTCTTAAATAAGTTTCACTCGAATGTGTCGTTGGCTATGCTTACTTTGATTTTTCTAATGCCTTTAAATTGGTGGATAGGACTGCCCTCTTGCGTTAGGTTTGAAACCGATGCCCTTCTAATTCCTTATGGGTGGATTTCTTATATGGTCGGGCGGCTAGGTTATATGTGGTAGATGATCATAATTTGTCTGCCACTAGGGTTCAGCAGGGGGACCCCTTGGGGCCTCTTCTTTTTGTCTTAGTTTTACATCCCCTTATTCATCGGATTAGGGATGGTTGTAAACTTTTATTTCATGCTTGGTACCTTGACGATGGTATAATTATAGGAAATGCTAGAAGGGTGGCTACAACCTTAGATATTATCATGACTTAGAGACCTCACTTGGGTTAGCAACTCAACATCAAAAATTTGAGATTTTTTGGCCGTCATGTAATGAGGTGAAGGTGTAGAAAGTTTTGTTTACTGGTAGGATTGGAAGGCCGATGTTGGGTGTGAAACTCCTTGGGGGTGCTGTTAGTCAAGATGGGGGTTTCATTAGTGTTTAGTTTTGTAAAGGGATTCTCGTGCTGTGGAACTTATAAGTTATCTCCCACAGTTGCGCGACCCTCAAAGTGAGCTCCTTTTGCTCCGCTCCTAAATGGGAGTTGAAAAGTTATTGTTCGGTCTCCGAACATGCCAACCTATATATGTAGTTTGTGGAGGCCCTTATTTTGGAGATATTTAATTAAGGCTGGCATCACTTCCAACTCAGTTTGGAGGTTTGGGATTATATTCCGCTGAATACGTATCCACATGCGATAGATCGTTTGCACATGTCTCTTCCACATTATGATCTTAGTGGTTTCTCTAATAAGGATACCGCCCCCCTAAGGCCCAACACGCTTTGGTGAGTGCCTTATTTAATGGGATCGTACAGAATTTAGAAGTGAAATTTGATTTATCTCTTCATCAAAGAATGGTGCTCGACTTTCTAAGGGCTCCCCAAGCTTAGGATTTCTTAACGATCATCCCTATTGAAGGGCTTGACCAGCATATGTCGGCTTTAGAGTATAGAGTTATTCTTAAATACCGACTAATGATCCCTTTGTTTCCAACGAATGAGCCATGTCCAGTCTGTTGCAAGGCGTTTTTGGATTCTTTTAGCAAGCATGCGCTTCACTGCAAGGACCTTAGTGGGTTTAAGTATAGGCATGATTTGGTTAGAGATGTTTTGTGTGACGTTATTAAACGAGCAGGAAATTCTGCTAGAAAGGAGGCTCTTGTGAATTTTTTGACAGATACGTTTGAAAGGAGGTCCACTCGTGGACTAGCTAATATCCTTGTGTTTAGGTGGGCAAGAAGGAAACACGCTTGTGTAGATCTTACAGGAGTGTCCCCTCCTGTTGCGCTTAGGAACAATGGGTTTGTTGCGATGCAGGCTACGCTGAAGGCAGAATCAGGTAAAATTGCTAAACACGAAAAAACTTGCTTAGAGAATTAACGCGTTTTTATCCCTTTTTCGTTTGACACGTTTGGTTTTCTTGCACGTCAGGCTATGGACCTTGTAAACAGGGTTCAGCATGTCGTGCTTAGTAATTTTTCAGTTTTTAAGTCTCATAATTTTTTTTAGTAGAATTGGGTTTGCTATTCAAAAGGGGGTCATGGCGTAAATTGTTGCCGGTTTACCTGCCAATCTATTATAAACAGTTTATTTGAAGATAAAATATACAATTAAGTTCATCAATAAAAATAAGCTATGAATACTCAATAGATTGATATGATTGATTTGAATACTAGAATATGAGGATAGGCATTAATTAGGGTTTTAATTGGGATTTGGGGTTTTTAATAAATTGTTTAAATAGCAATGTAATAACTTGATTAAATAAAACAAATTGATTGAATAATTGAGGTTGAAAATATAATTAATAATTAGTTGGATAGAATTTTTAAATATTATATAAATATTTATTTTATAATAATTGATTAAATAATGTTTGAATGTCAAACTGTGAAAAAAATATAATTAATTTAATTATAAATTATTTAAAATTTGATCAAAATAATTAATTGAATAACTAATTATTTAAATGGCTTGCAAAATATTTTGAAATAATTTAGGTTTGATTTAAAAGCATTTAATAAAGTTTTTAAAAAAAAACCTTTTAAACAATTTTTATAATGGTTTTATTAAAACATTTTGAAAAAAAAGAAAAATAAAAAAATTATATGGTTTTGAATTTTTAGAAATTTATAAATCATTTCTGAATTAATTTTAACTAACAAAATAATTTTTATTTGACATAATATTAATATTAAAAATTCTCTTTAGTTAAATATTAAAGGAAAATTAATTTAAAAATAATGTGGGGGTGCATGGGGTCAAACCCGGGTCCCGACTGTACGTGAGATGTGTCTAAAGTGGTGGGGCGATGCCTCATTTCTAAATTAAACCCGAACAAAATATTATAAAAACCAGTCTTTAATCGTTTCCCCAAAACTCATAAACCCTAGCTTTCGATTAGATCCCAATTTGTGACACCCTAAATAAATCTTATATCGGCCAGGGACAGTAGAGATTTCTTGTTCATAAGTATTGCATGATCTTTAATATTATTAACACGTTTTGGGCTTATTAACTATGAATGAGAGGAGAACTCCACAGTTAAGCGTGCTTAGCTAGCAGCAACCAAGGGATGGGTGACCTCCCTGGAAAGTTTTTACCCGGGCAACGAAAAGCAAATTTGTGAACTTCTCGTGGGCAAAGCGGACAATATTGGTGGTACGAGAGGTCGTGTGTTATAGAATGGTATTAGAGCCACTTTTGTGTCGTTCGGGATGGTGGGAAAAACCTCACAGGGGATGGTGAGTTCTTGGGCTCATCGAGTATGATGAGTCCAAAGGAGGGGTGATTGTGACACCCTACATAAATCCTACATCGGCCGTGGACAGGAGAGATTTATGTTTCGTAAGTAATGTCTGGTTTCTAATATTACCTACGCGTTTTGGCGTATTGGTTGTGGTTGAGATGAGAACTTCATATTTAAGAGTGCTTAAGTGGTAGCAATCCAGGGATGGGTAAACTCCCAGCGAAGTTTTCACCCGAGCAACCAAAAGTAAAATCCGTGAGCTACTTGTGGACAAAGCGGACAATATTGGTGGTAAGAGAGGTTGGATGTTACACAATTGAGCATCAATTCGATTGGGTTAAAAGAATTAACCTTAGGGCTTTTACTTCCCATATGTATTCGTGTGTGTATGTGTGTGGAATTACATGTATTGGTCTAATTTTGATAGAATCAAAAACAAGAATAGCCGCGATTTGGATGGTGGATCAATTCTAGTGAACCTGATTATTATAATTATTATAATCAAATTACTCATGTTTGAAGCTTCTAGGAGTGATTTTGAATGAAAAGTCCTTATGGAATTCAATTAATATTGCTCAGAGGTGGTCAATCAATAGAGTTGCAAATCGATGAAGAAGATGATGATCGGAGACTGTGTGGGTGTGTGTTTATAGTAAATTGGGGTTTCAGAAAGTTTGAAAGGGTTGATTCAAGTATTTTCCCCTAGTTATATAGCTCTGATTTTGTCTGTTTCAAGATCAACAAGTTAAAGACCGGTCTCGAGTGTTTCAATTTCAAATTAATGAAGATTGCATGGTTATGGGTTACAATTGATTTGATTTTCATGTTCTCAATGATTAAAAATGTGTTTTCATGAGTTTGTTTGAATCAATTGGTTATGTTTGGAAGGGTTTGGATTCTAGATTGACCAAAGCGTATCAGTTTTGGAATGATTTATTCGGGTTTAATCAAACATTTGAAATGGTTTGGCGGTCGCTGGAGCTTGCCGAAGATCGGCCGAATGACGGAGGGAGATTTGGGGTGTTTAAATGAAGTTACACTTTGGTCCCTAATATTTGAAAGTTATTATTTCATGTCAAAACATTTTAAATAAAGCTTCTAAAATTACATATTAACTCTTTGACTTGTTATAATTTCAATTTATAAATTGATAAAATTAATTTTTTATAAAATTCGTATAAATGTTGTAGAAACCTTGTAATTTAATTATTTATATTAATTTATAAAAAAATAAAACTCATAATTAATAATAAAACTTTTAAAATTTAACTCGTCAATATTAAAATTATTATTAAATTAATATAGCTGGATACAATAACATAATTATTATATTTTGAAACATTAAAATAATAAAATGACTTCAATAATGAGTTTGATTTTTAAAATTGACTCTAGGGGTTCGGGTTTTGGGTTTATAGTTTGAAAATAGGTTAAGTGTTATACAACCCGTCTTTATCTGCAGGCTTGACTTCATTTGTACATGAGCAAGAACAAACACCTCAATAATTTACGCATGTAAAAGTAACTTATTTTTAGTTAGTAAATTTGGTTTATGTTAGTAGTTTGTGTTAATGTTGATACTAAGTCTATATTGGTAGTTTAAGTTTAAACGAGTCAAAATGACATTAATGAACTTAATAGACTTAAATTTAAATATGTTAAGTGTATTAATGTGATTTTAAGTCATTTGGATATTTTAGAACTAAAATAAACTTAAATGATCTATATTTTAGTTTAAACAAATTAAAATAACATAAACCCAATATGAAACAGTTTCTATATCCATTAAAGTTCATCTATTTCATTTTAACCCATTTAATGTTAAATTAGGATGGTTTTAAGTTTATCAAGTTTGATCGGGTCATTTTGATATGTTGGGACTAAAAAGACTTAAAATTATTTAGGTTTTAGTTTAAATGGGTTAAAATGATCCGAAAACACTTGATGTACTTAAAAACATTTTAATTTGAGTTTAGATGAGTTAAAATGACATGCATTAACTTTAATGGTTTTAAAGTTGGATGTGTTAAGTGTATCATAGTAAGTTTAGGTTATTTTGACCCGTTAAAACTAAAATACACTAAAGTTATCTAAGTGTTCGTTTACACGGGTTTTTATGATATAAAGCAACTAAGAAACATCTCTAAGTTTATTAAAGTTCATTTGTGACAATTTGATCTATTTTAACTCAAGTTAAGATTTTTCTAAATATAGCAAGTGCATTTTAACCCGTTGGAACTAAAATAGACTTAAATGATCTAGCTTTTAGTTTAAAATTAATCAAAATAATCCAAACACACTTGATAAACTTAAAGATGGATGCATTACCTTATAATATATATAATTTGTGAAAATACAATGACTTATAATGCATACTTTGTTCTGTAGTCTCAAATGACAAGTTTGTTTAAAGATCCAAATTTTTTGTCATAACTTACACAATTTATCAGTTTGAGAAAGGCTTTAAATCAAGCCGGCGAAGATGATTCACACAAGAAGGATGAATAGTGTATTGGATTACTACTTTAAGTTTGTTTTTGGTTAGTTTTATGTTTAAGTTAAACCCGTACGTTAAGCTAGTTACTTAACGTTTATGTATGAACATTGTTTGTTATTTATAAACATTAAACTTTGTATGGTGTAATTGTGTTTCTGGGGAATCTTAGAGTTATTATTATAGTTGTACGATTGATTTGTAAAACTGGGAATATGAAAATAAAAAATAAAATATATTGAAAACATTGACTATGTTGCCACTAATAATCTTCGTGGAATTTATTTATTACATTTTCAATGGCGACATATATTGCCGCTAATAACATAATTAGCAGCGAATTTTTAAACTATAGCAACGAATTATCAGTGACAAATTATTAGCGGCAACTTAATAGCGGTGGCATGTCGCATTAATAGTTTTTGCAGTGATAATGGGGCTTTTCGCGGCGACATTTCTCGCCACTTAAAGCCGAAATCGTTGTAGTGATTAAACTTTAACATATTAATTAATTTATATAAATGCTACACATACAGAATATAAAATGCAAATTAATTGTAAGTTGTTTAAAGCGCCTATAAAAATTCCCTTTTAAAATTTTATTATGCCCCTTCGTGTTTGTAAAAGCAATAATATTAAGAGTTAAGACCATCCACTGCATAGAATCCTTGGGCTATAGCATGCAAATTATAATGTGATAATGTGATTAATTTGCATGAAAAAGGTCAAATTAAGTAGGCTTGATCTTTAGGTCTTAATCATTTTGTAGTTGAAGCAGAAATAAAGCAAAAGTGAAAAGCAAATCAAGTTGTTATACTTATTTTCTAGAGCGACGCATGCATATATATATGTCTCATTCTCTTCAATTTTGGTGCTTGCTTATCACCTTCCCAACATCTTGACCCCACTTCTTTCCCTTTCATTTTTGCTTTTTCATAACAATAATTTGCTACAGAAAGTGTAAGCTATATTTACCAAACTTTTAGTAATATATCAAAAAAGTCTCGATCCAAATCATTTTAGCTTGATTTAGACACTTAAGTTTTCCTTAAATTCTATTTATGTTACAACAAAAAAAATATTTTTTAATGTTTTAGTGATATACAAAGAACCTTTAATATATAAAGACTTATACAAATGTTTTTTACTTTTATTTAGAATTCCACATGACTTGAAATGTTTTCCAATAATCTGAATAAGTATTAATTGGGAAATGAAAAATGAAAAAAAATATATAAAACATGTGGAAATAAGCAGAAATGGATATCAACAGTACGTGTGTGAGTGGCTGGCTGCTTATCGTTAACTGGCAATCACTAGAAACATAAGACATTGATCATGACACAATGTCACTATCATCAAGTTGCCAATATCCTCTCAATATCTTTGACTCATTGTGTGTAGATGACAATAGGATGCTTGCTTGGAAGCTAGCTTTTTCAAGATTAAAGTAATGGCCCGTTATTGACTCCTTTCTTTAATAAAGTAAACTGTAATCATATGTTATTAGAATTTTATATCATGAATTTTATGAAATTTAAATGTGTTGAAAAGAGTATCTAAAACGTTTATTCCCAAACCTTAATGTCTAACATAGAAACAAGATTAAATACGAACCATCAACAACACAATGACACACATAAAATACGAATGGAACTCAAATCCAAACTCAAAGATGATTCAAAACTAGAACATCGAGATCTAGACTACTCAGACCACATAGCTGATCATCCCTATGAAACCCGAGAACAATAAGAGGGATGAAACCCGAGAACAATAAGATGAACATGACGAACAACAAAGCTCAAAATGAGAAAGAGGATGTGATAAAACGGGAGGTACATAAAGATTATATAACCTGCATGTCTATTAGAAAGAAAAAAAAAAAAAAAAAAAAAAAAAAAAAAAAAAAAAAAAAAAAAAAAAATCATTTGTGTGTACACATTGACAACAACTTTCACGTAAGCTAGTCCTCAGCCCACTCGACCTTAGCCCACTTTGTCATCTAGCGGCCCAGTACATGAAGAAGTTATATAAAAAAAATACAAACAAACTAAATTAAAGAAACACAAATACTTAAGTGTATATTTATTTATAACTAGGTTTATTACCCATCACGCGTTGCCTCGGCATTGTACGTGATGTGATAAAGTATAAACTACATCGACCCGACTCATTTCCAAACTAATTTTACGTCAACACGTAGAGTAACTAGAATTTATACCGTTGAACAAAAACGTTTAATATTTGACCTGATTCGTTTTCAAACAAAATTAATGTCGAAACATAGACTTACAATCGCTACGACCTTTTTCGAACTAAATTTACGTCCAAATGTATAGTAAATGAAAAAGTATTATATTGACCTGATGTGTTTCCAAACAAACCAATGTTAAAACGTAGGTCAATTCAAAATGTACATAAAAATAAGCATTAAACGTTTTATATTTGACCCAACTTATTTCTGAGCAAAATTTACATCAAAACGTAGACGTATGTCGAAACGTAAGCAGTCTTAAAGAGTATAGAGTTAAGCGTGAGAACATTTTATATTTGACGCGAGTCGTTTCTAATTATGTCTAAATGTAAACGGACTTGAATTTATATTGCACAGGAGTAAACTCGAAGCTTTAGAAACCTAAGGGGGTAAAAGTGATATTTTACAAAGTTTTTAAAAAGTACCGGGGGCTGAAAATATAAAGATCAAAAGTAGGAGGGGAAGAAAGGCCGGTGGGAAACCCCATCGACTTTTCTTTTTAAGTTGTCACGCATTGCCGCGAGATTGCGCAACGTTTTAAAGTATAGACCACAATCGACCCGACTCGTCTTCGAAATAAATTTAGGTCAATACAAGAGCGACTCGATTTTATACGGCTGAATGAAAACACATTGTTTCCTAACTAAATTTATGTCAAAAAATAGAGTAAATGAAGACGTATTATATGATAGGTTCAAATGGATCGATCTGTGATGATATTGTAATGCAATGATCAATTATAAGCACAAAGTAATCAACAAGAGCAAAATACTTCAAAAATTCACAGTGATTTCATTGAAAGCAATTTGCAATCGGATATAATGTACAGAGAGAGTTCTAACTGAAATTCTTCAAAAGTCTAGCTGCACATATAAACAATATCCTATTTATACTAACAAAGAAACTAAGGAACATATATTTACATAATAAGTCCCTATACTATGACAAAAACAAAATCTAAAGACTAAATGCTAATCTTCAAGAGCTCCAACAATACTCCCCCTAAGATTTGCATAGTCTTCAGTCAAAAAAATCTTCAGGTTCTTCTTTGATTTTGAACATCGGCTTTTCTTTGTATATCTTTATTTCTTTTAAAGCTTTCTTTATTGCAGATTTGAATTTTGCTGCCAAAATGCCTTGTTCTGGCTTTGATTCATTTGTCTTTATTTCCATAGCATCCATTACCATCAAGGTTTCTTTTGACAACCCTGCAATGTCAATGTTTGCATAAAATTCTAATGGATCTTGATTATCCTTTGTATGTATCTCTAACACTCATTTGCTTGATATTCTCATAAATTCTATATTATGTACATCTTTCTTGACAATATTTGCATAAGCCAAAGCTTTCCTCAACGAAATCCGCTCCATGGCTGCATTCATCACTTTAATTATTGTCAAGAAATACTTTCTATCATTTTCAGCTGCTTCAGATGACACCCTCTCAAACTTCTGATTTGACAAAAATGAAATATAACTTTATGCAAAAGTTTCAACTCAAACACTCCAAACAAACTTATCATGTCCTTGTCCCAATCATCTTCATTTCGTACCAACATCAATTGAAATGATTCTCAATCATAAAACCATCTAAGAATAGGTTTTGAAGTTTGGGTACCATCTATTACCTTCAATCCTAGATTGGTTACTTTATCAAAATATTTGTCACTGAATGTCTCCAGATAGCTTTCTTTTTCTGATGAGCTTGATTCTCCTTTCTTTCGTTTCTTTAAAGATTGGAAATACAACTTATCTTCTTGATCACATCTTGTTTTAAGAAAGGATGCCATTCTTGTGATTCCATAATCCAAAAGTTTTACAAAGTTTTCTCCTCTTGATGACTTGGTTGGATTAATTAGACATAACTTGTGTAATTCTTTTAAATCTTGTACCGGAAGAGCAATAATACTAGAGTAAAAATAATATACATCACAGATAGCATTTACTCTTTTAATCAAAAATGCATCAAATACTTCATCGTACTTCCATTCAACAATCTTCACTTCTTTGGTATTATCAGGCACAATCATAGCATTTAGCAGCTCTGAAATTAATTGTCCTGTTTGCAACACATTCCTCACTATATCACTAGCAGATCTTGCTTTATTCCACAGTTGTTTTTGATCAATTGAGACTTGATAAGCTTGCTTTTCTTTCTCTGGAAACATTTTCATCAACTCTTGTCTCTGTTCATGACTCTTTTTCACAAGCTCCATAGACTTTATCTCTTGTGGTTTCAAAATTCTTGTTCTTTTGGTGATCTCAAGGTATTGAGGATTGTCTGTATCAAGCACGATCATTTTGTTGTTTTGCTTTTCTGTTTCTTGAAAACTTCTCACTAAATTTCTCAGAGAAGCTCCTTGTAGTCTGTTTAATCTTTTCCTTGGATAATTCCTTGATTGCAGCCACATCCTTAATGCCGGTATGCTCATGTCTTCAGGATTAGGATGGTGCAATTCAGACACAGGAATATCATCAACATTTATGCTCTCACTCATCGGTGTCCATTCTCCATGTTCTATACAAATTTCATTTGGATCCACCGGAGCAGTTGATTCAGCTAACACGTATTTCTCATATTCTTCATTTATTTGAGAAATTGTTAACCCATCCAAAAATACACGATTATACTTATTCTTAACAAGGTAATTGTATCTGTCTTCAAAGTCAATTGGAACATCATCTTGAATGTTTTAAATTGGAGATTCAACAAGTTCACACACATCTTCATCTTCAAGTACTTCGTTGTACCAATCATCATTGAATTCAGAGTCAATGTCATCTAAAGCTTCAATTTGTTGTTGCACATTTTCTTCATCAACATACACTGTTTCATCTATAGTTTTCTGAATTTTAGATGGAGTAGCAGATACATCTATAATCACTTCATCAATCTTCCTTTTTCCTTTATCAGCTTCAGAGATCTTTTCAATTATCTCCACTTCTGATTCTAATTCTATCTCTTTCTCCTTTAAATTCTCTTTCAATCTTTCAACTTCTTCATTCAATCTTTTTACTTTCTCTTCAAGATCAGCTACTATCAAATTTTTCTTATCAACCTCAACTTTTAATACATCATTCTCTTCTTGAAGCTTCTTAATCAATTCTTCTTGTTTTGCATTCTTAACTTTCAACTCATCAATTAATTCGTCATCACTGTTATCTTCAGTTTGCACAGTTGCATTTTGAGTTTGTTTCCTTATACTTTCATCCACAATAACTATCTGTTCCTCTTGCACATCTTCAGAGAATACATTAATAGGTTCAGATAATATTGCATTAATGTAATCAAAATCAAATGTCTGATTTTGATCTAAACTTTCATCAACATTTTCATTATCAACTTCAATCTCTTTATTTTCTGCTTGCTCATTCATTTCAGTTTCATCATCATCGGTATTTTCATTTCTTTCATCAGACATAGTTTCTTCACTATCAACATCTTGAATGGTTTCTTCAACATTCCCACCAACATTAGCATCATCATCATTATCATCATCACTTGATGAGCTTTCATCACCATCTTGCTCATCTTCATCATCATCATCTTCCTCTTCTTCTTCAACAACTTCTTGAATGACATCTTCAATCAAATCATTTGGATTAACTGGTTCATCCTCAATTAAATGAAAGTGATCTTGATTGATGTTTACTTCATCTCTAGCTACTGCCCTCATGTAATCAAACATTTGAATGTTCTGAGCTCCAGTAACAACAGATAATCTTTTGTACACAGTTTCAGACATGTGTTATAAATCCAGTTTTTCACCATTTACCCTATATACATGAAAATCAGGGTGTTCTACATTTATAATCATTTGCAGGAATCTTGGATACATAAGGTATTTATTCCTCTTTCCTTTCTCCAAATTGAATAAGAACCCATTCATAATCCATCTTGCCATATTAAAGCTTATGTTTGTTGCCAGTGCAACAATAGGAGAAGCTATATCAACAGGAAATGAGTTCCATCCTGCACTCCTTTTAGACATACAATGTTGAAATATATAACACAGAAGTTTCCAGTGGTTAAAAACTCTGGCTCTGAAGAATTGTTTCTTTGGAAAGTAATTTGGGTGACCCATCATCATGAAAGTATCTCTGCACTCATTGAAAGTAAATTCTGACAAATCTTGTGCATCATTTTTATCGAGTCTTAATGCTTCTCTGATTGAATCTTCAGAAACTTCTATCATTCTATCACTGGTTACAAATCCTCTCAGCACTTTCTTGCCTTCTTCATCTCTTTCAATCTCTGCTGTCCTCCAGAATCTTTTAATCAGTCTTGCATAGATGATAGGACGAGCACACATAGCATATACATATCTTGTTCTCAACAAGAATCTGATCATTTCTTCATATCCAGTAGCCTCTCTAACTTCTTCATTTAAGAAAGCAGCTACATTATGCTTGGGCTCAAACTTGAGTTCTGCCATTTGTCATTTACAAAAAAACAATATAAGAATGAATGTATTACATTGATGTAAATCTCATAATGATTTATCAATTTTTATCCAATAATACTTAGAAATTTTCTAAGTATTTGATATACTCATTACTCAAATGTATTGGATATAAATCAATTAATAATTTGAGATTAAAACCAAGTAACATATAACAAAATGTTTTCAAAATTTTACTTAATAGATTTTAAATTGTTAAAACTTGATTAATTTTATTCAAAATTTTCTAAGTGTTTGAAACACTTGCTTTTATATACAAATTCAAGTTTTAAAAATTTATAATCACTAAGTAGTTTGTTTCTTTTTGATTTATGAGATTTAAGAGATGTTTTTGATGATTAAAATTAAACTTTTATTAAAACTTCAATTTTGTCGATTCATTTCATTTTTAAATTTTTATTATTATTTTATTTGACTGATGAACACAGAATCATCAAAATTTTTGTGATGAAATTGAGTTTTGATGATGTCAATCAGGTCGCAAACACATTTATTCAGCAATTTCAAATTCAATTTTGAACAATTTAACACATTTAATCTGAAAATTTCAAATTTCTTAAACCCTTAGGGTTCGAACGCCCGAATAGGGTTCATACGCCCAATCAAATGTGTGTTAAATGTTCTGTGATTTGATGATTTGAACTCAATATGTTGTTTAGCATCAAAGTTTATATCTAAATGTCACAATGATTTCAGTAAATCACTATGAAATATAAAGATGATAATCGTCGGATGAATGAATAAGAATAGAGTATCAGTGTGAATGAACGAATGAAATGAGATTCTGTCAAGTGTTGAATTTATATAAGTGTAAAAAACTCTTAGGCGCATGACCACTGTGAAGGAGTATGACCACTGTTGAGACGCATGAGGTTTAGGCGCATGACAACTGTACAGGCGTATTTCTCCTGTTGAGACGCATGAGACCTAGACGCATGAACTCACTTCGTCAGATTTTTATCAAAAGACTTAGGCGCATGGACACTGTTTAGGCGCATGAGCACTGTTCAGGCGCATGACCTAGCCTGAAACACGTAACACTTGGACAATTTCATGAACCTTCAGTCCGTATGAGAACTGTTTAGGCGCATGAACTTTCAAAGCTTCTACACTTGGAATATTTTCAACATGGAAAGTCTGGTACTATTTAGGCGCATGAGTTTGTTTGAAACGCCCATTACTTAACCAAATTTTCAGACTTATGACAACTGTTTAGGCGCATGAGTTGAAACAAAATGCCCAACACTTGTACATATTCCTGAAATATCATCATACTCCTGAATTAGACTTTTGACCACTATTCAGGCGTATGAGACCTTTCCATACGTCTAACACTTGGCATTTTTTCACCAAATTCATCCAAACCCTAATTTTGCAAATTTTCACTGTTTATCATGAAATTTCAACCTGGTCAAAGTTTGACTTTTTGACTTTAAAAATCTTTGACTTTTTGACTTTTATCATTCAAAAATTTATTTCTCACTCAAAATATACCTTTTATTTCTCAATTAATTTTCCGTCATTTTAGTCTCAATATTTGAAATTTTCAAAAATTACAAATAATCTCAGTTCTTTAATTTTTATTGCAAGAAGTTTTTCCACATTTCAACTTAATTTGAATTCTTTTCAGGTTCATTTTTGAATCATATCAAGCACACACATACTTGTAAACATTTAGCCTCATCCTTTTCATCATTCAATCATTTATTTTGAAATTCTTTTTCAATCTTTACTCCCCCTAAACTTTTATGTTCACAAACTTAGAAGTTTATTTAATTGATGAAAAAGAAAGACAAAACAGTCATTATCAACATGCCTGCACACAGAAAATCATGCAAAAATTAAGATAAAGCATAATAAAACTCTACACGATACTTATAATGAATCACATGCTTGCAGTGTGATCATATCAGTAAACAATCAGCACATTAAGCAAAAAAAATTATGGATAGTCATAGACAATGATTAAATCCTGATCAAGTGTGTTCCAGGTCAGCGTTCCCGCAGCAGAGGAGACACGAGATCTAAGGACAGACAATTAGTACTTTGGCAAAGTATCAGCACACCTACTTTTTTAATTCTTGGATTGATTTGGTTTGATTAGATATGACATTATGTGACCCAGTATTAAACTTAGAGAGTCTGACCTTCGTTAAGTAATGCAAGCAAGCACTTTTTCTCAGCTTAAAAACCTGACATATATGAATAACCAGATCTCATGTTTATATCCATTTTTGGACTTTTGAATAGTTTGTGCACATTGGCATCTTTTGCATCAGGTGAGAATATCCAGGTCTGTAATAACTTACAACAGAGGATACCTCGTCACTTCAGGTCTATAATGACTCATAACAAAGAAGTGAACAGATGCTGTAAACAAATCTCATGGTTAATCATATCATCACCAGGTGTGAGTTTGTAACTTGACAAGCACACAATCAGAAAAGTCAATACCACTCGTTAGAACTAAGACGGATACACACAAATGCATAATGATTTAGTTAAATCACAAGAATCTACTTGTTCAGTATAATTGCATGAGATTACCAGCACGTCATATCTGATCATGTCAGACTTCATTAACGAGTGAAGTATGCAACTGATTAAAACTGATGTACTATCATTTCTCACATATTGCAATGGCAGTTTCAATCCTAACATAATAAAATATATTTTTGTATTTTCGTTTTATATTTTTCTATTTTGATTTTGCACTTTTCTAGTTTTGTATTTGCTTTTTCTTTTAGCACACACACACAATATATACAATCAGGCAGTTAATTTTGACAATTTCTCTTTATTTTTCTTATTAAAAGAAGGGAGGGTTATATTCATTTTGAACCATCAAAATCAATTTTCAATATGGTTAATAAGACCAATAGACTCAACCAAATACTCAAACCTTCCTGGTAAAAAGGCTTTTGTAAATAGGTCAGCTAATTGTTTTTTTGTTGATATTTGAATCAAAATGATTAAACCTTTTTCAGAGTTATCTCTGAGAAAATGATATCGAATTTCGATATGCTTTAGTTTTGAATGCTGGACAGGATTAGCTGTTATAAACATAGCAGCGGTGTTATCAATGTAAATTGGAGTTTTAAGAAAATTGAACCCGTAATCCAGCAGTTGGTTTTGTAACCAAAGAATTTGAGAACATCCTGCTGATGCAGCTATGTACTCAGCTTCTGCAGTTGAGACTGAGACATTTGTTTGTTTCTTACACTGCCATGAGACTAATCTGGGACCCAAAAACTAACAACCACCTGGTGTAGATTTTCTATCTTGACAACATCCCCCATAATCACTATCAGTATATCCATGTAACTCGAAGTTTCCTTCATAAGGATACCATAACCCTAGAGCCAGTTTTCCTTTGAGATATCTGAATACGCGTTTGGCAGCGATAAGGTGAGATTCCTTCGGGTCTGATTGATACCTGGCACAGACACAAACAGCATATATTATATCAGGTCTAGATGCAGTAAGATACATCAAAGATCCAATCATAGATCTGTATAGAGTTTGGTCAATTGATTTTCCTTTTGGATCAGGATCAATCTTGGTGTTAACGTCAGTTGGAGTTCTGATGGATTGACAATCTTGCAGTTTAAACTTTTTCAAGAGCATGTCAATAAATTTCTCTTGACTGATAAAAATTCCATCTGCAGACTGTTTCACTTGTAAACCAAGAAAAAAGTTTATTTCTCCCATAGAACTCATTTGAAAGCGAGATTTCATGATATCTTCAAATTCTGAGCACAATTTCTGACTTGTAGAACCAAATATGATATCGTCTACTTGAACACATAAGAGATCATCTGCATCCTTCTTTATGAATAAAGTCGGATAATTTTCCCTCTTGTGTATCCATTTTGGATCAAGTGCTGTGACAATGTTTCATACCAGATTCTAGGAGCTTGATGTAGACCATATAACGCTTTGCTCAGCTTATACACACAATGAGGAAATTCAGCATCTTCAAAACCTTGAGGTTGCTTGACATACACATCATCTATGATTGGTCCATACAAGAAAGCACCTTTAACATCCATTTAGTACACCTTGAATTTCATATATGAAGCATATGCTAGGAAGACACGAATTGCTTCAAGTCTTGCAACTGGAGCAAACACTTCATCATAATCAACTCCTTCCTCTTGGGTGTAACCTTGTGCTACTAGCCTTGCTTTGTTTCGAATAACAATTCCTCTATCATCTGATTTGTTTCTGAACAACCATTTTGTGCCAATGGCATTTTCTCCTTTAGGCAAATCCACAAGCTTTCACACTTCCTGTGTACGGAACTGTAATAACTCTTCTTGCATGGGCACAATCCAACTATTGTCCTGTAACGCTTCAGAAATGTTTTTAGGAACAATTTGAGATAGGAAACATGAGTATAAGCAAATGTTTGCTTGTTTGAACTGACTTCTCATAGTTCTCTCATTCAAAGGAGCAATAATCTGTGATATAGGATGTTTCTTGTGAACACGAGACGTTGGGATCTCATCTTCCTGAACATTCACATCAAGATTAGTCTGGTTCAAGTTGGAAAGCTGATGCAACAAGTTTGAAGAATGTGGAGTGAAATTCGGAACTTGAGTCGGTCAGTTGATAAAATAATCAAGCTTGTCATTAATATCTACATCTCTAGATATAGAAGAAGTTCCAGACTCAGGATGTAGAATTTCTGGTCCATCATTAGGAATAGGCTGAGAAACATTT
The DNA here is from genome assembly GCA_025506415.1 of Flaveria robusta. NCBI lineage: Eukaryota > Viridiplantae > Streptophyta > Magnoliopsida > Asterales > Asteraceae > Flaveria > Flaveria robusta. The sequence goes on along the minus strand of CM046472.1, from coordinate 9,187,571 downwards.
GAATTTTGAGAAACTGGAGGTTGTTCTTGAGCTTGTTGATCATGAGATTCTGAATTGAACACAGGATCTTTAACAAATGAGAAGAATGGATAATCTGGGCTTGAATCATCCATATCATCAAAATCTGAATCAACACTAAAAGATCCAAGATCTCCTACCTGTTTCCTGTTGACACACGAAGATTCAAACAAGTTAGAATTAAATGATTTTGACAAAGAATCTAAATCAAATAACCAAGCTGGACCATTTGCAACTGATGGAAATGAATTTTCAAGGAATTTAACATTTAATGTTTCAGTAATAACATTCTTTCTGGAGTTATAAACTCTAAATGCTTTTGAAACTCATGAATATCCAAGAAAAAATCCATCATCAGACTTTGCTTCAAATTTTCCAATCTGATCATTTGAGTTTAAAATCAAAACCGGACAACCAAAAGATTTAAGAAAATCTATGTTTGGTATCCTGCCAAACATCAACTCATAAGGAGTTTTCTGTTTATCTTTCACTAATAGAGTATGATTTTGAACAAAACATGCAGTGGATATGGCTTCATCCCAGAAGGTGATTGGAATCTTTGCATCTACTAGCATTGCACGAGCTACCTCAATCAATGTTATGTTCTTCCTTTCAGCAACTCCATTTTGTTGTGGAGTTCTAGGAGCACTGAACTGATGAGCAATTCCTTTTCCTGCATAGAACATGTCAACATTAGCATTTTTAAATTCTGTTCCATTATCACTTCGAATGATTTTTACTTTTTGATCTAATTGATTTTCTACTTTAATGATAAACTCTTTTAATAATTCAGCCATTTCAGATTTAGCATGCAAAAAGAAAACCCAAGTAAATCTTGTAAAGTCATCAATGATAACTAAACAGTAAGATTTCTTTCCAATACTTTGTACGTTTACTGGACCGAATAGATCCATGTGCAACATCTGTAGAGGCTTTGAATTTGAGTTTATCAGCTTGGACTTATAAGACGCTCTATGTTGTTTCCCTTTCAAACATGCTTTGCAGAGATCTGATGTAGCAAACTTATTTGTTGGAATGCCTACTACATGATTTCCTGCAGCAAGCTTGTTCATGTTTTTGAAGTTAGAATGTCCGAGACGTCTATGCCAAAGTTGGCTTTCATCATTTGATGCTTGAGCAATTAAGCAAGTTGTTTCTGTTGAAGGATCAACTTGAGACATATCTAGTTTGTATACATCTCGATCACGAACAGCTTTAACAACTACCCATTCCTTGCTAATCTGAAAACCTGGCTTTAAAATGTAACAATGATAGTCATCAAATAAAGCAGAATATGATTTATCACAAATTTGGGAAACGCTTAAAAGATTAAAGTTCAACTGAGCACAGTAGTTGACTTTATCAAAGCTAATAATCCCATTTGATACTGTTCCTTCTCTAATAATCTTTCCACCTGCATCACCTCCAAATGCTACATGTGTACCATCTTTCATCTTAAAGTCTTGAAGTAAGACATGATTGCCTGTCATATGCCGGCTACACCCACTATCAACATACCACGTGTTTATTGGTCTTTTTGGGCGTACCTGCATTTCAAAGACAATTAAGTTGAGTTATCAACCCAAGCCGAGAAGGTCTTGGGCTTGCCATACTTATCAACAATGGTAAACTGCTTAAAATGGAGTTTGTTCATGTCAGGTTTCGTTTGATATTTAGAATTATCAATTTCTTTTCTGACAAATTTCTGATTATCTTTATTTTGTTTACTCCTCAAAGCATTAAATCGATTTTCAAGATCCTCATCAAGAAATTTTGAACCATTCATTGAAACATTCTTAGAAAAATTTTGCTTAGGAAATGTTCCATTGTTCATTCTCACAGATCGTGGAATGAAATTTTCTTGTGTATACTGTTTTGTTCTCACAGTATAATGATCATCATAATCAGAATTGATTCTTCTGAGAGATCTCAAGTCTAAGGAAGGTTGTTGTGATAAACCTTGAAAACCATTGTTTTGATTTCTTTGAAATCGTGGATGAACATATCCATTCCTTGGCAAGTTCTTTCTGAAGTAACAATCTTCAGTATTATGATTTCTTTCATCACACAAGGCACAGTATTTATTGAAATAACACTCAGCAGTTGTGTGATTTGTCATATCACAAATGTGACAGTATTTGTTAAAATAACATTCAGATGTGTTATGATTATACATGTCACAAATGTCATAGTACCTTTGTGAAGAATTAAAGAACTGATGATTAACCCTAGATGTGGATGCCATATTTGATCCTTGTTTAGATTTAGAAGTTGGCAGGTTAATCTGTTGTTTTTGATTTGTGAGTTTGGTCTTTTGATTTTTAGGTTTAAGTTTTTGAACATTTTCACAATTCTTTGACTCCTTAGATGCAAATCTTTTATGAGTAGTGGAAGACTTAGGACCTGAACCTATTTTCAGATCAGAGTTAGATTTGATCTTTGGTTTTGATGTTGTTTCAGAAATTGTGTTTAGGTCGAAAGTTCCTGCGGACACAAACTTCACAGGTTTCAATTGATTCTATTGATCAGTTCCTTGAGTTTGAGAATTTTTAGTTTTAATATTTGATTTTCTCTTTTTTTGATTTCTTGATCTTAAAGATGTTTTGTTACTTTGGGAAGGAATTGATTTTTGAGAAGATTCTTTTTCAGATTCTTTAAGTTTATGTTCATTTTGGTTTGATTCACAAGAGCTTGAATCATCAGAACATGAAGTATCTGATTTCAAATTTTCTTCTTTAACTTTCCCTTTCTTTTTGTCATTTATTTCAATGACTTCTTCAACACATTGTTCAACAACACATTCGTTAGATCCTTTTGGGACAAACAACTTCTTGTTCTTAGGTCGAGGTTCATATGATTTGACTTTTATTGGATGACCATTTTTTATCTTTTCTGAATCCTTCTCCTCAAAGATTTCAATCTTTATCTTTTCAATTTCACTTTCTTCAATAGATTGCTTATTCTTTTTCTTTTCATGAAATGCTTTGAGCTTTGCTTTGTTTTCAGGTGAGTGATCATGAGTGTTAAAGTTCTCTGGCAAAATGTTTGAGATTGATTCAGGCATAGGCTCATGTGTGAAACCAAGACCTGTTTTATCTTTATCTTTTCTCCCATTTACCAGTTGTTCAACTATAGTTTTTGAACTTTTAACTTTTGCAAGATCAACTTGAGTTGCCGCATGTGCCAACTTTTCTTGTTCTAGAGTTTTGGTCATCTCTTCAAGTTGCCTTTTTACTTGTTCAAGTTCTTTTAAAGTTTTGTTCCATGATGTTTGAAGAGATATGATTTTATCATCAGATATTTTATGATCAGATTTGAGTTTGTTGTGCATTAACTCTTCTTGTTTAAGTTTATCACATATTTTGAATGAGTAGGTTCTGTAGTGTTCAACTTGTTCAAAACATGCTTTTATGCACATTTTCTCTCTGACTTCCATTGGAATTTCTGGATAAGAAGGTGAAATCTCAGTATTAGATGATGAGTGTTCAACCTTTGGTTGTTCTGATTGTGCCATGAGAGCAATTTCTTCTGAATCTTACTTGGGATCAGATTTGTCACTCCAATCATAGCTTTCATCATTGTCTAAATCATCATCTACCTTTGGATCATTGTCTTCAGACCAGTCTTCATCATTAATTTCAGCAACAAGTGCTAAACCAGAAGTGAGATTAGCAGTAAACTGTTCTGCATAAGCACTCCAGTCATAACCATCCTTGATGCTGACAACTAGAGCTTTCATTGGCTCTTCAGTTGTTTTTTATTATTTTTTCAGCTCTGGCATAGGAAGACTCTGATATGGCTTCTGAAAATTTTTTTGAGACTGATGTTGATATCTTTGACTACTGGAACCTGCTTGATCATTTCCTCCTTGATTTCTTGGAGCTTTGCATTCTCTTGAAAAATGACCATAGCTATTGCAGTTGAAACACCTTGATTTTGATTTGTCAAAGCCAACCTTTTTGTTTGCACTTGGCTTATAATTTTTGTTCACAAAAGAGTGTTTCTGAGTCCTGTAAGCTATCATCACCATTTGCTAGTTCAAATCCATCTCTTCTACATCATCAGGATCCATCTCAAATAAATCCTGCAAAATCAAATCAACTTAAGTTAGATGACTACCTTGATAAGCTTGAAAGCTTGCCATGAAAGCAGTAAAAGCATATTTTGACTCTTCATCCTGTAAAAGAATGTTTATGACATCTTTAACTTTGCTAGGTTTAATAGAGTTAGAAGATGGAGTCTCAGTTTGAGGTTTAGGCATTTGAGTTTTAGGAGGAGACTGTGGTTGATTTGTGTAGACAGGAGCACTTGTATAGGTTGAGTCAGCAAAGAAACCAACTCCAACAAACAAATCACCCTCATCTTTTGAGGAACTATCATCTTTAGCCACAAATGCATTCTCCACTGTGTTAGCTGGAAATGCAACATACTTATACTGAGATGTTGATGTGGATCTATCATTGTTCCTTGAACTCTCATCAATTTCAACTTATTCTATTTTGGCAATCAGAAGATCAAGATCCATGGGAAACTTTTCTGTATGCTTCAACAAGGTAACTGTTTGTTTCCATGAAGATGGAAGAGCATTGAGAAGTCTATCATTTAGATCTTTGAGATCATTCTTCACACCAACAGTTGACATTTCAGTAATGAGCTGCACAAATCTGTTCATCATTTGATTGATTGTTTCTCCAAAAAGATGCTCAAATAATTCAAGTTGCCTTTTTAGTTTCTGCTTTTTGAGATCTTGAATCTCTTTACCACCTTCACAAATAATCTTTAAAGCTTTGTACATGGTATACCCAGTCTGATAACTATCAAGTCTTGTTAACACTTCCAAAGGTAAACCCTTGCACATCAGAGAATAAGCTTTAATATCATTTTTAACCTTCTTCAAATCATCACCATGGAGACCATCTTCAGGATATGGTTCTTGAGAGTCTTTAGTGTAAACAAATCCTCTGTCAGGACCATCTAATGATACAGGAATGTGAGGTCCTTTCTCTATTGACTTCCAGAGATCTGTATCAATAGAGTTTAAGTGATTTTTAATCTGAGAGACCAGTTCTTGAAATCAGCTCTATTCTTCAACTTAGGAACCCTGTTCTCAGAATCTTCAGACTTAGCCATTTTAAATTTTGAAATTAAGAAAAGAAAATGTTTTTGTTGTTTTAAAGTTTGAAATGAAACAAAGAAATGACAATATTTTTTTTGGATTTTAGTTTTTGAAAAATTTCTAAGTGTTGAATGAAAAGTCTGAAATCTGATGCGCCTGAATAGTTGTGAAACACCCATTTTGTACTTGAAACGCCTAAGGGAATGCCTTAGTAGAATTCTTGAAACGTCCAACCGAAGATGAGCCTGAACAGTTGTCAAACGCCTGAACAGTTGTCAAACGCCTGGGAACTTGGTCAAATTTTCTGGATTTTCAACTGAAGCGCCCAAACAGTCTTCAAACGCCTAGAACTCTCAGGTTTCAAAAACGTCCACACAGTGGTAAAACGTCCAAATAGTGTCAAAACGTCCAACTCTAAAACACCCAAACAGTTTTGATGCGCCTACACAGTTGCAATGCGCCTAAACAAATGAGCAAATTTCAAATGATTTTAACACCCCAAGCGCCTAATTCATCATCTTCATAACAACCTGATCTTATCAAATTCTTCAAAACTTGATTAATTGATCTAAAAACTTCCAATAAGGTAGAATTCAAGTCGATAATCAATCCTAATTCATCAATTCTCTCAATTAACAACAACAAATCTGAATTTCTGATTGAATTAGAGTTCGACAACGAAGAATAGTTCACACACAAATCTGATGAAAATTCAGATCTGAATGTAAGAAATCACTCAATTGTGATTCAATTCATGTTTCAGATGATGAAACACAACTGAAATCAACAACTACTTGATCAATTGCTATCAAACACAGATTCAAGTGATTCAAAGAGCTCAAAATTCGATTTTAAGCTTCAAATCACTGAACCGAAAGCTCTGATACTATTTGATAGGTTCAAATGGATCGATCTGTGATGATATTGTAATGCAATGATCAATTATAAGCACAAAGTAATCAACAAGAGCAAAATACTTCAAAAATTCACAGTGATTTCATTGAAAGCAATTTGCAATCGGATACAATGTACAGAGAGAGTTCTAACTGAAATTCTTCAAAAGTCTACCTGCACATATAAACAATATCCTATTTATACTAACAATGAAATTAAGGAACATATATTTACACAATAAGTCCCTATACTATGACAAACAAAATCTAAAGACTAAATGCTAATCTTCAAGAGCTCCAACATTATAGTTGACCCAACGTGTTTTCAAACAAAGCTTACTGATGTCGAAACGTTTTTTTATATTTGACCCAATTCATTTCCTGAAAAAACTACGTCAAAACGTAGACGTATGTCGAAACGCAAATAGTCTTAAAGTTTATACAAAAATAGACACGAAAACAATTTATATCTAACCCGAGTCGTTTCTGATTACATTTGGACTCAAATTTATACCGACCCGTACATAAAATTATGAATTGTAAAAATAAAAAATATGTATATGTAAAGGTAAAAGAAAAAAAGGATAAAAAAACAAAAAAACAACATATGCGAGGATTCAAACTCAAGAACACAAAGATAAAATGCTATGGGCTTACCACTCCAACCAAGGCCTCCTATATTGTAACTTTTGAAGATTAATTATATATGTACAACAAAAGTCGGTGGCTTGTTACTTTTAAATTATAGTAAATTAGTATTTTTAACATCGCCCCTCAATTTAAATATGTCCATCCATTTACACTATATATTATGTTGATCCACTCGAAGTGAAGTCAATCTTTTGACTCGAGGGAAACGACATTGATAACAGCATATGAATTTTCTTTTCTTTAAGAAAGAATAAATCAATCTTAAAATGTTTTGTAATAGAAAGCATGGTAAGATGTAATAGAACCTTGACCTTGAAACAATAAATCGATCTAAATTAATTCACAAGTTACTACACATAACGGAGACCTGTACTTAACTTCAGCATTTGATCTTGAAATATTACATGTTTTATACTTTTCCATGACCGAAAGTAGAATATGCATTAGCATATAACTCAAAACATTTACCGTTTTCAAACCAGATTTCACACCTGGGGAGTTCTTTAAATACTTTAAAAGAAGCAATGCAATTTGTAAATGATAATGAGTAGGTTTATGGATATACCGACTCAAGAAATACATTGTATAAAAAATTTCAAGTCTATAAAGATTGATACAATTACCTAGTTCTATTTGACACGATATGTTTTTTGAAAATTATATAAATGGTCTAGGTGGTTTGATTAGATTCCATATTTTGTGGCTAAACTTTGAAAATTATAAAATTGATTCAAACTTTTATGTAGACACTACAAGTTTGGTCTCATTACAAGTTTGGTCCCTAATTTTTAAAAGTTGCAAAGTTAGTACAAATTTTTATGCGGGTGTTATACTTTTGTTCCCTAAATTTCAATTTAAAAAGTAATCTAAACTTTATAAAACACATAAAAATCTAATTATTTTTATGGCAATGATCAAATGTGCAATGGGTACATAAAAGTTTGAACAAATTTTATAATTTTTTAAAAGCTTAGAGATCAAATATGTAATATGGTTAAAACACGGGGATCACTTACGTAATTTTTGATAGGTTCAAAGGGATCGATCTGTGTTGATGTTGTAATGCTATGATCAATTATATGCACAAAGTAATCAACAAAAGCAAAATACTTCAAAAATTCATAGAGTTTTCATTGAAAGCAAAATGCAATTGGATACAATGTACAGAGAGTTTTCTAACAGTATTCTTCAAAGGTCTACCTGCACAAAATACATAATATCCTATTTATACTTACAATGAAAACTAAGGAACATATATTTACAAATAAGTCCCTAAACTATGACAAAAACAAAATATAAAGACTAAATGCTAATCTTCAAGAGCTCCAACAATACTCCCCCTAAGATTTGCATTGTCGTCTTCAGTCAAAAAAATCTTCTGGTTCTTCTTTTATCTTGAACATTGGCTTTTCTTTATACATCTCTATCCCTCTTAATGCTTTCTTTATTGCAGACTTGAACTTTGCTACCAAAATACCTTGTTCAGGCTTTGATTCATTTGTTTTAATCTCCATTGCATCCATCACTAACAATGTTTCCTTTGACAAACCAGCAATGTCAATGTTTGCATAAAATTCTATTGGATTTGATCATCTTTTGTATGTATCTCCAAAACTCCTTTACTTGATATCCTCATAAAATTTATATTTTGAATATCTTTCTGTACTATGTTTGCATACGCCAGAGCTTTTCTCAACGAAATACGCTCCATGGCAGCATTCATCACCTTGATTATTGTCATGAAATATTTTCTGTCATTCTCTGCTGCTTCTGACGATACACGCTCAAACTTTTGATTTGATAGAAATGAGATATAACTTGGATGTAACAATTTCAACTCAAAAACTCCAAAAAGACTTATCATATCTTTATCCCAATCATCTTCATTTCTTACCAACATCAACTGAAATGTTTCAGAATCATAAAACCATCTCAGGATTGGTTTGAAAGTTTGAGTACCATCAATCACTTTTAATCCTAGATATGTAACTTTATCAAAATACTTATCACCATATGCCTCCAAATAACTTTCTTTTTCAGTTGAACTTGATTCTCCTTTCTTCTTTTTCTTTAATGATTGAAAATACATCTTGTCTTCTTGATCACAACGTGTTTTAAGAAAAGATGCCATTCTTGAGATTCCATGATCTAATAGTTTCACAAAGTTCTCTCCTCTCGAAGCCTTAGTAGGATTAATCAGAGGTAACTTGTGTAATTCTTTTAAGTCTTGAACCGGTAATGCAATGATACTAGAGTAAAAATGATAAACATCACAAATAGCATTCACTCTCTTAATCAAAAATGCATCAAACACTTCATCATACTTCCAAGCAACTATCTTTACTTCTTTTGTATTATCAGGCATAATCATAGCATTTAAAAGTTTTGAAATTGATTGTCCTGTCTGCAGCACATTTATCACTATGTCCCCAGTTGATCTAGCTTTGTTCCATAACTGTTTTTGATCAATGGACACTTTGTAAGCTTGCTTTTCCTTCTCATGAAACATCTTCATCAATTCTTGTCTTTGTTCATGACTTTTCTTCACTAATTCCATAGACTTTATCTCTTGAGGCTTCAAAATTCTTGATCTTTTTGTAATCTCCAAGTATTGTGGATTATTAGTATCCAGTACAATCATCTTATTGTTTTGTTTCTTAGTTTCTTGAAAACTTCTTACTAAGTTTCTCAATGAAGTACCCTGCAATCTGTTTAATCTCTTTCTTGGATAATTTCTTGATTGCAATCATATCCTCAAAGCTGGTATGCTCATATCCTCAGGATTAGGATGGTGCAATTCAGATACAGGAATATCATCAACATTAATGCTTTCACTCATCGGTGTCCATTCTTCATGTTCTAAACAAATCTTATTTGGATCCACCGGAGCTGATGATTCCGCTAACATACACTTCTCATATACTTCATTTATTTGAGACACAGTCAGTCCATCCAAAAACTGTAACACCCAGAAATTTTAAAAGAAGAGAAAAAGTGAAGAAAAAAAAAGAAAAGCAAAATAACCCAAGCTGAGGGGTTAAAGTTGTGCAATGGGCAAACTTTATTATTAATTTGTTCAAAAAGGTGGCATGGCCGCCCACCCCTATTACACATCATCTTCCTGTCGATTTTCTAGAGAGAGAAAGCAGAGAATTCTCTCGGTTTTAGAGAGAGGAAGAAGAAGAAATCGGAATTCAGGTTAGTTTTCTGATTATTAGGGCGTTTTTGGCTGATTTTTAGCCTTCGGGTATGTGCTTATGTGTTTGTGTGTGCTCGGTTGTGTGTTTTTGGTGTTTTTAGGTGCTCGAGCTCATAAGCATTCGGGTTTGAAGGAAGTCTTACTCGAAAGTTACAAGAAGTGAGTTCTAGATCCCCGTTTTTAAATGTTTTAACCGGTTTTGGGGCTGGAAATGCATGTTATAACTTTTTTAAATTTTGGGTGTGTACCCCGTATGTATGTGTATGTGCCCTGTTGGGAGGGTGTATGTTTAGGGAAAATTTATGATTATGTTCATGGTTTTAGGCTTGTTAGATGCTTAGTAAGTTAGAAACCAGGCTAGAACAGGTTAGATTAATGATTTGAGATCTGAAAATGGAGTTAGTTAGAAAGTAGTTGGCCATGCGCCTAAGTGTTCATGCGCCTAGTATCATGCGCCCAAACAGTACCCAAACGCCCAAGGTCCATGCGCACAAATAGTGCCCATGCGCCTAGAATATTGCCCAGGCGCCTAAGTATGCCCATGCGTCTAAGTCTGCCCAAACGCCTAAGTGTCCATGCGCCTAAACCAGGCTCATGCGCCTGCATAGTACCCATGCGCCCAGAAATCTGCCCATGCTCCTAAGTAAGGCTCGTGCTCCCAAATAGTACCCATGCGCCTGAGTCACCCATGTGCCTATGTATTCAAGCGCTTGCATAGTGCTCGTGCGCCTGCATAGTGCTCATGCGCCTAAAGACTTAGAAAGTTTTCTGAAATTTTCGGGAAAGAGGGACTTTTAGGCTATGACTTGGGGTGTTCCCGGGGATGATATGTGATGATTATATGATGATGTTATGTATGTTATGGCCTGTTTTCTTTATGTTCCATATTATGTACTACTCCGTGGCTTTACGTGGAGTGATTGTGTTAATGAACGTAAAGTATTATCTTAACGAAGCGAAATACCTAAGATAATGAAAGTGGAACATAATGAATGAACGAATGAAAGTCTTGCAAGAATGTAAGGAGGTTCACAACTCCTTGAGAGTTGTCAGCTCAACTGTGTGTCATACAGCGTGCGATCTTGGCTACCCCATGAGGGTTCACACACAGGGGAATCAGTCTTGGTGACTGTTCCATACATACGAAACGGGGCCTTGTCGCTAAACCCTAGATTAGTTGGCTTCGTGCCCAAGAGGAGGGTTTAGTATATGACAGCACCTAGATAGAAGTGAAAGATAATGTACGAAACGTGCGATATGATCGAAATGAACAATGATGGAAGATAATAAATATTACCTTGATGTATGTATGATGTGTGATCATGTACGAATGTAAGAAAAGGTTTTAACGAATGAAAGGTAATATGTTTTTTGTAAAACTAGAACTCACTCAGCAACGCTGACTTTTATGCATTTTCAGTTGGCAGGTAATGGTTGCTGAGGATGGCACGGGGCGAAGCTACTTGGCGAGTTTTGGTTGGCATCCATTTTGTGTAACAATGATGTTTTGTGTAGTAATGAAACCAAACGACGATTTGTAATGTAGTAATGTTGTAAACAGCTACTGTTAATATATGAAATGGTTTTGTTAAATTTTTCCGCTGCAAATGTTTAATAGATTTTATGTGATTTTGAAATATTATGTGCAATGAATCTCCAACTGTGAGTGTCCCGAGAACGGGGCCTTACAAGTTGGTATCAGAGCCAAAGTTTAAGAGAAATGGGTAAATATTTTCTAATAAACCTAAACTTAAACTGAAAATGGGACAAATAGAAGGATGCCAGCCCAAGTAGCTACGTGCCATCAGGTATTTTCTTTAATGATTAACCGGTATTATGTGTGCATGTTATCTGCTTTATGTGCTTTTAGTAGATTTAAATACTGATGTAGTCAGGATAGGAAACGCTTAGGGTATGAAGAGTAAAGTAAGTGGCTAATCACAACTGGCCACTGTAATTAGGGACTTACTATACTTGACATAAACTAAGCTATTACCTTGAACGACCGTGTTGGTGTTTGGATCTTATAGTGTGTTAGAGGATGGCTGGTGGTAGATCTTCGAAGGCTTCTAGAGGTGGAGGTCGTGGTGGACGTGGTGCTGGACCGCGTGCCACAAGAGGTGATACTAAGGCTGCAGAAAGGGCACCTGAAGAGCCCGAGACTCATCACCAGAAAGGTGGTGATGAGAGTGCTAATCTAAGAGCCTCGGTGAAGGAGGCTGTTGTTGAGGAAGTTCACCAGGTCATGCAGACGATCCTGCCGTCTGTGGTGGTCGAAGTGATGAGAGCTGTAAGGGAGGATGAGAAGAAGGAGAAAGAGAAGACCGCGGGAAAAGCGGGGCAACGGGAGACTGAGACGGTTGTCCCAAGTGATAAGGAGGAGGAAGAAGCGGTGCAAGGGACAGCTCGGGGCTGTACTTATGGGGCATTCCAGAGATGCAAGCCCCCGACTTTTGATGGCAATGGCAACGCTGCTGCTGCTCATCGATGGGTTGGAGAAATGAAAGTTGTACTTGATATCAGCGAGTGCAGGGGGGACCAGAAAGTGAAGTTTGCTACCCACTCATTTGTGGACTCGGCTTTGTGCTGGTGGGACAATATTGTCCAGGCTGAGGGTAGCAGGGCTATTGGAAAGATGAGGTGGGATGAGCTGAAGAAGTTGGTGATTGAGGAGTTCTGTCCTCACAGGGAACTTGATAAAATTGAAAGGGAGTTCTTGCAGCTGGAGGCGGGAACCATGACACACCAGTAGTATACGATCAAGTTTAACGAGATGGCGCGACTGGTGCCAGATCAGGTGACACCTGTGTTACGAAAGATAAAGAGGTACATCCAGGGTTTGCCGGCGGATATTCGCAGGCACATGATCGCCGCCCGGCCAAGCACGTTTAGGTCGGTGGTCGATCTGGCGGGAAGCTTGTACGATGAACGGGAGGTGGCAGTGGTTGAAGTGAGCAAGAAGGGTGGTGGTGGTGATCGAAACTAGAACGGGAAGCGGTTTGGACGCGGTGGTGTCACTCCCAACAACAAGGTTGCAAGGGTGGATGACCGGCGAGTGACCACTTCTGGTGCGGGGACAAAGAGGTGTGGTAAATGCGGAAGGGAGCATACGGGGGAGTGTAGATGGGGATCAAATGTCTGCTTCAAGTGTGGGAAGCCCGGTCACATGGCAAGGGAGTGTGGGGTTGCAAGATGTTATAACTGTGGTGAAGAGGCCACCTGAGTAGGGACTGCAAGAAGCCGAGGGCTGAGAGTTCTGGGGCAAAGAAGAAGGCTGGGAGTGAAGGGCAGAAGGCGAGCGCTAGAGCTTTCACGATGACCCGAGATGAGGCTAGGACGGACCCCGATGTTGTGTCAGGTACGTTTCTAGTAAACCAAACTCTTGCTTCTGTGTTATTTGATTCTGGTGCTAGTAGGAGTTTTATTTCTGCTGCTTTCTGTGCTAATTTGCCCGTTGGAAGTAGAAGTATTGATGAGCCCTTTGAAGTAGAAACTGCCATAGGTAAGTCTACCAGGATCTCTGATCTGATAGAAGGTTGTGACATAGAACTAGAAGGTCATAGGTTTCCTGCTAGACTGTTTGTGATGACCTTAGGCGAGTTTGATGTAGTCCTAGGGATGGACTGGTTAGCGGCCTATGAAGCGAATATTGTGTGCCGCAAGAAGATGATCCGATTGACAGCGCCTGATGGAAGTTCGGTGACGATCTACGGTGATCGAGTTACTATGATTCCGAAGGTAATTTCGATGGCGGTGGCGGGGAAGTGCATGAGACGTGGATGTAATGCCTACCTGGCTTATGTGAAGGATGTGGACACATCAACACCATAATTGTCCGACGTACCGGTTGTGTGTGACTTTCCCGATGTGTTTCTAGAAGATTTACCAGGTGTGCCACCGGACCGTGAGATCGAGTTCCAGATTGATTTGATACCCGGTGCTCAGCCTGTTGTTAAGGCACCATATCGATTGGCTCCAACAGAGATGAAGGAACTGATGATTCAATTGCAAGAACTGTTGGATAAAGGGTTTATTCGACCGAGTATCTCTCCCTGGGGTGCCCCGGTCTTGTTTGTAAAGAAGAAGGACGGTAGCATGAGGATGTGCATCAACTACCGTGAGTTGAACAAGTTGACGGTGAAGAACCGATATCCTTTACCCAGAATCGACGACTTGTTTGATCAGCTGCAAGGTGCCAGTTGGTTTTCGAGAATCGACCTTCGATCGGGTTATCATCAGCTGAAGGTGAAGGAGCGGGATATTCCTAAAACAGCTTTTCGCACGCGTTACGGACACTACGAGTTTCTCGTTATGTCTTTTGGTTTAACCAACGCGCCAGCTGCTTTTATGGATTTGATGAATCGAGTGTGCCGGCCGATGTTGGATAAATCGGTGATTGTGTTTATCGACGATATCCTGATTTATTCAAGGAGCGAGGAGGAGCATGCCGGTCACATTCGGGAAGCGTTAGAGACGCTTAGAAGGGAGAAGTTGTATGCTAAGTTCTCCAAGTGTGCATTCTGGTTGTGTGAAGTTCAGTTTTTGGGTCACGTGGTGAATCCAGAAGGAATCATGGTCGACCCAGCAAAAGTAGAAGCTGTGATGCAATGGAAGTCTCCAAAGACGCTATCCGAGAGCCGTAGTTTCCTAGGATTGGCGGGATATTATAGGAGATTCATCCAAAACTTCTCAAAAATAGCTTCTCCGTTGACCAAGCTGACCCGTAAGGACGTGAAATTTGTATGGGTTCAAGAGCAAGAAAAGGCTTTTGAGGAGCTAAAGGCAAGGTTGACTCAAGCTCCAGTCTTGTCCTTACCCGAAGGAAGCGAAGATTTGGTGGTTTACTCAGATGCTTCTTATTTGGGATTGGGTTGCGTGTTGATGCAGCGAGGGAAGGTTATAGCCTACGCATCCCGACAGCTGAAAGTTCATGAGGTTAATTACCCTACTCATGATTTGAAGCTAGCGGCTGTGGTCTTCGCATTGAAGATTTGGAGGCACTACTTGTATGGGAAGAAGTGCACTATCTTCACCAACCACAAGAGCTTGAAGTACTTCTTCGAGCAGAAAGATTTGAATATGAGGCAAAGGCGATGGTTGGTACTCATTAAGGATTATGATTGTGAGATCCATTACCATCCGGGCAAAGCCAACATAGTAGCGGACGCCTTTAGTCGAAAGTAGAAACCTGAACCGATCCGGGTGAAGGCTTATCAATTGGTTATGTCCTCCAATGTGATGAAGCAGGTCAAGGAGTTTCAAGATGAGGCGTTGAAAGAAGAACGCCTTAACTCCGAAAGGATGAGGGGTCTAGTCATGGAATTGGGTGAAAACACTCTCGGTGTTAGAACCCTATTTGGGCGAATGTGGATTCCTCGTTATGGAGATTTACGTGGAAAGATCATGGATGAGGCTCATAATACTCAAGACTCCATTCATCCCGGTGCTACGAAGATGTATCATGACATGAAGAAAGATTTTTGGTGGCCGGGTATGAAGCGTGAGGTAGCGAAGTACGTGAGTAAGTGCCTTACTTGCTTACAAGTGAAGGCGGAGCATCAGAAGCCGTACGGAAAGATCCAACCTTTGGATATACCCGAGTGGAAGTGGGAGCATATCACCATGGATTTTATTACGAAGCTGCCGCGAACGGCAAGGGGGTATGATGCCATATGGGTGATAGTCGACCTTTTGACGAAGAGCGCTCACTTCCTACCGATTCGTGAAACGTATTCATCCGAGAGGTTAGCGGATCTGTTCATCAAGGAGATTGTGACTCGTCATGGTGTACCGGTGTCTATTGTATCTGACCGTGACACCCAGTTTACATCCAAGTTTTGGAAGTGATTCCACGATGCGATGGGGACGAGGTTACATATTAGTACGGCTTATCATTCTCAAACGGATGGTTAATCAGAAAGAACCATTCTGACGCTTGAGGATATGCTTCGAGCATGGTCATGGACTTTGGAGGAAGTTGGGACGAACACTTACTGTTAGCTGAATTCTCATACAATAACAGTTATCATGCCAGCATTGGTATGCCACCCTATGAGATGCTGTACGGTAGGAGGTGTAGGACACCCGCATGTTGGGGTGACATTGGTCAGAAGGAGTTAGGGAGCATTGAAGTGATTGAGGCTACGACTGAGAAGTTGGAAAAAATCAAAGCCTTTATGAAGGCAGCCAAAGATAGGCAAAAGTCGTATGCCGATAAGAGACGTAGACCGATTGAGTTCAAGGTGGGTGATAGAGTTATGTTGAAGGTTTCACCTTGGAAGGGTATCATTCGGTTTAGAAAGCGGGGCAAGTTGAGCCCGAGGTACATAGGGCCTTTCCGAATCATTGCTCGAGTAGAAGAGGTGACCTATAGGTTGGAGTTGCCTGATGAGTTAAGTGGAATTCACCCGACATTCCATGTATCTCATCTAAGAAAGTGCTTAGCTGATGAAGACATGGTGGTACCACTGGAAGACATTGAGGTTGACGAATGGCTCAATTATGTGGAGCAACCAGTGGCTATCATTGACAGGAAAGAGAAGAGGCTAAGGAATAAAATGGTTCCAATCGTACGAGTACAGTGGAAGCATAGAAGGGGATCAAAGTCTACATGGGAACCTGAGGAGGAGATGAGACAACATTATCCTCAGCTATTCGAGGAGTGACAGGTTTTGGGGACGAAACCTATATAAGGGGGTGGACTTGTAACACCCGGAAATTTTAAAAGAAGAGAAAAAGTGAAGAAAAAGAAAGAAAAGCAAAATAACCCAAGCTGAGGGGTTAAAGTTGTGCAAGGGGCAAATATTATTATTAATTTGTTCAAAAAGGTGGCATTGCCGCCCACCCCTATTGCACATCATCTTCCTTTCGATTTTCGAGAGAGAGAAAGCAGAGAATTCTCTCGGTTTTAGAGAGAGGAAGAAGAAGAAGTCGGAATTCAGGTTAGTTTTCTGATTATTAGGGTGTTCTTGGCTGATTTTCAGCCTTTGGGTATGTGCTTATGTGTTT
This sequence comes from Flaveria robusta, assembly GCA_025506415.1. NCBI lineage: Eukaryota > Viridiplantae > Streptophyta > Magnoliopsida > Asterales > Asteraceae > Flaveria > Flaveria robusta. The sequence goes on along the minus strand of CM046472.1, from coordinate 9,170,686 downwards.
GTGTGTGCTCGGTTGTGTGTTTTTGGTGTTTTTAGGTGCTCGAACTCATAAGCATTCGGGTTTGAAGGAAGTCTTACTCGGAAGTTGTAAGAAGTGAGTTCTAGATCCCCGTTTTTAAATGTTTTAACCGGTTTTGGGGCTGAAAATGCATGTTATAACTTTTTATAAATTTTGGGTGTGTACCCGTATGTATGTGTATGTGCCCTGTTGGGAGGGTGTATGTTTGGGGAAAATTTATGATTATGTTCATGGTTTTATGCTTGTTAGATGCTTAGTATGTTAGAAACCAGGCTAGAACATGTTAGATTGATGATTTGAGGTGTGAAAATGGAGTTAGTTAGAAAGTAGTTGGCCATGCGCCTAAGTGTTCATGCGCCTAAGATCATGCGCCCAAACAGTACCCAAACACCCAAGGTCCATATGCAAAAATAGTGCCCATGCGCCTAGAATATTGCCCAGGCGCCTATGTATGCCCAGGCGTCTAAGTCTGCCCAAACGCCTAAGTGTCCATGCGCCTAAACCAGGCTCATACGCCTGCATAGTACCCATGCGCCCAGAAATCTGCCCATGCGACTAAGTAAGGCTCGTGCGCCCAAATAGTACCCATGCGCCTGAGTCGCCCATGCGTCTAAGTATTCAAGCGCCTGCATAGTGCTCATGCGCCTAAAGACTTAGAAAGTTTTCTGAAATTTTCGGGAAAGAGGGACTTTTAGGGATGATATGTGATGATTATATGATGATGTTATGTATGTTATGGCCTGTTTTCTTTATGTTCCATATTATGTATTACTCTGTGGCTTTACGTGGTGTGATTATGTTAATGAACGTAAAGTATTATCTTAACGAAACGAAAGACCTAAGATAATGAAAGTGGAACAAAATGAATGAACGAATGAAAGTCTTGCAAGCAAAATGTAAGGAGGTTCACAACTCCTTGACAGTTGTCAGCTCAACTGTGTGTCATACAGCGTGCGATCTTGGCTGCCCCATGAGGGTTCACACACAGGGGAATCAGTTTTGGTGACTGTTCCATACGTACGAAACGGGGTCCTTGTGGCTAAACCCTAGATTAGTTGGCTTCGTGCCCAAGAGGGGGGTTTAGTATATGACAGGACCTAGATAGAAGTGAAAGATAATGTATGAAACTTGCGATATGATCGAAATGAACGATGATGGAAGATAATAAATATTACCTTGATGTATGTATGATGTGTGATCATGTACGAATGTAAGAAAAGGTTTTAACGAATGAAAGGTAATATATTTTTTGTAAAACTAGAACTCACTCAGCAACGCTGACTTTTATGCATTTTCAGTTGGCAGGTAATGGTTGCTGAGGATGGCACGGGGCGAAGCTACTTGGCGAGTTTTGGTTGGCATCCATTTTGTGTAACAATGATGTTTTGTGTAGTAATGAAACCAAACGACGATTTGTAATGTAGTAATGTTGTAAACAGCTACTGTTAATATACAAAATGGTTTTGTTAAGTTTTTCCGCTGCAAATGTTTAATAGATTTTATATGATTTTGAAATATTATGTGCAATGAATGTCCAACTGTGAGTGTCCCGAGAATGGGGCCTTACAAAAACACATGATTATACTTATTTTTAACAAGATAGTTATATCTGTCTTCAAAATCAATTGGAATATCTTCTTGAATGTTTTGAATTGGGGAATCTGCAATCTCACATACATCTTCATCATCAAGTACTTCATAATACCAATCATCAGAAAATTCATAATCAATATCATCTAGTGCTTCAATCTATTTATGAACATCTCCTTCATCAAAATGCACTGATTCATCTATAGTTTTCTGACTCTTTGATGGTGCAGCAGATAAATCTCTCTCAACTTCATCAATCTTTCTTTTTCCTTTATCCATTTCAGATATCTTTTCTATCACCTCCACTTGTGATTCTAAGTCAGTCTCTTTTTCTATTATTACCACTTCAGTTTCTTTTTCTTTTTCTTTCAAATCATTTCTTAGCTTTTCAACCTCTTCAGTCAATCTCTTCATATTTTCTTCAAGTTCAATCACTAGCAAATCTTTCTTTTCTGACTCACAATCACAAGCATTTTCTCCTACTCAAATCTTTCTTTTCAACCTCTTCAATCACTAGCAAATCTTTCTTTTCTGACTCACAATCTCTATCTTTCATTTTTCTTGACTTTCAAATCATCCATCAATACTTCATCACTATCATCTTCAGTTTGCATACAAGCATCTTGAGTTTGTTTCAACAGAGATTCATTCACAATCATAATCTGTTCTTCTTGACTAGGAGATTGTACACCAGAAATTACAATCTGTGTAACAGGTTCTGATAAGATTGCATCAATGTAATCAAAATCAAAAGTCTGATTCTGTTCTAATCTTTCATCAACATTTTCATCTACATCATTATCACCTTCATTCTCATCATCTCCTACTTGATCATTTGCTTCAGCTTCAGTTTCATCATCACCAACATTTTCATCTCTATTCTCAGACACAGTTTCTTCACTATCAACCTCTTGGATAGTTTCTTCAACATTCCCTCCAACATTAGCATCAGGATCATCATTATTATCATCATCATCAATACTTGATGAACTTTCATCATCATCATGCTCATCTTCATCATCCTCATCATCATCTACTTCTTCCTCAATCATTTCTTGGATAAAATCTTCAATCAAATCATTCGGATCAATTGGTTCATCTTCAATCAAATGAAAGTGATCTTGATTGATATCCACTTCATCTCTTGTTACAGCCCTTATATAATCAAACATAGGAATTTTCTGGGCTCCAGTAACTACAGCCAATCTTTTATACAAATTCTCTGACATGTGTTCAAGATCTAATCTTTCACCATTTACACCATATACATGAAAATCTAGGTATTCGTCATTAATTATCATTTGCAGGAACCTAGGATACATCAAGTATTTATTCCTTTTTCCTTTCTCTAAGTTGAATATGAATCCATTCATGATCCATTTAGCCATATTGAACCTTCTGTTAGTGGCCAATGCAACTATAGGAGATGCAATATCAACTGGAAATGAATTCCAACCAGCACTTCTCATTGACATACAGTGTTGGAAAATGTAGCATAAAAGCTTTCGGTGATTATATACTCTAGCTCTGAAAAATTGTTTCTTGGGAAAGTTATCTGGATGACCCATCATCATGAATGTCTCTCTGCATTCATTAAAAGTAAACTCCGACAAATCTTATGCCTCATTATCACCCAGTCTAAGAGCATCTCTGATTGACTGCTCAGACACTTCTATCATCCTATCTCCAGTCACAAACCCCCTCAAAACTTTCTTTCCTTCCTCATCTATCTCTATCTCAACAGTTCTCTAGAATCTCTTAATCAGTCTTGCATATATGGCTGGACGAGCACATATGGCATACACATATTTTGTTCTCAAAAGAAATCTGATCATTTCTTCATAGCTAGCTGCATCTCTAACTTCTTCATTAAGAAAAGCTGCTACATTATGCTTTGGTTCAAATTTGAGCTCAGCCATCTGTCATTTACAAAGATACAAAGTATAAGAATGAATATATTACATTGATGTAAATCTCATAATGATTTATCAATTTTTATCCAATAACACTTAGAAATATTTCTAAGTATTTTATACACTCAATTACTCAAATGTATTGTATATAAAATCAATTAATATATTGAGATTAAAATCAAGTAACATATGACAAATTATGCATACTAATTAATTTTCCATTTTTCTTAATCGTTTTTAAATTTTTAAAACTTGATCAATTTTATTCAAAATTTTCTAAGTGTTTGTACACTTACTGTTATAGACAAAATCAAGTTTTAGAAATTTATGAACACTAAGTCACTTGCATCTTTTAGATTTATGAAAATTAAGAGAATTTTGATGATTAAACAATTGAAACTTTATTGAAAACTTCAATTTGTCGATTCAGTTCATTTCTTAATTTTTTTATTATTTTATTCAACTGATGAGCACATGATCATCAAGAAATTTTTATGATGAAATTGAGTTTTGATGATGTCAATCTGGTCGAAAACATGTGTTATTAACAAATTTAGATTCAATTTTGAACATTTTAACACATTTAAGTTGAAAATTTCAAACTTTCAAACCCTTAGGGTTCGAACGGCCAAATAGCTTTCAAACGCCCATTCAAATGTGTGTTTAATGTTCTGTGTTTTGATGATTTGCACTTAACATAGTGTTTAGAATCAGAGATTATACCTAAATATCACAAGGATTTCAGGAAATCAGTCTAAACAATATGAATATGATAATCGTCCGAGAATGAATAAGAACAAAGAGTTTTAGTGTGAATGAACGAGTGAAATTGAAATTCTATCAAGTGTTGAATTTATATAAGTGTGAAAAACTCTTAGGCTCATGACCACTGTGAAGGCGCATGACCACTGTTGAGACGCATGAGACTTAGGCGCATGACTACTATATAGGCGTATTACTCCTGTTGAGACGCATGAGACCTAGGCGCATGAACTCACTTGGTCAGATTTTATCAGAAAGGATTTAGGCGCATGGTCACTGTTCAGACGCATGGGCACTGTTTTAAGCACATGAGCACTGTTCAGGCGCATGACCTAGCCTGAAACGCCTAACACTTGGACAAATTCATGAACCATTAGTTCGTATGAGAACTGTTTAGGCGCATGGACTTTCAAAGCGTCTACACTTGGAATATTTTCAACATGGAAAGTCTGGTACTGTTCAGGCGCATGAGCTTGGTTGAAACGCCCAACACTTAACCAATTTTTCAAACTTATGACAACTGTTTAGGCGCATGAGGTTGAATCAAACACCCAACACTTGAACAAATTCCTGAAATATCATCATACTCCTAAAATGGACTTTCGACCACTGTTCAGGCGTATGAGGACCTTTCCATACGTCTAACACTTAGAATTTTCTTCCCAAATTCATCCAAACCCTAATTTTGAAAATTGTCACTGTTCTTCATGAAATTTTCAACCCTTGGTCAAAGTTTGACTTTTTGACTTTTTAACTATAAAAATCTTTGACTTTTTGACTTTCAACATTTACAAATCTATTTCTCACTCAAACTTTTACATTTTATTTCTCAAATAATTTCCCGTCATTTTAGTCTTAAAATTTTGAAATTTTTTCAAAAAATTACAAATAATCTCAATTCTTTATTTTTGAATGCAAGAAGCTTTTCCATATTTCAACTTAATTTGAAATCTTTTCAGGTTTATTTTTGAATCATATCAAACACACACATACTTGCAAGCTTTCACACTTCCTGTGTACGGAACTGTAATAACTCTTCTTGCATGGGCACAATCCAACTATTGTCTTGTAACGCTTCAGAAATGTTTTTAGGAACAATTTGAGATAGGAAACATGAGTATAAGCAAATGTTTGCTTGTTTGAACTGACTTCTCATAGTCCTCTCATTCAAAGGAGCAATAATCTGTGATATAGGATGTTTCTTGTGAACACGAGACGTTGGGATCTCATCTTCCTGAACATTCACATCAAGATTAGTCTGGTTCAAGTTGGAAAGCTGATGCAACAGGTTTGAAGAATGTGGAGTGAAATTCGAAACTTGAGTCGGTGAGTTGATAAAATAATCAAGCTTGTCATTAACATCTACATCTCCAGATACAGATGAAGTTCCAGACTCAGGTGGTAGAATTTCTGGTCCATCATTAGGAATAGGTTGAGAAACATTTGAATTTTGAAAAACATGATGTTGTTCTTGAGCTTGTTGATCATGAGATTCTGAACTTAATACAGGATCTTTAACAAATGAGAAGAATGGATAGTCTGGGCTTGAATCATCCATATCATCAGAATCTGAATCATCACTGAAAGATCCAAGATCTCCTACCTGTTTACTGTTAACACAAGAAGATTCAAACAGATTAGAATTGAATGAGTTTGACAAAGAATCTAAATCAAATAACCAAGCTGGACAATTTGCAACTGATGGAATGAATTTTCAAGGAATTTGACATTGAAAGTTTCAATGATAGCATTCTTCCTAGAGTTATAAACTCTAAATGTTTTTGAAACTGATAAATATCCAAGAAAAAATCCATCATCAGATTTTGCTTCAAATTTTCTAATCTAATCATTTGAGTTTAAAATCAAAACCGGACAACCAAAAGATTTAAGAAAATCTATATTTGGTTTCCTGCCAAACATCAACTCATAAGGAGTTTTATGTTTATCTTTCACCAATAGAGTACGATTCTGAACAAAACATACAGTTGATATGGCTTCATCCCAGAAAGTGATTGGAATCATTACATCTGCTAACATTGCACGAGCTGCCTCAATCAAAGTTCTGTTCTTCCTTTCTGCAACTCCATTTTGTTGTGAAGTTCTAGGAGCACTGAACTGATGAGCTATCCTTTTTCCTGCATAGAACATGTCAACATTAGCATTTTTAAATTCTGTTCCATTATCACTTCGAATGATTTTTACTTTTTGATCTAGTTGATTTTCTACTTTAATGATAAACTCTTTTAATAATTCAGCCGTTTCAGATTTAGCACGCAAAAAGAAAACCCAAGAAAATCTTGTAAAGTCATCAATGATAACTAAACAATAAGATTTCTTTCCAATACTTTACACGTTTACTGGGCCGAATAGATCCATGTGCAACATCTGTAGAGGTTTGGAATTTGAGTTTATCAGCTTGGACTTATAAGACGCTCTGTGTTGCTTCCCTTTCAAACATGCTTTACAGAGATCTGATGTAGCAAACTTCTTTGTTGGAATGCCTACTACATGATTTTCTACAGCAAGCTTGTTCATGTTTTTGAAGTTGGAATGCCCGAGACGTCAATGCCAAAGCTGGCTTTCATCATTTGAAGCTTGAGCAATTAGACAAATTGTTTCTATTGAAGGATCTACTTGAGACATATCTAGCTTGTATACATCTCTATCACGAACAGCTTTAACAACTATCCATTCCTTGCTAATCTGAAAACCTGGCTTTAAAATATAGCAATAAGAGTCATCAAATAAAGCAGAATATGATTTATCACAAATTTGGGAAACGCTTAAAAGATTAAAGTTCAACTGAGCACAGTAGTTGACTTTATCAAAGCTGATAACCCCATTTGATACAGTTCCTTCTTCGGTAATCTTTCTACCTGCATCACCTCTAAATGCAACATGTGTACTATCTTTTGTCTTAAAGTCTTGAAGTACGGCATGATTGCTTGTCATATGCCGGCTACACCCACTATCAACATACCACGTGTTTATTGGTCTTCTTGGGCGTACCTGCATTTCAAAGATATTTAAGTTGAGTTATCAACCCAAGCCGAGATGGTCTTGGGCTTGCCATACTTATCAATAATGGTAAATTGCTTAAAATGGAGTTTATTCACGTCAGGTTTTGTTTGATATTTAGGATTATCAATTCCTCTTCTGACAAATTTTTGATTGTCTTTATTTTGTTTAATCCTCAAAGCATTGAAACGATTTTCAAGATCCTCATCAAGAAATTTTGAACCATCAACTGAAACATTCTTAGAAAAATTTTGCTTGGTAAATGTTCCATTGTTCATTCTCACAGATCGTGGAATGAAATGTCCTTGTGTATACTACTTTGTTCTCATAGTATAATGATCATTATAATCAGAATTGATTCTTCTGAGAGATCTCAAGTCTAAGGAAGGTTGTTGTGATAAACCTTGAAAACCATTATTTTGATTTCTTTGAAATCTTGGATTAACATATCCATTCCTTGGCGAGTTCTTTCTGAAGTAACAATCTTCAGTATTATGATTCCTTTCATCACATAAGGCATAGTATTTGTTGAAATAACAATCAACAGTTGAGTGATTTGTCATATCACAAATATGACAGTACTTGTTAAAATAACATTCAGATGTGTTATGTTTATACATGTCACATATGTCACAATACCTTTGTGGAGATTTAAACAACTGATGATTAACCCTAGATGTGGATGCCACATTTGATCCTTGTTTAGATTTAGGAGTAGACATATTAATCTGTTGTTTTTTATTTGTGAGTTTGTGCTCTTGATTTTTAGGTTTTGGCTTTTGAACATTTTCACAATTCTTTGACTCCTTAGACACAAATCTTTTATTAACAGCGAAAGACTTAGGACCTGAACCTGTTTTTAGATCAGAGTTAGATTTGATCTTTGGTTTTGATGTCATCTCAGAGATTGTGTTCATGTCAAAAGTTCCTGCTGACACAAACTTCACAGGTTCAAATTGGTTTGATTGATCGGTTCTTTGAGTTTGAGAATTTTTTGCTTTCGCATTTGTTTTTATCCTTTTTTGATTTCTTGTTCTTGATGATGTTTTGTTGCTTTGGGATGGAATTGAATCTTGAGAAGATTCTTTTTCGGATTCTTTAAGTTTTTGATCATTTTGGTTTGATTCATAAGAACTTGAATCATCAGAACATGAAGTATCAGATTTTAATTTCTCTTCTTTAGTTTTCCCTTTCTTTTTCTCATTTGTTTCAATGACTTCTTCAACACATTGTTCAACAACACATTCATTAGATCCTTTGTGAACAAACAACTTCTTGTTCTTTGGTCGAGGCTCATAAGATTTAACTTTTATCGGATGACCATTTTTGATCTTTTCTGAGTATTTTTCCTCAAAGATTTCAATATTTATCTTTTCAATTTCACTTTCTTCACTAGATTGCACATTCTTTTTCTTTTCATGAAAGGCTTTGATCTTTGCTTTGTTTTCAGGTGAGTGATCATGAGTATTAAAGTTCTCTGGTAAGGTGTTTGAGATTGATTCAGGCATAGGCTCATGTATGAAACCTAGACCCGTTTTATCTTTATCCTTTCTCCCCTTTACCAATTGTTCAACTATAGTTTTTGAACTTTTAACTTTTGCAAGATCAACCTGAGTTGTAGCATGTGCCAATTTCTCTTGTTCTAGAGTTTTAGTCATCTCTTCAAGTTGCCTTTTTACTTGTTCAAGTTCTTTTAGAGTTTTGTTCCATGATGTTTGAAGAGATATGATTTTGTCATCAAAGATTTTATGATCAGCTTTGAGTTTATTGTGCATTAACTCTTCTTGTTTGAGTTTATCACATATTTTGAACGAGTATGTTCCGTAGTGTTCAACTTGCTCAAAACATGCTTTAGTGCACATTTTTTCTCTGACTTCCAATGGAATTTCTAGATAAGAAGGTGAAGTCTCAGTATCAGATGATGAGTGTTCAACCTTAGGTTGTTCTGACTGTGCCATGAGAGCAACTTTTTATGAATCTTCCTTTGGATCAGATTTGTCACTCCAGTCATAGTCTTCATCATTGTCTGAATCATCATTTGCCTTTGGATCATTGTCTTCTGACCAGTTTTCATTATTAATCTTAGCAATAAGTGCTAAACCAGAAGTAAGATCAGCAGTAAACTATTTTGCATAAGCACTCCAGTCATAACCATCTTTAATGCTGACAACAAAAGCTTTCTTTAGCTCTTCAGTTGTTTTTTATTCTTCTTTCAGTTCTGGCATAGGAAGACTCTGATAAGGCTTCTGAAATGTTTTCTGAGACTGTTGCTGATATCTTTGATTACTAGAGCCTGCTTGACCATTGCCTCCTTGATTTCTTGAAGCTTTGCATTCTCTTGAAAAATGGCCATAGCTATTGCAGTTGAAATACCTTGACTTTGACTAATCAAAGCCAACCTTTTTGTTTGCACTTGGCTTGTAACTTCTGTTCACATAAGAGTGTTTCTGAGTCCTATAAGCTATCATCACCATTTGCCGGTTCAAATCCATCTCTTCTACATCATCAGGATCCGTTTCAAATAAATCCTGCAAAATCAAATCAACTTGAGTTAGATGACTTCCTTGATAAGCTTGAAAACTTGCCATAAAAGCAGTAAAGGCAGATTTTGACTCTTCATCCTGTAAAAGGATGTTTATGACATCTTTAACTTTGCTAGGTTTAACAGAGCTAGAAGATGGAGTCTCAGTTTGAGGTTTAGGCATTTGAGTTTTAGGAGGAGACTGAGGTTGATTTGTATAGACAGGAGCACTTGTGTAGGTTGAGTCTGTAAAGAAACCAGCTCCAACAAACAAATCACCCTCATCTTTTGGAGAACTATCATCTTTAGCCACAAATGCATTCTCCACTGTGTTAACTGGAGATGCAATATACTTATACTGAGATGTTGATGTAGATCTATCATCGTTTCTTGAACTCTCATCAATTTCAACTGATTCTATTTTGGCAATCAGAAGATCAAGATCCATAGGAAACTTTTCTGTATGCTTCAACAAAGTAACTGTTTGTTTCCATGAAGATGGAAGAGCATTCAGAAGTCTGTCATTTAGATCTTTGAGATCATTCTTCACACCAACAGTTGACATTTTAGTAATGAGTTGAACAAATCTGTTCATCATTTGATATATTGTTTCTCCAGAAAGATGCTCAAACAATTCAAGTTGCCTTGTTAGTTTTTGCTTTTTGAGGTCTTGAATCTCTTTACCACCTTCACAATTATCTTTAAAGCTTTGTGCATGGTATACCCAGTCTGATAACTATCAAGTCTAGTCAGCACCTCCAAAGGTAAACCCTTGCACATCAGTGAATAAGCTTTAATATCATTATTTACTTTCTTCAGATCATCACCATGTAGACCATCTTCAGGATAAGGTTCTTGAGAGTCTTTGGTGTAAACAAATCCTCTGTTAGGACCATCTGATGTAACAGGAATATGTGGTCCTTTCTCTATTGACTTCCAAAGATCAGTATCAATAGAGTTTAGATGATGTTTCAATCTGAGAGACCAGTTTTTGAAATCTGCTCTGTTCTTCAACTTAGGAACTCTCTTCTCAGAATCTTTAGACTTAGCCATTTTGAGTTTTGAATTTAAGAAAATAAACTGTTTTTGTTGTTTTTAAAGTTTGAAATAAAACAAAGAAATGACAATATTTTTGGATTTAAGATTTTGAAAAATTTTCTAAGTGTTGAATGAAAAGTCTGAATTCTGATGCGCCTGAATAGTTGTGAAACGCCCACTTTGAACTTGAACACCTAAGGGAATGACTTAGTAGAATTCTGAAACGCCCAGCTGAAGATCCGCCTGAATAGTTTTCAAACGCCTGAACAGTTGTCAAGCGTCCAAACAGTTGTCAAACGCCTGGATACTTAGTCAAATTTTCTGAATTTTCAACTGAAGCGCCCAAACAGTCTTCAAACACCTAGAATTCTTAGGTTTCAAAAACGTCCAAACAGTGTCAGAACATCCAACTCTGAAACGCCCAAACAGTGTTGATGCGCCTAAACAGTTGTTATGCGCCTAAACACTTGAGCAATTTTCAGATGATTTTAACACTCCAAGCGCCTAATTTATCATCTTCATAACAACCTGATCTTATTAAATTCTTTAAAACTTGATTAATTGATCTGAAAACTTTCAATCAGGTAGTATATACACCGATAATCAACCCTCAATCATCAATTCTCTCAATTAACCACAATAAATCTGAATTTCTGTTGAATTTGAGTCCGAATACGAAGAACAGTTTCGCACACAAATCTGATGAAAATTCAGATCTGAATGTGTGAAATCACTCAATTGTGATTCAATTCATGTTTCTAACGATGAAACACAACTGAAATCAACAATTAATTAATCAATTGCTATCAAACACAGATTCAAGTGATTCACACAGCTCAAAAGTCGATTTTAAGCTTCAAATCACTGAACCGAAAGCTCTGATACCATTTGATAGGTTCAAATGGATCGATCTGTGTTGATATTGTAATGCTATGATCAATTATATGCACAAAGCAATCAACAAAAGCAAAATACTTCAAAAATTCATAGAGTTTTCATTAAAAGCAAAATGCAATTAGATACAATGTATAGAGAGTTTTCTAACAGTATTCTTCAAATGTCTACCTGCACAGAATACATAATATCCTATTTATACTAACAATAAAAACTAATGAACATATATTTACAAATAAGTCCCTAAACTATAACAAAAACAAAATATAAAGACTAAATGCTAATCTTCAAGAGCTCTAACAATTTTTTTATGTTTTATTCAAAAATAAAGTTTTGAAAAACACAATTATAAAATAAATTTAATATGTACTTCTAAACTGTAGAATTACATATTTATGCAACCTCAATACATCGATTGTTATTAAACCTCAATAATATAGTTTTACAAATCATTGTTCATCCAAATCTCGATCCATTCAGTTTTTTTTTTCTTTTTTTTTTCCTTTTTTTTTTTGTTGTCTCCCATTATAGTAATTTAAAAACACAAAAAGATTAAGTTTCGTACAAAAAAAAAGTTCCCAAGGAAAAAACATTACAGGAAAACACCTAGTAAGATGTTTTTGTGACAAATTTACTTGGGAAAATTAGTAGAATAACCATTTGACCAGTTGTTATTATAAAAATAGCCATTGGCCAGTGTCTTAAAAAATAGTTATCGTATCGCCATGCGACGATACCAATGCATATGATACCCCCCACGTGTCATTTTAAAAATAATTTCTTTTACGCCGGAGATATGTTGACGATATAGGAACCATGTGGTACCGTCGGTTGGTTTTAATATATTATGGCTGTAGATACGCCAGCAATACACCTAAAACTTCGTAGCGCCAATTGATTTTTGATTAAAAAATTAAAATACAACTTTTGAATTATTCCAAAAATACGATTTATTTTAAGTAGATATATCTATAAATACTACAAAATACTTATCCCATTCATCGTCCAACACACTTCTTCATTTTCCACTCAATAAGTTGCAAATGGTCAAGTTGGATATTAAGAAATAGAGGCGTCCAAATAATCAATCTAAATCTTCACTTTCAAAGGCTTAACCGCTAGAATGTTGTTTTTTAATGCAAAAGTGAAGCACGTATTCTTATTTAAAAATGTTTTGACAAGCAATACTCAAGTCACTTTGTATCCCCATAATATCTTTTTGAGAAGAAGCAATTTGCCTGAAAAATAGCAAGAGATACCAAAGTCAAATTGTTTCGATGCAATATCTCCTAGTTTAGTGTGTACCCAATTAATACTTGCCACTTTAGTGATACAACAATTAATTTCAATTAAAAAGGTTGTTGGAAGATACAAAAGTCTTGTCAACAATACAGTAATTCATTTGTATCACCAACCGGAGATTCATAAAGATTATTTTTGTTAAGCGATACATGAGAGATGGTGTATCATTTGTCAGAGATACAAAAACTACATGATTATTATTATTTTTTTAAATGGGCGATACCCACACATTTTTCATTTTTGTTACTTTTTTTCTCTTATTTGTTTATCATATGGTAAGATAATTTCTAATGTTTAGTGTCTAATAATCATTTATTACAAATTTATCCATAAATATGGCAACTTATTACAAAAATAGACCACAGCATGAATGAGCTTTTTTAGATGTTAAATCCCCCATGTGCACCTCACATGATGGGCTTTTTAATCAATTCAAGTTGGTATCATTTGTTATTTATTACATGACGTCATTTCATCAATTAAATTAGCTATCAGGTTGTTGGGTTCTTCCCCTAATCACGTTTGTCGATGGTGCTCTACGAGTGCGAGTGATATGCAGCAATTTGCACTTCATGGACAGATCATAACCCAAGGAGAAGGTTTTACATTTGTTTGGTTTCATCCGTAAGTAAAATGGTGTTCATTTTAAATTTCTATGTATGTGTTGCTAATGTATTTGTGTTATACAAAGGTACAAATTTAGGTTTATTGGGTGGGTTGACCCACCAATGTGTAATCATAACATAGTAATAATTCCATCTCTGTTGAAGCAAAAAAAAACAATTTAAAGATGAAGTGAAGTCTTTACAAGTGTAAATTAATAGGAAGAACAAGATGATCATGGGACTATCATTAGCTTTAGGTTTTTTAATTTTAAAAATACTTTGGTGTTGATGGTAGTGATTTATTTGTCTTTTAAAAGACAATGGATTGTAATGGCAGTGCTTAGTTGTTATACTGATAATGGTTTTTTCTTGTAATTGTGTTTGCCCATAGTAATGGTAATGGTTTTGTTGTTCTCTACAATACCTAATTGACAAATAGTACATACCAAATTGATAAAAATGATGCAATTATACCAGTTTACTAGCAAAAAATTGGTGCAACTATAGCAATATACCAAAAGTCTAACACTAACATATACATGTTGTACAATTTTCCAATTGCAAGAGTAACATACAATATAATCCATATGACAAAAAACAACCTTTATGTCATAAAAAGAGTTAAATAGCACATATAACATTCCATAGATAGAATTCTCAAACGAAAGAGTGGAATACATTGTCTAACACAACAATAGATGACCAAAAAATTATTTAAAACATGACCAAGAGGGACCAAAAGCATTGTTTGCATAACATGAACCACAACTAAACAACAAGCTCTCTAATTTCAAACATCTAAATTTTGAGGACCTTGACCTATGTAGGTCCTTTAATACTTGCATATCGAACATTTGGCAGATTTAAACCTCTTTGTGAGCTTGCCACCTCTTTTCATCTCATCTTGCACTTCAACATGATCCTTCATACTCTTCTTCTTTGGCCTACCAATTGGTGTTTTGTGCAAAAATGGGGTTTGACTAATTGGACGTTTGGACTTTGGGTTCCAGGTTATATGAGTATACCTTCTTCCATGTGTCTAGCAAGTAGTAGCTATCTGATTGTGTTGTCGTGGTTGGTTCAAAAACAAGTTAATATTAAAGACTTAACTACTTATAACTAGTATGGGCAAGTAAGGTCGTCTCCATAGAAAATTGGTGGAAAATATAAAGCCTTATTCCTAAGAACTTGAAACACGAAACAAAAATACTAAAAAGAAAATATTTTTGGGTTTTTATTTAAGCGGAAAGATAAATTGAATGAAAATAATTAAGAAAGCAACAAATTTGATAATGAGTTTTGAAACTTATGAAAAAAGGCAATCACTTTTAATATTCAAGTTCAAAGATTCACACTTGGTTTCATCAAAATTGATTGGGAATCACATAGACATGATTTTGTAAAATCGTTTGATTAAAGTGATAAATATGAAACAAACTTTTAATACTCGCTCGTTCACACAATTACCAACTCATTTATGCAAAGAATTCATATACATGACAAACTACTCACGATGCAAGGAAACCAAATGCGAATGAAAGCACACAAATATTTAAGCGTGAACATGTCTTTTAACTTTAAACAAACGTACAATTATATTCTTGTGTCAAAAGAACATAACCCCAAACGTCAAGTAAAACTAAACCTAGTGCTTCACTTACAAGAACTCTCCTCCCGAAAGTGATTACGAACGAATTAGCCGCTCATCGACATGCTTGGATCTTCAATGGTTGATCGGATGCTGTTAATGGCAGATTCAGGTGAAACCGTTATGAAAAAAGCTCTCAAAATCGCCTTCAAAACCTCTAAAATTCGTAGGGGAGAAGTTCCTTTCGAAACCCTAATGATTGGGTTCAAATAGGAAAGAAAATCCTCGAAATTTGGAGGTTGTTATGATAACGGCGTATCATACGGTGGTGGATACGGTGGTGCCTGATTAACTTGATTTTACTCCATCTTTCATGTAACTGCACATTTGGTCATTCCACTTGCTCCAATACTTTCGTAAAGCTCTCGAAATATGTATTTTTGTCTTCTAGCACCTACGCACATTAGCACACTCAAAGTACACATGTTCGACACTAATATTAGTATAAAATAAAGCCATTAAATGTTATAAGTATCAAACAAACACCCTACGATCACTATCAACCTAGTGTTCAGGTGGACCAAAATTTTGTTCATTAAGGCATGTCCCTAATTACAGCAGCATTATTCTTGCATGGAATTCCAGTTAATTCCCACCTTCTACAGGCACAACTTTTATCCACCAAGTCCACCAGAAATTGGTTATTCTAGGGTCTATTGGCCATCACTATCTGCAATAACAACAACTTCTTCATTAAGGCCCTCATAAACAATAATACTAGAACCTTGTTCATTACCTGCACTTGTTCCCTGATTTTTGTCAACCAAAGCATACCATTTCAAACTCAAGGGTTTAGGAGGTGGTTTTTGTAAAAGTCTACTTTTATTATTGAAATTCATGGCTCAAAGATCCTCTAATTCTTCAATGACTATTTTAGATGTTCTATAACACTTATAAGTTTACAATTGTGTCTCGCCATGTTAGATATAAACATTTATGAACTTATGATCATTCACATACTTTTCCAAATGACGAACATCTTCATCATTCCCTAAGACTGTTAGACCAATATCTAAATTCTTACATTGCATTTGAAAATGATAATACAACTCTTTACAAGGTTTTACCAAACCTAAGTCTTGCACAATAAAATTCATTTCTCAAACTAAAAAAGAATCAACATCTAATTAATCAACATAAGAAACCCTACCATATGCATACCTTCTACTTGGAATGTTTCTAAACACACTATTATGACGGATTTTTAAAAAGAAAAATATGGGATGCCCAACTGTAACATAAATAAAGGCAAATTGGATTTTAATAATCCAAACTATTACCTATTGGCCGATAATAAAACATACTATTAATTTGGCCGGTAACACTCCCAACTTTCACTTTTATAACCAACAACAGTCCCAGTGACATAATTTTTAATTTTTTACACTTAATTTGTATCTATTTTAGTCTCAATTTAGCTTGTATGTTTCTTTATTTCATTCATAATTATTGTTGCGAACCGAATCGAGCCCAAATCAAACATAAAAAATTGAAAATTATGTCATTGAGACTGTTTTTGGTAATAATAGTGAAAGTTGGGAGTGTTACCGGCCAAATTAATAGTATGAATTATTATTGGCCAATAGGTAATAGTTTGGATTATTAAAATCCAATTTGCCTAAATAAAAAAGAACATCATATCAAGAGCATTAACAAAATTTTAAAGGTTTTTTTTACATAAACATAAATTCAAATAAATAAAAAATGAATAAATAAAAAAGAACATCATATCAAGACCATTAACAACATTTTAAAGCTTTTTGACATTAACATAAGTTTGAATACAAGCTTTGGGTTTTACAACACATACCATACACTTCGACTGGAACAAAATGTTTAATGGATTTCCTTATTCTTCAAGTCATTGTGAAGTTATGGAACACTTCAATGGAAATGAAGATTAACGACGTACAGTTTGCGACATATGCGATCGAGGATGACAAGTGAAGAAGATGAAGAGAGGTTTACGAGGGAAAATATTAAAAGCAATAATGTACGGGGAGTAATGATGAAATAGGTGTGCATTTTCAATGATTTCCATTTGAATAGACTAAGGCCCTGTTTGAAACTTTTGAATGGAATGACTCCGTCAGAAGTATTAAAAATCCGGACTCGATCAGAAGCAATGGAAAGGGTGGGTCAGAAGCAAGTGACTCGGTCAGAAAGTGAGTAAGGAATATCAAATAGTCTGACCACTTACCCGTTCAGCAATGGAAAGGGTGGGTCAGAAGCAAGTGACTCGGTCAGAAAGTGAGTAAGGAATATCAAATAGTCTGACCACTTACCCGTTCAGCAGTTAACTCTGATTGGACCGCGTAAGCTGATATCAAACAGCCCCTAAAGCGCTCCTCACGTGAAGTACATGTGGAGGAATTTAACATCTAAAGACAATACATATCCATATTGAAAGCCATTTTATTATATTATAAGTGGACAAACTTATAAAACTTAGGAACTAAAAATAAAAACAACCTTACATGGACCCATTTATGTGATTAACTCTAGTGTCTTTTTACATAGCATTATGAAATAATTACAAGTTAACGATTATGTAAATTATCATATCATAATAATAATATTCTTTTACCACGGTCGTTGAATAATCTCCATATCACCAACCCCTCGCCAAAGCTTTTGTACGCAACCTTGTGCCTATCGTCGTCTTCTTCTCCGATTTCTCTTCGTCATCATCCTTCAAGCTTTCGATTTTCCGATCAGGTGCTTCACTCTCTCTTTGATTATGCCTATGCATACCCACAATTCGCCAATTCTTGTGATTTTGAAATCATTCTTATGCATTCATATTATTCAATTCGCCCTATTTGACCTTCTCATTTCATTACCATCTTGTAGAAATTTGTTTTCAGCTTGAAAGAATCAGAGTCTTTGTTGGGGAACTTTGCTGTTTGTTATGTTCTGTTATTTTATTTCCGATTGTCGGAATCGGATAGTTTGTCTTGATGGAATCGTATACTTCTGTTCTGATTATTTTTGAGGTATTGGTGAATTAAGCTTCAGTTTCAACTTTTAAGGCCTGTATATACATTCTTTTCTTCAATTTGATCTTGGGTTTAAGATAATTTAGTTTGAAGTAGTTTCATATGCCCTTTTCAATCTATAATTCAATGCGCACCCTTTGTAGTCAATTTGTTAATTTAAGTTGTGTTGATTGTATTCTTATGTTTTGTTGTAAGATATATGAAACTGATAAATTCCTCAAGTCACAATTGTTATGTTTTTTTTTTTTTTTTCTTTTTTTGCCAGTTGGCTGCTAGGGTTTTGTGAATGATTTAGAGGCCTTGAATCTAATGGAAAGGTTTTATAGTCTGGTGTATAGATCAGAAGAATGTAATGTTTAGATTGGGTATAGAAATTTATGCCCTGAGCTGAAGTTGGTCCTTCATGGACTCATGGTTATGGTAGTTTCTTTGAATCTAATCACCCACAAGAAAAGCACTTGAAATGTGTTGGTAGTATTAGAAGCCGAACATACCAACATCTCTCGCACAACTACCCCCTAGGACTCATCATGCTCGATAAAGTTTGCTCCACCATCCTAAATGCATAGGAGTGGCTTTGATACCAATTGTAACTTATGGCTGCTCAATACGCTTTACCCACCTTACTGGAGAATGGTCGGGGCCAATCAACTTCACTAGCTCGATCTTGTTTTAGTTACCAGAATGAGACTTCCAGTCCTTAAATTTCTTTCATTCAAGCACATTATGTAGATCTCCTCTCTCCATATCCAATGTGAGCAAAAAGCTTCCTTATGACCATTTCTCATGTCCACACCAGTGTGGGATTTTTCTATGGTGTCACATCTCAATTTGATACAATTCTGTAACAGGACAGCCTTTACCCTTTTTTTAATAATATGATGGCAATTAAACTCAGTTATCATGCACCTCCTCTTACTTAACATGAAATCTGTGTAATCCGTATTGATAGGTGAAATTGCCTTTTTATAGTCATCATTTACTTCCATTAGGCTTACTTCCATTAGGCCAAAAGTTAATTTTGGTTTAAGGACTAGCATTTTTATTAGTAACTTAAATTTGATGCAATTTTGCAATATTTAAGGGCAAAGCATAAAATTGTACAATGATTAATTTGGAAAAACTAGAACAGACTATCTTGACCAATTACTTGTGATATTTGTTCATTTAGGTGGTCTTATGTTCCTTGTGTGTATTCTGGCTGTCGTTGAAGTTAAAAAAACTAAGGCTTTATGTTTATCATTTTGCATAATACATTTCGTCTTATCTTATCTCAATCCACTTCAATCAGCTCTAAATTGTTTGTTAGAAATACAAATATGGAAATTTCAAGTTCACTTTTATTTATTCTTTTGGTTGCACTTCAAAATCTCAAACTTCTTTTTTCTTTTGTAGAGGGGGTAGAATAGATTTAGGGTTTCTTTGTCTAGTGGTGGAGAGGATAGATTAAACGTTCTTTAAGACTTGTTAGATTTAGTTGGTTTTGTGAGATTAGTTTTAGTATTAGTGAAACTGATGAGAAGCATTAAAGCTTGGTGTAGGTGTGTGTAGACTGTAGAGTGATATTTGCAATCTTTGATGAGAAGCATTGAAATTTGTTTAGATTATTTTGTTGTTCAATGCTTCAATCCGTAGATATGAATATATATATGAATGCTTTTGTCCAGTGATATAGATGCGTAACGATTATGGCATAATTAACCAGCACTAGAGATGGTAGAACTTCTTTCAATAATTACATCATAATACCAACAAAACTATTAATGGTTAACTCATTTTTTCCATACAATCCAACAGAAGACTGCAATAAATTATCTCTTACTGAATTTAGCCATCTATAAAACTTTCCTTGATGAGAGAGTCACTCTTCCCACAATTTTGGCACATAAGAACAAGGCCTTTTTTCCTTTCTATTCATTTCCCTTTAAAATTAATGTAAACTTCTCTTGAACCAAAACCCTGAAATTTTACATTTTTACTCTATTGAGTTAACTCTAATATAGTAATATGTACTGATTAAACTGAAGAGAAAAAGACAATCCTTCATGAAATTCTTCTGTTCTCGTGTGGATGTTTTCAACAATTGTTTGATCACAGATTTATGCATTACTAGTTAGATGAAAGGGACTTTGAATTACAATATTAAGGTCATACGGGCACTAGTTGATTGCTCCTTCTGGAGTAGAAGTTAATGTGGCCAGGAATTGATATTGCTGCTTGTGTGGGACCTGCATGGCAGTATGAGGGTGTTTAGGTGTTGGTAATCCCTCGTCTTTCGAGGGTGTTTGGCAGTTTATTTAGTTTTAGCTGTAAAGAAAGTTTGTAAATCACTTGGATTTTCTGCCTTTGAATGGTTGCAGTTGCACATTTTTCAATATTTTTCTTTTTGCCTTTGCCAATTATTGTTATGACACACAATAGGGACAAACTACAATATTGAGATTTCATAATTTTAAAGTAATAAACACCTGAATTCTGTGGGCAAGATTTTTTTTTATTTTTTATTATTTTTTTATATACTTTTTCCAAGCTCCTAGTATTATTCTAAGGGTGTTACTGCATCTTGCATGCATATTAGTTTACGGCATACTTAACCAAATTTGGTGATAATGTTGCTTTCAGAACAACTTAGGATCATAGGTACAGAAATATTGTAGTGTGATTGTTCAGATTCAAGCATTTTTCTTGGCACCTACCATAATGGACGAAACAGAGAACAATGATGATTTCACCTTTTGGCAGGCAAGTTATTTCCCGTTACTTGTGGAATAGTGTAACTCTTTGTATGTCTTGACGTGGGACCAAATCGCTAACTATGGTTTCGTAATACGGCAAACTAAACTAGTTGGGTTAGTTGGGTCAGCCGGATTGGCTAAACCATCTAAAACGGTTTGGTTTGGCGATCTAGGCAGTTCGAACCCAATTTTCTTTTCTTTTTTTTTTTTTTTAATCGTTAGTTTGTATTAACTTTCCAAAAGAATGATGAAGGTGGTTCATATTATGCATATGCATAACTTAATACGCCAAAAAAATAGTTGAATAATAAAGGTAAACGGCTGGTTAAGTTTACAAGGCCGATTCCAAGTTCCAAACTATGAACTAAACCACTAAATCTGGTTATTCAAACTGTAAACCAAACCGTATAATTCTCAAACTAGCTGATTTGCTTCGCTTAGCGGCTTGGTCGGTTATAATGGTGCATGTACACCCCTATCTTCAGGGATGCGTCCTTATTGGGTCATCATTATCATACATATAGGTTGGTGACCAAGCACCAAACGGTTTTCCAGATGTCAGCAATATGAGTATAAAAGACGAAAAGAGTAAGGGCACTATCTGGGGTGATGGTTCAAGAAGTAATGCAGATTCAGAGAAGCAGGAAAAAGTTGGATCATTGACTTTTAAGGTTATTGATGCGTCATCGCAAAAATCATCAACGGAACAAGCAGGGTCAAATGTTGAAAGTTCAAAGGGAGTAAAAAGTGGTGTGAAAAAGCCGGCTGCACGGGCTAAGGTTCCTTATCAAATAGGATATAGCCATATGGATTGGCTTAAGCTTACTCGCACACATCCTGATCTAGCAGGTACTCCACATTCCTTCTATAATGTGCTTCACTATATTATCTCTTTGAGTAACTGACTTTCCATCACAATCAAAACCATCATTCTTGTAACAAATTTAAAGGAAAAAGAACCATTTTTGTAGGATTAAAGGGACAGTCAAACAAGAGACTTATATCTTTAAGTGAAGTTAAACAACACAACACAGAGGACTCAATGTGGACCATTCTTAAAGGTCGTGTTTACAACATCACTCCATACATGAAATTTCATCCCGGAGGTAAAACAGTCAATGTATCCCTTTCATCATACGCGAACTGTGGATTACTATAAAGACATTGTAGTTATTATATATTTACGCTTTCTAATTATTCATTTTTCAGGTGTTGATATGTTAATGAAGGCGGTTGGAAAAGATTGTACCGCTCTATTCAGTATCCTTTTTAACATATATCAGTTCAAGCATTTTTTTTAATAGTGTTTAGTAAGCCTATAGGTCATAGTACAAGAGGCACTTTCAGTTGAAATTGTGTATGCTAGAATTGCATTGTACAACTTTGTGTTTATACCTTAGGGGGGTTGTATGCGCTAATCGAGTGTATTCATTAAGCGTGAGTAATCATTGCCTTAACGCGTTTGTTCAGATAAATACCATGCTTGGGTGAATGCTGAATTCATGCTAGAGAAGTGCCTTGTCGGGATTCTAGAAGATAGCCGGATATGATGTTTCGACAATTTTCCCTGTACCAACCAAAAATATTTTTACATTTTGGTAGACAAAGAAACACAAGTAATATTGTAACATTTCAACCAAATAATATTGTGAGTTAAAAGTTCATTGATCTGGGAAATTTGAATGCAAATTTATGATTCTTTGATGGGCTGGTTGCAGCATTCTAGTTCATTATAATACTTTTAGGAGAAAATATCATTAGTGATGATTTTAAGCCATTGAAATCGACTCAACCGTTTAATCTATAATAATTAGATGGTTTGAGATTGTACGGTCTAGTTCACTGTTTACAGATTAAAAAATGAGGTTTAACGGTTTAACGGTCTGATTATTAGCTTCTTTTTAAATTTTAGAATGTAAAGTTACCTAATTACCTATCATTTTAAAATTTTAATATAAACTAGTAATTTTCGAATAAGAAATACATTTCAAACAATCTAAACAAGCTTTTCAACTGTGGAAAGGAATCTTGTTTGTTTAGTAGTTTTACCCATGATTTTATCAAAATTCATTTGACTGACACATGATATTTGTTCTTTTTAAAGACTGCCAACAATGGAGATGGCAAAATGTTGGATGGGATCAACACAAACATTTTTGTGTTAGTTTCTACTTTATAAATAGTTGTATATTAAACATGGTTATATAATTAGAGAAAGTTTAAAATAAAAATAGCTCTAAAATTTAAAAGTGAAAAAGTTATATCAACTATTCATTTTTTTAATCAATAATTGAGATCACTTATAGAAAAAAAGTTTGTTAGATTGATATTTTAGAAATAAACACTTTTAATGACTTTTTGCAATTTCTCCATTTTTTTAAATGTTCTTTACTTTTATGTACGTCAATATATTTTTTCTAAAAATTACACCATAAAAACGAGCGTTTGTTTATCTTTAAAACAAGTACAGTATTGTTATATAAAATTTTAATAATTTTTTTTACGTTTTTAAGGTCATATATCGTTATTGAGTTTATTAATGCAGTTTATTGTGGTTTTTTGTTAGTTATTGTGTTTTTTTAAAATAATATTAAGTTTTCTAAAATGATAAATTTTAAACAAAGTGTAATGAAATGAATAATATAGTTGTGTATTCCTAATATGCAAAACATAATAATATATTAACAACTAATTAATCTAATACATTAAAAATAATGACACAATAACACAATGTCTCATTGTGTTTTTTGATCATAATTGTGTAATCTTAAACACTATTTGTTTTGAAAAATATATTGGTGAAAATACAATGATAGATAATAAAAAGTTTATATAATATATAAAAAACAATAACAAAAATAACAAATTGTGTTATTTTCAACACTATAAGTTTTGATAAATACATTGGTGAAAGTATATTATTATGCACATTTAATTAAAAAACACAATAATAGATAACAAATTTATATAATCTATGAAAACAATGACTATAATAATAGAAAATGATCTATAACGTAAAATACAATTATAAATACATATAAGAGCATTCACATCAGTTTTCTTATCTTTTATCATTGTAATTATACTAAATTTCACTATTTTTTCTCTTTTCTTTTCAATTAAATAATATTTTTTATATATTTATCATTAATTTTTCTCTCTACTTCACTCACAATCACTTTTAAAATTATTAAAAAAATTATAAGGTTTAAACAGTGATTTCTTAAATTTACAGATAACAGTAACATTTTCTATATGTTTCACTTACAATCACTAACAACCATTACATAAAATATAAGGATTCTACTCACATAATTTTAAGGAACCTACTATGATGCTCTAACAAAATAATGTACAATATATGATACAATGAACGTATATTACACTATAAGCTAATGTATTTGACACAATAACCAAAATATCATTCTTTTTAAAACTAAATACATGTTAAGCACACAATACTTCTTAACCTTTTTAGATTAAATATTGTTTTTATTATAACCCTACCCATATAATTATAGTGATAATCTTATTTCTTTTAAATAAAATCAACGTAAGAAATTTCTAAAGAAATAAATATTATTTTCATTGGTATAAAAGTACTCTTTTGGCAAACTCGCACTCTGTAAACATCTTGTGATTTCTGGATTTCGTATACCTTGGATACCTTTTGAATCTAGTATGTGAAAGCTCTTTCATATTATAGCATTTTGTGCATTTATATATTATAATAAAATAATGTTTTAAGGCGACACATATTGAAATATTATGATTTTTTATATTGATTTTTCCGTATATCTCTTATAATAAATGATAATAATAAATAGTAATTATATTATTTAAAATATTTCCAAATTAAAAGATATTGTAAAAATTATAAACTAGATTTTTATATAAAAAATAAACAAACTTTAAAAAAATATAACATATACAAATTTTCTTAAAGTAAATACTTTCCTAGAAATTCTAACTTTTCTAAAACCACTTTTTTATTTTAAGGGTGATTAAAAAATAAAATTATATTTGAAAAACAAAATGTAAAAAAAAACAATCTAATAAAACGAGTGTTTAAGATGATATTGGTGTTGTTTTACTTGAATTGCTTATTTATAAGTAACTTAATCATAAATTTATCTAAAATTATCGTTTTATAATTTTTATTATAAATTATTTAATATTTTATTAATTAAATATGTGTATTATACGAAGTATAAACTAGTAGAAAATATCCAATCGATTTTCTCTTGATTGGAAAACAATACACTCTTTGTTTCTTTCTAATCTATATTAAATTATTTCATTGAGATTTTCTTTTATTTCGTATAGAAAGAAAGAAATTTTCATACATCGAGCGTGTTATTTTCTAAGAAAATTGTGTTATTTTCTATGAAAATTGGGTTAATAATAATCTTAAAATCAAACCAAATAAATATTTATATAAGGATTGAAACATTCCAATCATCCAATGAACCATCACAATATTTCATGAGAAAGCGTGCTAGTTGAAACTTTTAACCATTCGTCAAAATTGCTCAGTTGAAACTAAGCTTGTTCAAAATGTTTACGATTCTTAGCTCGCTTGAAGCTTATTCGAGAATAGCTCGCTCGAAATTAGCTCGGTTTGGAAACGATCCATGCCCGAGCCAAGATTAGCTTGACTCTTGGCTCGCTCGTTAGCTGTGTCGTTGGATCACTTTTTGGCTCGTTTAAATTAAAGGCTAAATTGTAGTTTTTATAAGTTACAAACCATTAATGTTTTACTATTTAAATAGATCATAGACATACGAATAGTTTGATGTTTTCTATTAAAAAACCTAAAGGCTATTTGATGATCTCTTAATGATTCTATTAACAAGCTACCTTTGAACCGCTAAAAAGTTGGGGTGATTGGTTTATAAAAACAAAATCTCTTAATGGTTCCATTCAGCTATTAATGATAACTAGTATTTTATCCCGCGGGCGTTGCCCCGCTAGTACCTTTACGCATTTATACCAAAATGAAAGACATGGTGAACTTTTTATTATGTTTATCTAAAGAGACAACGTAATGTTGAACCGTTAACATACAAATGTTTATACACGTCCTATTTGTCGGATGTTAATCCACAAAACCAACCCATATTTTATATATAAACCACATACAACTTCGATATGCACATGGTACACATAGGAATGCACCATTAAGTTGATTCACTTCATAGTTATACACCACAAATTTCAAAAACTCTTGTGGCCAAAATAGAAGAAATAAAAAACCACTATTCATTCCATTGCTTTCACAAATTTCAAAAACTCTTGTGGCCAAAATAGAAGAAATACAAAACCGCTATTCAATAGTTTACAAGTTTACCCCTCAAAACAAAAAGCCCTCATCTGATTCTCACCATCGACTTCTCTCTCATCCACTTCTCTCACACCACACCTCTCACCCCCATCATCACGCTCGCCAGGCACCCGTCACCGTCGCCTATCCTCGCTACGATCACCCTCGATTCCTCTTCCTATCACCCCTTGTCTTACCCTTTGTCTTCTATCATACCACAAGAGGGTCACACTCCCACCCGCTCGTTTCCTCCTGGTTTTTGCAGTACAATAGCTTGTCTCCCCTTGGTTTTCTCAACTCATTAGGTAAATAGCTTCTTATCTATATTTAAATACATTATTTTATAGATTTACTTCTAGGGTTTTTGAATTTGAAAATAAAAATTAGGCTTTTATGAAAGGTACATGTTCTAAAGTTCTATGAATCCAAAAAATTAGGGATTTTATGAAAATTAAATGTTGCTAGTTTATAAAAGTTGTATTTAGCTAGTTTATGAGTTATATTTCAAGATTTTCTCAATTGTATTTGGTTTGATTCCAAGAATGTTTCAAGTTTAAATGTTTATAGTTTATGAATTTGATTTCAAAAATGTTTGAAGATTGTATGTTCATAGTTTATGAAAATTATGTTTGCTTTGATTCAAGATGCTACTAGTTTATGAAAGTTATGTTTGGTTTGATTCAAGATGTTTCTAGTTTATGACAGTTATGTTTGGTTTGATTCAATCTTGTATATGAAACTTGTAGTTGCTAGTTTATTATAGTTTGTTTCTTTTTGTATATTTGCATTATTTGAAGAAATGACACAAAAAAGATCAGGATTTTTTGGAAGCAAGAAGGTGTTGAAAAATATTTCTTGAGACAGGTTTCATGAAATGACACTTCATGAATCTGAAGGAAGTAGTCTTAAAAAATATCATAGAAAAATGTGGTTATCTGATCGCTCTAAATAATAAAAGGAAACATAGTTGAAACATTAGTAGACAACCATGAGTAGTAAGTATGTTACTACTTATTATCAAACTATCAATAGCACTAGAGTTACTATCATACTTATTATCAAACTATCAATAGTACTAGAATTACTATCAATCATCGGTAGTAATAAAGCATAATTGACTCTAGTATCTACTGAAGCTCACATTAGCTATTGGTCTCAACTTCTACGAATGCTCATAGTAGTTATCGATGCTCCAATTTGGTACTAAAACCAAGTTTCTATAGATATTCAGTTACTATTGATTAGTAGAAACTTGCTACTAATAATTACTTTTGAAGATCATTTTCTAAGCAAATTTCTTTTGTTCATGCAGTTCATCAATTAATCTTGATTAGCAAGACCCTCTTATGAGACTTTGCCTCTTGAACCTTATTAGGGCGCACCTTAAAATCCCACCATGGGGTGTTGTCCCTAGAACCCCTTTGGTGTTGTAAGGTTTTATCATTCCAAAAATTAGAACATTTATGATTGGTCATTCCACACATCGAAACTCTTATCACTGTTTATTCTAATTCTTATTTGATCTTAAGCATATCCAATTATACTAAAATAACATTAAGGGCACTAAATCATCAACAAAATGTGTAACTATAAAGGTATTAATAATTTCATTAATCCAAAATGAATTACAATCCTTAATTCGTAAACAAGAATACCAAACTAAAACTAATCAACTTAACTAACTAACTAACTATCAACAAACTCTTACACTCTAAGCTGACTTTGACTTTATCTAACAATTCAAGGACTACACCCAAGAATAAATTAATTAATTTTCACCTAATACTATAATTGTCTTCATCCGACACTAGAATTTTTCTTCAGCTAAGGCTAGAATTGTTCTTCAACCAGGATTAGAAAATCTTCACCTGGTACTTGATCCCTCAACATCCCCCTTAAGTTGGTAATAATGAAATACCCAACTTGCAAAGTAAAGCGGAAGCTAAACTCTTAGTCAATATATATGCAAGCTGATCATGAGATGAAGCATAAGACAAACAAATGAGGCCTTTAATGAGTTTTTCATGAACAAAATGATAGTCAAGTTATATGTTCTTAGGACACTCGTGAAAACAAGATCCTCGCGATGTAAATAGCTGCCTAATTATTACACTTTAATAAGATAGAAGTAACAGTAGGAACATTTAACTCATGCAATAAACAAGTTAACCTGACCAATTCAGCAGTAACCCTACCATTGATCGATTTTCAGCTTCGACAGATCTCAAAGCAATAGTAGGTTGCTTCTTTGATTTCCAAGAAAGAGGAGAACCTCTGAAGGAAACATAAGATCCACTAAAAGATCATTTGTTATCGGGATAGAAAACCCAATCAGAATCATAATAAGCTTGTAAATCAAATAATGGGGAATTGGAAAAGAACAACCCTTAAGAAGGCCAATGTATGCAAAGCATCATTCCAATAAGGAAGTTCTGGAGTTTGCATGAAATGACTTAAAACTACACAACAAAAGCCAAATCTAGACATGTATAAGTTGAATAATTCAATTTCCCCATAAGTTGGTGATTGGGTAATATCTGCCAAAAGTTTCTCTTCTTGAGACTTTGGGTTGAAGATGAATCGGTAAAGATGTTTAAGTAATACTAAGGATAGAAGTGTCAAAATCATATACAATATCATAAGCAAATTTCCTTTGGGAAACAATGAGACCATTAGGATACTGTAAAATATCCTTGAGACTTGGAATTTCCTTAGTGTTGTTACTAGTCACTAGGATATCATCCACATAAACTGCTACATGAATAGCATAGGACCCATGGATTTGGTAAATAAATAGTAATTATTAGAAGATCTAGCATACCTTTTTGGCTTAAGAACAATTTATAGTTTGACATACCATTGTCTTGATGCATGTTTAAGATCATAGAGAAACTTTTGAAGCTTTAAAACTTGATTAGAAGGTAAAGTCATACTAAGAGGAGGAGACATATAGATTCCATCATCTAAATCTCCATGAAAAAATATATTATTAACATCTAATTGATACAAATACCATTTCATTTTTGTAGCCAAAGTAATAAGGCATCTAATAGTTGGTATTTCAACAACAAGAGAAAAAGATTCATTGTAATTCAATCCTTCCTATTGAGTATCTCCTTGAACAACCAAACGTGCCTTACACCATTCAAAACTAACATCAACATTTATATAAACCCATTAATACTTAGTAGGTTTCTTTCTTGAAGGAAGATCAACAACAGACCTAGTGTTATTATTTTAAAGAGCAGTGAACTTTTTATCCATGGCTTCTTTCCAGACAGGAAAATGAATGGCCTATTTGTAAGATTTAGGTTCACGTAAGAAATCAAGAGTATGCACCAATTGTTGACTAGGAGCGAACAAATCAAGAGTACATATAAGAGAAATGATAAAACAAGCATTGGTAAGCAGGCAACATGACTATGAACTAAGTGGCAACATAGTCATTGAAGTAAGATGGTGGAACAAAAGATATTAAAGATCTTCTAAGAAGAATATCATGATTAAAATATGTCAAAAAAGGATGAATATGAGATGGTGGAAATGAATAAGGAATAGTGGAAGAATAGGGAGAAGTATGTGGAGAAACATAAGAAATGGTAGGAGTAATTGGTAGATCATCAAAGAAAGATGAAAACTTATCAATTGTAGGAAATATGGAAGTAGGTGCAGAAGTATTAACAAAAGGGAAAATATTTACAAAGAAAACAAACATATTTAGAATAAAATAGAATGAGTATGAAGATTGTACAGTTCGTATCCCTTTTTCCAAAAGGATAACCGATGAACAAACAAGGTAAGGTTTTTGGTTGAATTTTGTCTCTTCCTGATTTGGTTGTGAAGGCATAACATAAACACCAAAAGCTTTGAGATGATTGTAATAAGGAGATTTATTTGTAAAAACCTTATTTGGAGTTTTGCTATCAATAAGCTTGATTGAAAATATATTTATAAGATGGGTGGCTATCAAAACACAATCACTCGAAAATTACAAAGGGAGTTGAGACTAAAAGCATAAGGCTCTAGCAGTTTCTAACAAATGTTTTTGTTTTCTCTCAACTACACTATTTTATTGGGAAACATAACGATAAGAAGTTTGATGAAAAATACTTATACTAAGAAGATATTCTACATGTTTATTTTGTTGAGGAACATAAGGACAAGAAGTTTGATGAAGATATTCAAATGCATTATCTGATCTAATACATTTTATTTTGGCATGGAAATGAGTAGCAACCATTTCTATAAAAATCTAAAAGAATAGGGAAAGCATTGGATTTAGTTGCATAAAATGGGTTCAACTGGTTCTACTTAAATCAACCATTATACTTATAAAAAATACTTACAACCATTTTAGGTTGAGTATTGTAAGGTTCCATATATCAATGTGTATAAGATCAAAACTGGCAGAAGTAGATCTTAAGCTAGTTGGAAATGGCAAACAATGTTGTCTAGCCTTTAGATAAATAACATAATGATCAATAGAATCAAAAGACTTTTTAGAACTAACATCCAATTGTTTCATTTTGTAAACATGCATGTGCTCAAGTCTATGGTGCCAAATGTTATTCTTTACAACAAAATTATAAGAATGAAACTATAAACAGGGAAGAACTATGACTTGTATATGAATTGTTACTTGCTTTCAAAATATACACCCATCAAAAAGATTACTAAGTGATAATGGCCTCTTTAGTGAAGAATATACAACCATCAAAAAGATTACTAAGTGATAGTGGCTTCTTTAGTGAATGGGCAGTAACAAGCAACATTTATTAGAGAAATATACAATGTCATTAGTTTCAACACATAGTTTAGGAACTAAGAATATGTTGTGTTTGAATTCAGGAACAAAAAGCACATTGGAAAGAAAATGTTGATAATTAAGAACCACCGTGCCATATTGATGCACCAAAATAGCATGCCAAATTGGAAATCCTATTAAAAATGGCTTTGGAATATATTTAGATTGGTAAACATTTTGAATTATGACACATATGATCACTTGCTCCTATGCTAGTAATCCTATTAATGGGTAGAGATAAAGAATAATAGGCAATCAAACCTACAAAATTAGCGTAGCTAATAGAAGCATGATGTGCTCTTAATTATATATATAATCATATCATTTGCAGATTTAAAATTTCCAAAACTCCTAATAAAAGTGATGATTTGATAATTAATTTTCTTAAATTGTATTTTTAGGTTTGAAAGAAACAAGATGGACCAAATGAGCTAAAATAAGAAGAAAATTAAAGAAAACTTGACTTTAGAAGAACTGCATGCCGCCATGCCTAGGGAGGCAAGTCCCCATGCCAAGCCGCATAACACCATTGTGCTAATTTAGACACCCCCAATGTTTGTTAGTTTAGAAGAGATAAAAGTATTGTCCCCCGATGGGTATGTACGGGTTGTGCCCCATTATGCATGGGGGTGTGTGCACCCTAACACGGGGTTGTGCCCCATCAAACATATGTTCATGGTCAACCCTGTCACTTATGCCAGCTGATCAAATTTTACGTACTCTGTACTTGACATGGGACTGTGCCCAATGCCTCTAGAAACCGTATAAGTAGTGGCTCATTTAAAACTTTGAGTAGAGCTTTTGGTAGGTGAAGTTCCGGGTGTTTGCTCTCGTGAACTCATCATTTAGAGGTCTTAGAAAGGATAGGAAGGTCCATTCAACAATTAAAAAGAGGCTCAAGATTAATTAACATCACCCATATTGTGTTACTTGTTTGATTGTTTTAAATTACCGATGTACTCATCACTATCTTCCATTTTTGTTTTAATGTTCAAGATCATCATGAGCTAAACTCTTATATAATCCTAATTTGGTGATACTTTGTGTAACTTCTAATGAACTAATAGTGTGGAAATTATTATGTTCATGTTATGATAATCTTGTGTCAACCTTTTGATGGGAAGCATCTACATTTGAATGGGAAATTATAAATTTATAGTTTGTAATTTTGAATATCATTCAACGTTAAAAAATATATGAGCTAAGTTTTATTTACGAAAATAATCTTTATAATAAATTCATGAATAATGATTTAGAAATGGTTATTAGAAATCATATCATCTTAACTTTTTGATAATTTATGTGTTTCTTTTCTACTTTATTTGAGAAATCTACAGTAATTATTATAAATTTTCTAAAATTGATAGTATGTTAAAAGAAAACTTAATCAACTCTCCTTGTAGTATAAAATCATATTTTCTGAAATCATAAATTAAAAGCTGCTTAATTATTACTACATCACTAGTGGTACACTAATTGTCTTGTAAATTACTCATTATAGATTTTCTTGTTATTATAGAGACGGTTTACAAAAGCTTCATGTTGACTAACGTTTATAAACATTAACATAGTTTCATGAATCAATTTAAACATACTACGCGCGCAATTCATAATAGTTATCAATGTGGAACCTAAATTAGGATGATAGCAATCTTTCGATGAAAAATCACAAAAAATCTCTATCATTTATTACTTTTTATTTAACTACAATTTTTTTTTTTTTTTTTTTTTTTTTTTTTTGAAAAATTAAAAAATTATCATTTTGAAACAAACTCCTTCAAATTCTAAACCGATAGTTAATTATAGGATTGTTCAGTAGACCTTGCTTGTGTCCACAAATTGATAACCGGTTATTACCATTACTATATTACACCACGACAAATACACTTGCTTTCTGTGTGGTGAAAACCTTTAAAATTGAATTTGATTGAAAACTTATGTAGAAATATAACGGACCATTCTCACACACCAAAGCAGCAGGTTGAGAGGTGGATTCTTTTGTCAATTAAGACTTGTTTTGCAAAGTCGATCAATTAATGATATGGTTCAATAGTAATAGAATGACCCGAAGGTGCAGATGGTGTTGAAAAACTTGATAGAAAAAAATTTGTAGATCCTAGATTAAAATTGTCTTCCGTGCCTGCCATATTAGCAGTACCACGTTTGGACTTGGGATAGTTAAAATCTTTAGGAAAGCCAATAAGCTAGCCTATAACACTTGCTCGCATAATGACCATTCTTGTGACAATTAATGAGATCAAACAATCGATTTCTTATTATCATATTTTCCATATTGATTACTTTGAGTTTGAGAGTAAACATTCATAGATGCAGATTCCAAAGAAAAGACAAAAACATCATGAATTTCTCGTTGCTTTTCATCTTGATTAACAAGTGAACAAGCTTGATTAATTAAAGGTAATGGTTTCATCATGAGAATATTGCCTCTAACTATATCATAACAAGCTTGATTAAGTTGTTCCTCAAGTACATGCTGGAATTACAATGCTAGAATCTAATTCGTCTCAATGTCTTAAGCTTTTAGTAATATAAGTTGCAATATCAGAACTTCGTTGAACAATTTCACTTGAACTATTTTAAATTCGTTGAACAATTTCACTTGAACAATTCTATTCCGTCCACCATCGTGTGCATATGCAACAAACAAAACACTTGCACTACTTTCGCGAGAAAAAGAGTTCAAGATCCAGGAAATTACCATATCATTGCAACGAGCCCATCTAGCATTTGAATCAAACATGATTAATGAAATGAATTTGAAGGAAAGATGACAAAATTGAAAAGAAAATGAAAAAGGATCTTAAACTAAAGAAGATGAAGATTGAAGGAGCTAGAACACAAGCTTGATACCATGTAGTTTGAAAAGTTTGAGTGATTTCATTAATTCTCAAAATGAATTACAATCCTTGATTTATAAATGAGAATAACAAACTAAAACTAATCAACTTAACGAACTAACTATCAACAAACTTTTAAACTTTATGTTGACTTTAAGTTTATGTGAATAATTCACCTGGTACTAAATTGTTTGCTTCCGGCACTAGAATTGTTTTTCACAGGAACTAGAAAATCTTCACCCGACACTTGATCTCTTAACAAAAACACATACTTTTAAATCTAAATCAATATCTAGAAATAGAATCCGTAAGTAATCAAAAAGAAACACATCAAGAAATAGTAATGATAAATAAATTTCATGCATAACAAAATCTTTATATATTAATTAACTAATAAAAACAAATGGTCCACGATTGCATCCAGCTATAAATTGTGTATAAATGCGGCCAAGATAGGTTAATAGATTCTTTGCACACATGAACCTATAAAGAACCAATTGACTTGTATTTTTTTTTAACGACGGTAATAGACTTAGTGCCAATTATTTTATTTTCATCGGAAAATTATTAACTTGAAATTTAATTTGATATGAAAATTAGATCATATGTTTCATATTTTATAAGTTGTGTACTTTAGTTCGATAGCAGTTATTTAAAATTTGTATGAAAGTTTTATATCCTTTAGCTTTACAATTTTTATACTAATAAATAAAAATAATCTAATAATCTAGGCACTCAACAATATTCTAGTTCATCTAATTTTCTGTTTTCCACCTTTCTTTACTATTATATATAATGATATTAAAAACATATATTTTCAGATATTTATTATAAATTTAATTATGGATAGTTATTGTAGCATTAACCAAATGAATTTAATATGAAATTAATTATAAATTATCAAATTAACTTATTCTTTTTACTTAAAAGCTTTTATTTAAGTTACTAAATATCACTAAGTTGTTATTCTAAAGAGGTATTTAAAAATTTTTAAAAACTTAAACAAAAAATTTTAACTCTAATTTAATAACCAAACTTGCGAATCCAACACAAAACCTAAACGACAATGATGAAGACTTTGCAGTTCTAACATGTGCATATGCGGATCTAATGTCTCATTGCAAGTTACAATCTTACATTTTAAAAATATCAATGCCCCATTAGTTGAAAGATCGTGCAGAAATAATATAACATTATTAAATAATTTCAATTTCAACTCCGCCACCCCTCGTGGCCATCGCATCATCGAGTATTATCCTCCGTTTAAGGAACTTGCACATCACTTTCCTTCTTCTCCGTATAAATTTCAACCACTTGAACCACATTTTCATCATCCAAAATCTCACTTCTCCTCTCTTTCTATGTTTAAAAGCCTAAGAATGGCGAAATTCGCAACGATTGTGCTCGCATTTGCCTTCTTTTCCACTTGTGTTCTTGCGACTCGCACTCCATATGAAGGTATGTTTTGTTTTCATAAGCATTGATTAATAACACCATTATAGAAATAATGATAAACGACGCGATTGTTAATTAATTGTGTTTTACGTTTTATGTAGGTCTCTTACCAAATGGAAACTTTGAGGAACCACCAAAGGCTAAGGATGTAAAAAAAACAGTATTGCTTCGTAAAGACTCCTTACCCAAATGGGAGATCACTGGGCTTGTGGAGTACATCCGAGGCGGGCCACAAGCCGATGGGATGTACTTTCCGGTCGCAAATGGGGCCCATGGTGTGAAGCTTGGGAATGAAGCTACAATCTCTCAAACTATAGCTGTGAAAGCTGGATCGCTTTATGCGGTGACGTTTGGTGCTTCAAGAACGTGTGCGCAAAAGCAAATGTTGAGGGTGTCTGTGCCACCACAGAGTGGTGACTTGCCGCTGCAGACTCTGTACTGCAGCGACGGTGGGGATGTTTACGCTTATGGATTCAAAGCGAATTCCACAAGCGTCGAGTTAACCTTCCAAAATCCTGGGGTACATGAAGACCCCAAATGTGGACCCATCATCGACGCCGTATCCATTAGAGAGCTCCTCCCTCCACGACCTAGTCGATGTAATTAACTCTAAAACTTCAATTCTAAAATGTTTTCGGATCTCTAACTTGTCTAGAGAAAATATAACGGTTCAGTATTTAAAAATGTTTTGGTTCTCAAGACATTTGTTGTCCAAAGCAGCAAACCTAAAATCAGATTTTTTAAAGTTCGCTGCTCAGGGTAACAAACTTCATAAAAACCAGAACACTTTCACAAACTTTCTAGAAACTATTATGTTTTCTCTAGAGTCCCAAAACTTCTCAAATTTCTCAAATTATACAAATCTAGATTGTTTTAAACTCATGGGTTGTTTTCTTTCTCAGTTAATCTAGTAAAAAATGGCGGATTCGAGGAAGGTCCACACGGGTTATCCAACTCCGCTAACGGCATCCTCCTCCCACCACGACAACAAGACATCACATCTCCACTCCCCGGGTGGATCATCGAGTCTATAAAAGCCGTTAAACTCGTGGACTCCAAGCATTACAACGTCCCAAGCGGTAATGCAGCCATCGAGCTAATAGCAGGAAGAGAAAGCGCCATTGCACAAATTATCAGAACCGTCCCCAACAAATTATACATGCTAACGTTCGCCATTGGAGATGCGAAGAACGCGTGCCATGGGGACATGATGGTTGAAGCATTTGCTGCAAAAGAAACACTAAAAGCATCGTTCAAATCGGAAGGAAAGGGGCAGTGGAAGACGGTTAGCATGAGGTTTAAGGCGATCTCGAGGAGAACTAGATTGAGCTTCCTTAGCTCGCATTACCATACGAGGGTTGACGATACTGTATCTCTTTGTGGCCCTGTGATTGATCAAGTTAGGGTGCTTCATATGTGATCTTAGAGGTGTTTATAGGGTTATGTATGTTCAATCGGGTTTATTTATATGTTTGTTTACTTGTATTACAAATTTATATTTTTTATAATATTATATACACATCTCACTTACAAAGTCCAGACATATACGCAACATCCATATGTTGCAAGTTAAATAAAGGAGTTAAGTTTCATGAGCCCATGATGAATTGAAAGTTCATTTACACTGAAAACCTAATTTGACCCAAGTTATGCATGCATATCAGCATATGATTATTTGAAGGACTAATCTTGTAATGTGCCAAGGAAGTAATTAAACTTGGAAAAAAGTTAGTTCCGGAGGTTCACATGTTAGACCGGTCGAATCAGTTTAACTATATTTAAAAGCAGGATGATATTTTAATTTATTTTTAAAAATTAAACTATATATACTATAGAAAAAGTTTAGTAAACCTTGATTATATATGATTAGAATCTATAAAAATTTAAAAGAAGTATCTAAAATATTTTATTTAATTTTGACTAGCCTACAAAAAGGATATAATAAGAATTATTTTTCGCTTTCCTGCTTTCTAATGTCTCATTACTAGAGGTGTAATTTTTACCGGAACCCGACTTTCTGATTTAAGTTGATCGTTGGGTTGTGTTTCGACAATTCGAGTTGACCCGAATACCATATCGTCATACTTGATAATTCATATTACATATTTTGAAGACCCCCCAACTTTTTGGTATGCTTTAGGCCCCTAAAAACGTTAATCCGGCCCTGTTAATATCAACTTTATAATTTTAAGTTATCAGATTCAATTGATGGTTCTGTGCTTTAAAAAATCATTCGGCAATCATATGGTTACGTCTAGAAAAAAAAGGGTTTCGTGTGCACCAATGTGGTGCTCGACAAAAGCGTTTATGTCGATTGCTTCGTTAATAGTTCGATAAAAAATAAACAGTGAACATACTTGTGGAATTTTCTTAATCAACGCGTTGATCTTTATAGGTTTTAACAACTGATTCTTGAATTTCATCTGGGGTTTAATTATTTAGGCAGGCACATGTTGATATATTAGTTTTAACACACAAAAATCAAAAGATAATATATGCCATTGTGGCATCATGGTCTACCTTTGACCATGTTACAGGTCAATATAAAATATATGCATGTAACGTACATAACTTATTATGAATTTAAGTTTGGTTTCAACATTAAGCTTGTGAGCTTTGGTGTTTTTTCCTTAAACTCAAGTGGCATTTGTTGTTGTTGTTGTTGATGATGCTGATGCATGATATAAAGTAATAAAAGTTCTCAATATGATTTAGCTATATGAGAAACCAGTACACATGACTACGTGAGTAAATTATCAACTTCAACTTTTCCTCAAAAACTCCTAGGCTTCTAATGATTCCCTTTAGTACTGTAGAAAATAGTAAAAATGTGATTGTTGCTTTATGCCGTTTTGCGTTGGAGGCATCACAAGATAAGAAGAGCTTGGATGTAAGAGCAAACCTTTCTGTTAACATTCCTAGAAGAGGGCTCCCATGATCATAACGTGAGAGCGGAGGAATGTAGCCTCTTGTCTTTTATCATTGGGTTATCGTTTAGGAACGTTGTCTGTATTTTCTTTATGGCTTGAGACTGTGATAACCAAGAACTACACAATCAATTAGCAAAGTTTTGTGATGATATTTTCCTTATTTCAAAATTTACATATTTTTCTTTCTTAATTAAGACCACAAGTTACATATTTCCACAAGTTAAAAAATCAATTATATATTTTCCCTTTCGAAAACGTATATATTACCTATTTATCCATTTCATTAAAATTAATCTATTAAATGACTATTTATTTTTTTTATTAAGGGATTTTTACATATTGATGTTTTATTATTATAATTGTTTAAAACTTTTGGCAATTATGTTTTTTTATTTGGAGATATAACTTTAATTACTGGTTATTGTAGTTTTAAAATAAAGTTTTAAGGGATATGTTATTTTGTTGTTTTTATTGAATAGAAGACTTGAACTTGATGAAATATATAAAATTACCTTAATGAAAACACGAGTAAAATAATCATTAATAAATAATTTTAATAAATGGGTAAATATGTAACATTTATGTTTTAGAAAGAATAAACATGTAATTGATTTTCTAATTTGAGTAAATATAAAAGTTAATGATTTTATAAGTGAGAAATATGTAAATGCCTCTTCCAAAAAATAGGTTTGATTATAGCAATTATACCCGTATCATACACTTGTTGAAAACCTGAATGAAACTAAAAAGATTAGTTAGTTTGGGGCATAATCACCCTTCTTATTAGCATCACATATCGCATCGATATAGATGTTCTTTCGTTTTTCAACTTGCAAAATTAATCACTTTTGTTGCAACACAGTGTCTCAATTCTTAAGTTGTTAGACTAATCGTAGTGGGGATGTAAAGGGCGCTATAAGTGGTGATGTGGCATGAAAATATGGCGCCAAAGCCACTACAAAGATGGTGAAAGAGGGCGCCAAGGGCTTACACGCCAACCCCTTCATGGGCGTGAAAACTCCAAAAAGAAAAAGAGAGAGAGAGAGAGAGAGAAGATTTTTATGGAGATTTCACAACTTAAATGATGAAATATTAAGTTTAAATAAAGAAATATGATGATTTAATGGAGAAATGTAAAATGGTGAAGAATAAGAATAAAAAAGAAAGAAGATAATGTTGATGTTTTTAAAGAAAAGCTATTGTCAGCAAAGTTTCTCATGACCTCTTTTAATTACAGCAAAGTTTTAAATTTAACCTTTTAAGTTTGATTTGAATTAAAAATAACCCTAGAGTAAATTTTTTCTTTTAGTTTTTACTATATTAGTTAAATGCACATATTAATCTTAATTAATTAAAAGTATTGGATATTAATTATAACCAATGTATTAATTTAAATTATTATGTTCATTGAATATTAATAAAAAATAATTGAGTAAAAATTA
This sequence comes from Flaveria robusta, assembly GCA_025506415.1. Taxonomy (NCBI): domain Eukaryota; kingdom Viridiplantae; phylum Streptophyta; class Magnoliopsida; order Asterales; family Asteraceae; genus Flaveria; species Flaveria robusta. Next base: position 9,130,831 of record CM046472.1, on the reverse strand, counting down.
TATTTAATTAAAACCATTACACTTGACTTGATTTAAAAGTAAGTTTAGTAAAACCATTTTTGCTTACATGGCATCTAGGTGTCATTTTAAAGAAAACCATTAGTTAAACCACTACAAGGAGTCTTATATGCAATTTGCAGATTATTCTAATAGTTATGTGCTTTATTTCCTTTTCTAACTAGGCTTATCACAACTTATTAAGACAAAACTTAATATAAGAATCCATTGTTGTTCTGAAGTTAAAAATAATCTTACTGAATAGGTGAATATAATGCAAACCCTAAAATCTAACTGGGCCCGTGGGCTCATACTAATAACCCTAATAATATTGTCTAATAGTAATATTTCAGCTTTTATAACTGCGACTTTATGTATGTATACTAGTGGTAATGCCCGCGCGTTGCGGTGGTATGGCTGTTGCGTGATTTTTTTGGAATTTGATTTTAGTCAGTATCGGCTTAGTGCGTTATGATGTAAATTAAAAAATCAAAATATAATTATTGAAAAAATTGAATGAAAGAAAACAATTACATATATTACAAAAGTCTTTAAGACAATTATATTATCCCAACAAGATTAGTGAAAGAATGGGTGGTATTTATGGTCGGAAATCATTTATTACCAAGATTTTAGGGGTTTCGTTTTATTAATATAGGTTAGAGTTTTATGATCATCGGAGGCAACTTTCGGTGATGATTTGCATAAACCGGAGAAAGTTAATGGAGAAATTATCACAACAAATTACCATCTTTATTGTTATTGAGCTTTTAACAACCGGTAAGGAAAAGGGAAAGAGGGATTACCGCTCAATCGTAGTGTATGAACCGAATTGAAAGTAAATGACGGTTTTGTTTGGTCACGTGTATATGCTTTAGTATTTATATTATAAGCATCATATATTATATATTATTGTAAGGGTATAAATGAAATAAAATGGTTAATTTTTTGAAATTTAAGCATGCTTTTCATATGGGTGTCTTAATCCATATGTAAAATTATAATTCAATCATGCTTTCATTTTTATTATAAAAGATATAGATAAATATTAAAATTATAAAACTCACAATATGCCTCTAGAAAAATATTAGTATTATAGTTATTATAAACATGAAGATATATATATATAAGTTATATACTTAAATATTTAAATAAAATAATACTTAATTTAAAATAATATTTTGTTATAAAATATAATTACTAATATAAATTTAAATGTCAATTTATAGTATCATAAATAAAATAAAATTTAATGAAGTGAATTAAATAATATCATATTATTAAATAATATATCAATAATGTTTATTAAATACATGAAAGAGACCAGGGTAAAAATACCAAGTTATATAAAATTTAATTGATAAATTTACCATATTAACCGTAAAGTATCTTAAAATCTTAATCAATTCTCTATTCCACCCCTCTTAAATGTCTTACACGTCTTTGTATATGTTGATTCAAAACTTATATGTTTGGCAAAATTACATCTCTATCTAGATAGATTTATTATAAAGTAGTATAGATATAAGTATTTAAATAAAATAATACTTAATTTAAATAGTAGTTAGTTAAAAAAATATGATCAATGATTATAAATTTAAATATGAATTTATATTATTATAAATAAAATAAAACTTTAGTTTTAAAAGTATGATTAGTAATTATAAATCTAAATGTCAATTTATATTATTATAAACAAAATAAAACTTAATGAAGTGAATCAAATAATATCATATTATTAAACAATGTATTAATAATGTGTATTAAATAAAAAACAATAATTAGAAAAAGTTAATTAAATGGGGGCAAAAGTAGAATTATTGCATAAACCACTTGTACTCTATGCTTAAAATGTTATATAGGTGTCTTACATTTTAAATAAAATTACCATCTTATCCTTCTAATATGTATTATATAGTATAGTAGTATAGATAATACTTAATTTTAATAATATATAGTTTTAAATATATAAATAGTAAATGTAAATTTAATTATTATTTTAAAAGCACTATTAATAAGATAATACTTAATTTAGTGAATAAAATAATGCATTAATTAGAAGAAGTATATTTAATAAGGGCAATTTAGGAACTATTGCATAACACACTTGTATATTATGCTTAAAAAATTATTTTAGGTGTCTTACACTTTGAATAAAATTACAATTGTATCATTTCTATATGCTTTATATAGTAGTATAGATAATTTAAGCCTGAATTTGTTGTTAATAACTATCAATGTTAATAAGGTTTTTTTCCAACAGAATTACATTTAAACTTCTAGTATAGTTTTAAGCCATTGTTACAAGCAATATGATATTAAATGTCAGAAGGAAGATCACAACTCTCCTTTACAGCAAAATGCATACTGTACCCGCCAACAGATAAACCATAGAAAAAATTTACCTATATATGAATTTAGCAACTTCATGAACAGTAAGAAAGGGAGATTCGGTAATTTTTGTTTGCCTGCGAAGGGTAATTTAGTCTTTTGGGTTTCTTGCCTTTTAAACCCACCTTATAGCATTTGAAGCCTTGCAGCCATTATTTAGAGAGAGAAAGAGATATGAAAGCTTGAGGGGAGATTGTCCGGTTGGAGCACCGCCGATGCGCCACCACCATCGCGCCACCACCGACGTCATTGATGTCGATTGCATGTCGGGCTCCTATCTTTGTTCGATGTTGGACTGATCTCAGATCCAAATTTGTTTTTGATGGTGGCGATGGTGGCGATGGTGGTGTTTCTGTTGTCGTGCTACCTCCTCTTTGTGGTTGACATGGTGTCGTGACGTGTCTTTGTCCGTTCACGGCGCCGTCGGCTACACGCGCCGTTTCAGTGTGGTGTTAGGGTTTTCAGATATGATTTTGGTTGGTAGCTGCCGATGGCCCTTTGGTCTTTTCTTGATGTCGGTGATGGTAGGTTAACACTTACTTGAGACTTTCTTACTTGAGCTTTTGCTACTCTTAGATGTTGGTTTAGTCGGGTGTTTTGAATGTTGTTCTAGAGCGATACACATCCCGAGTGTCGTTGCCCGGAGTCACCAAAGGCTTTCTCTGCCGGCGGTGACACAGGTGTGTGGTCGGCTGATATATTTTGTCGATGATGATGAGTGATACCTCATCTGAGACATTGTGGTTGAGTTGTTTATCGTGTTGATGATGATATGGGTTATTCTCATTTGAAACACTTGTATTACTAATCTATAGTCTAAAATATGATTTATATTTTTTCTACTATTCGTTTGGTTACTCTGTTTGCAAAGCTTTGATAAATGTTTGGTGGTTGTAATTTCTTATCTGTTATTGGGGTTTTCGTTTGGTGCAGACCTGTGTTGGGATCATGTTGGAAGATGGCTATAAGATTTCTTGCAAAGTAACAGTTATACTCTTATGTGAGAGATGTGGTCATCATGATTGTTTTGTTGGCCTCATTTGCTTTTTACCACCTGCCTCTGATTTGGTTGGATGTTCACAAATGTGATGGTCACCATGTGTTCATCAGGGGTTGCACTTGGTTATCGTTTCGGGTGTTTGAAATCCATTGTTGCCTGATTATTGTTGAGTATCATGGAGAAATAGTTGCAATGCCATATTCTTGGTGTTTTTGGTTATAATGATTGTTCAGTGGCCCTTGATTCTGGTTGTTTTATAGCCGCAAAATTTTCATAATGTTCCTCGTGCAATTTACTTTACTTGCACAATGTTGTATTTTTTGGCCATTTGAAAATAAAGATGGGTGATAGGCGATGACGATCAAAGAATGACCTTTGAGTTTGTTGTTTTGGCGTGGTAAACGGTTAATTTGCAGCCACAACAAGCTGTCATTTCCGAGCCTTTTATCGAGTTGTGTAAGAATCGTTTCAACCCCGCCGCGAAGCGCGGGTGAGAAAGCAACTAGTTTTTATAAAAACACAGCATTAGAACTAAACAAAAATATTTACGGGTTAAAGTAGGTTTGAAAAACAACGATTTATAACCTGGTTGAAAACTGGAAATTCAACTCAATTTAACCAATGTTTGAAAAAATAGGAGTTTTGCTTGGAATGTAATCATGAGTTTTAAATACATGAAACTTGAGTTTCTACAAACCAACCAATCAAAAATAAAAATAAAAAAATAAATACTAAAATTTAGTTCATATTTTCCAGGATACAAATTCCAGGTTTTTCAAGATTAGTTTGAATACTATACATCAACTTAATAAAACATATTTAGAACATGTAACAGTGTTCATAGGTATAACCGAAATACTAATTAACTATGAAACTGACATATGCAGGAGATGAAATCAGCAAATCAAAACGGGTCAGACATCAGGACTAGCATGAAAGAAAAAAAAGACACCAATAACCCTTTTAGGAGGTGGCCGCAACCCTTTGACAAAAAAAATGTTTACTTTCGGCAATCCCAGACAACATACAAAATCAAAGCCTACGATCAAGTTAACCGGCAATATGTTAGACAATGTTGTCGTAACTGTGTTGTAGTTAGCATATAAACATAGGCCTTTTGTAAATACAGTATTAATAACCAATTTTTTGTTTTAGTATCTTTGGATAGCTGGTTTCATGTGTTTCATATTTTCAACACAGAGCCACGAAGCGCGCGCGGTTTAAGTGCTAGTTATTTATTAATAATACTCTAATGTTTGAAATAGTTATTATCTAACGTAATTTACCTTTTTCATAAGTAAAGAATATAAATATTCAGGTAAAGAAAAAAGTTTAATTTAATTAGCCCAGGTGGTTTGAAAGCCCACTTCGAGTGAAGCGAAAACCCATGCTAATGCTCTACATCAATACTTTCTTTGAACCACTTACTCAGCTGGTGAGGGGATCAGAAATATTTTTCTATAGTGTCGGTATTTTACGTTTCTTTGATTTTAACAACCCATGACGTCATAGTTTTCAGGTTAATTAAAGGTCGGGTCGGGTCGGGTCGGGTCATAAAATAAAAGAAATGGTCACTAAAAAAATTAATATCATTAAAATATAACAAAATGCTTTTATAGTTGTTATTTATAAGTTTTCATGTTTTGAAACCATCCATCACATCTTAAATGACAATTTTTGTAAAGAACTGTTTTTTCTAATATAGTAAATACAAGTATCACTCATATAGTTGTCATTAATCTGAGTATGTAAATTCATCTTTATATGTTTTATTGTATAAAAATATCTCTTAATACTCGTAGTTGTAATCAGTAGAATTGATGTTAACTTGAATAAACAATTGACTAACAAATATTCAATATGTTTCTTTGCAACGATATAAGCGGTAAAACCTTTCAATAATTGGGCAATAGAAAATTAGAATGGACTAGGAATTTGGGTTTTTAATTCTAATATTCTACAACATACGTAAGTAAAAGCTTAGATATAAGAGGTAAAACTAGTTTTTAATTCAATATGTTTTTTTTTTTTTTTTTGTATAACTTTTTTAACTTAGAAAAAAGCTAAGATAATTTTTTTGTAAACCAATGCGTGATAGGAAATAAATTTCTTCATAAAACAATAGTGTCAATCGTAAAAAAAGATTGGTATCATTCAAAATTTTGTGTACTATATGTTCTTCTTCGAACAAATAAAAAATAATAGTGTCAGTTGACCCCATATTTCCTAAGATAGTTCTGCCCCAGTACTCAAACATACTTTAACCCTGTTGTTAACGAAACACATTTAGTTTAATATTAGACTTAGTACTCTCGACCACTTAAGAAATAACATATTTTCTAAACAACTTATACTTTTAAGACACGGAGCCATAAGTCATTGCATCCTTCAATGAATATAAACATACTGCTTTTTTTATGACCTATAGTAATTAGTTTTTAAGAGCTTGGACATTGTTAACCCTAATTTTTAAGCATTTTAATTATTTGTTGTATTTATTATATTTTATATTTACACATGATCAGAAATATAAATTAACTAGCCCTCTGTAAATAAAGAAAATGGAACCTTTCGTAACAATGTCAAATTAATTTTAAGCTGAAAAGAAAATTTTCATGTGCGTTTAGCCGCCAACACACATTGATTCACATTTATTAGTCGTTTATTATTATTTGTATGTTTAACTTTTGCTTGAAAAGTAATAGCATTTGTAATCATTAATTTCTAAATGTAAATATTTGTTGCTGTTATTTATTACAAAGAAAATCATACAAGCAAAGGACAGCTCACTAGTAGATAGAAAATTTAATAATTCGTCAACATCAACTTTTACAAACAAAACGCGTCTAATAATATTACACAACAAATATTTCCAAATTAAAGCCCGACTCAACAGACCTTTCCTTTATTATCAACAACAATTTTCAAATAATCATTTTTATTTATTAACATATGCTCCTAAACAGCAAGATTAATTGGACTATCATTTATATATTATTAGGGGTGTTCAAAAAATCCAATATCCGAATTTCGATCCGTATCCAAATCCGAATAAACCGATCCGAATCCTTATTCAGATTTTCGGATCGGATTTCAGATATCATAATTTTTTAATCGGATTGTTCGAATTATTCGGATATCCGATTAATCCGAATAAGAATTCAACTAATTTTCTAGCCCAATACTCATTACCCAATTACCTATTATATTTTCGACTCAATATTCAAGAATATTAACACATTTTAGTCCTCTAATCTTAAACAATTATACAATAATCGATTGTTGTTCTAAAGTAGAGATTATAATCTTCGGGTTCTATATAATTACCTATTATGTTTCAATTTGGGTTCAAATCAAGTTTGTATTTTCAGGTTTTATATCTTTTACTATCATTTTAAACTTATAAAATGTTAAGAATAAAAAATCAGTCAAAAAAAATTAGGAACAAAAAAAAAAAAGAAAAATTTGTTATTTAGTTTATTCGGATTATTCGGATAAATTCGGATTATTTGGGTATATACGAATCCGATCCGAATTGAATTCGGATAGATTCGGATCGGATAGAGATATTTTTAATCGGATCGGATCGGATCGGATTTCGGATAGGGTAATCAAATTTTCAAATCCGAATAATCCGATCCGATGAACACCCCTATATATCATATCTTAGAAACATTAGATTTCTCAAATTTTTTATTAAATTATTCAGCATCTTCACCCAGTAAATTTATGAATTTAGTTTGCATGTCGATTTCGTGACTAAATGTCTAGATGTTTTGTGTGAATAGAGGTGTGGGTGTGAATGTTTGAATGTAAGGGTACTCAAGGCACTATTGACAAAGGGGTTCAGGTAGTTTTTCTCGGGTACGAGATTTCTGGATGTTAAAACTAAAATGACTTGTAGAGTATGAAAGGTTGAGTAGCTGTTCATATCAATTTTAGTTAGTTTTGTGTCGATTTAAGTAAAAATAAAATAAATGTCAATTATTAGTTATCTAATTTGAGCACCCCTCATACATAAAACAAACAAAGATGAAAATTATGAGTTCACTCTAAATAGACTCGAAACTTTCACACTAACCTGCCATACACATTTAGTTAAAAGAGTTTGTATGATTTAGTCGTTGATTAGTTTAGCATGTTTGTCTTCATGATGTTTAAAACATCACACGTAAATCAGATTAGATATTTTATATTTAAATATTATTATTTATCAAATTGTTCAATGCATTGTACAATGTGCTTCATGTCTTTTTTGTGCATATTTTAGTTGTACCATGTGCTTAACGTCACCTTTAAATATAACTAATTATCAACTTAAGATTGTATTAATTGTTGTATCATGAGCTTGAAAAGTTGTAATTATTTTTGTTTTTTTTTTCTTTCTTTTAAATTTTTATTTATCCAATACTTTTACATTTTTTATAATTAAACCATAGGCTTTTTCACTTTCAACTTTTATCTTTTATACTTTTCGTCTTTCATAAAATTTCCGTTCACCTTTTGGTCTAAATTTTAGAAGTTAACATGCTGTAATGTGCAAGTGGTTCAACGTTACTACGTGTAATTTTCCTCGTTTAACGACTGTCATAACGTGCATGTCTTGGATCAATTTAATTATTTTACGTTTCACATGCATTTTTCAACCTTTTACGTCTATATTTCATTTGGTTTTATATTTTCCGTTTCTATTTCCTTTTTAATACGAGCCATTTCACCATTGGTAACTCCCCCGCCGCAACTCAGAGCCTTAATACTAGTTAAATATAAAAAGTAAAAGTAAAACAAATAATTTTATAGTTTAAACATAACTAATACATACTTTAAGTATTAGCGAAAGAAAAGAAACATACTTTAGTTTAAAGTATTAGCAAAAATAGATTCTTTTTCCTTGTTTAACGGGAAGTTTGAAACAATAAAGTTTAACCTGACATTATCAACCTATTAAATTTAAAGGTGTGTTTAACTGTTTATTTTCATAAATACACCCCTTTTTTACTAGAAACCAAATAAGTGATCCAATTCATAACAACATAAATATATAACCAAAAGACCATTTGTGACCCAATAAATCATCAAAAGGGTTTAATTTTACAAACGATCATCAAACTAACACACTAACATGAACCATCATCATCTTTCCCCCTAAGCTCGCACAGGAAAAACTCTAACTTCATCGATCACAGGCCCACACAGAGCTCCAAAATCATCAGCCTTCGTATGATAATACGAGCTGTAGAACGTCACTCGAGTCCTAGCCGATATCGCCTTGAACTTCATGCTCACCGTCTTCGATTTCCCCATTCCTACCGACTTGAACGGTGCTTTAAGCGTCTCTTTTGCTGCGAATGCCTCCACCATCATGTCCCCGTGGCAGCCGTTCTTCGCGTCTCCAATGGCGAACGAGAGGGTGTAGAGCTTGTTAGGGACCGTTCGGATTATTTGCGCAATGGCGCTTTCTCTTCCTGCGACTAGCTCGATGGCTGCGATGCCTGAGGGGACGTTGAAGTGCTTGTTGTCGATGAATTTGACCGCTTTTAGCGACTCGATGATCCACCCGGGGAGAGGGGATGTGATGTCTTGTTGGCGTGGAGGGAGGAGGACGCCGTTGGATGAGTTGAATAATCGGTGTGGACCTTCTTCGAATCCGCCATTTTTCACCAAATTAACTGCAACAAAAGAGATCTATCAGTTCTTATGATTCTAGATCTCGATGATTTTGTTCGGATTTAAGAGTAATTATGTTCAATTATTGTGAAATGTTTTTAAAACCAGACCAGACTTTGGTATCAGTCATAAAATTGAACTGTTTGTAGTTGAAACCATCGGTCCCGGTACAACCAGTAAACTATTTGAACCGGACCTATTCTTAAACCGGATTCCATATCTTTTTTTATTTTTCCTTTCAAAATGTCATTTTATAATTAAATTTAATTATTTTTACTTAAATTACATCAAAATTGTAAATCTACTTTAAAACATATGATAATTTTATATTTTGTTTTATATCACATACATGTAAAACATTAATTTTTATAAACATACGACATCATCCGCTTTTTAAATTTGATTTGACCGATCCGATCTATCCGACCATGAGGTTTAATGGGTCCCTTCCTTCTTTAAGAAAAGTTATATATGCATCAAATTTGCCCCTCAAAAAAATTTTACTTTCACCACGCCCATGATAAGAATATTCAATATCCGTTACCACAACCAATGAATCTCTAAAACAACTGATTTATTATCCGATCCAGTTTTAAAAACATTATTATCACTTACAGCGGGTAGGTCTAGGAGGAAGAAGCTCTTTAATGGCGACAGCATCAATAAGCGGACCACAATGGGGATCTTCTTGCACCCCAGGGTTATGAAACGTCAACTTCACACTAGTAGAATTCGCCCTAAACCCATAAGCATACACATCGCCACCGTTGCTACTATACAGCGTCTGCAGCGGCAGGTCGCCGGACTGCGGCGGCACCGCCACCCTCAACACCTCCTCTTGGGCGCAAGTTCTCGAGGCCCCGAATGTTATCGCGTACAGCGACCCCGCTTTCACGGCGATCGTTTGCGAGATCGTGGCCTCGTTCCCGAGGCGCACGGCGTGTACGCCGTGCGCCACTGGAAAGTACATCCCGCCGGGCTGAGGCCCGCCGTGGATGTACTCAATAAGGCCAGTGATTTCCCATTTGGGTAGGGCGTTTTTGCCTATTAACACTGTTTTCTTTATGGCTGTTGGCTTTGGTGGGTCTTCGAAGTTTCCGTTTGGTAAGAGCCCTGTTGTTCAAGCCACAATGTGGTTAGTATGGTGTAAATTAGGTGAAATGAGTTTTTCTTTTTTCTTTTAACTGTAAATCTATTCTACTCTTATTCTTAAATTACTTCATATATACGTTTAAATACAGGACATCTTCTTTAAAAAGCAAAAGACTCTATCAAATGGGCTAACTGTATAATGACATGAAATAAGTTGTTAAAGGAGTGATTTACCTTCTAGTGTAGTGGTGGCAGCAAGGGCACTTGAGATGAAGATAAAAGCGAGAAGAATGTGAATGAAATTGGCCATTGTTGGGGGATGAAGAAGTGGGAATTGGGTGGGGGGAAAGGGGTTTTGTGTGGGGATTTATATTGGGAAGAGGAAACAGGGGATGAAGGGTGGTGATGATGATGATGGCCACGAGGGGTGTTGGGTGTCAGGGGTTTATTGGTCTTTTTCTTTCAATCAATTTCTCCTCGATTCATGCAATCTATTTGAAAATTAGATTTTCTTATCTTTGGTTTGGTATTGGACAAATCCGAGAAAGTTTTTAATTTGAGTTTGGGTTAAAGACAATTAAAAGAAAATATAGGTTTGTAGGTTAATTATAAGAGTTTGAATCTTATGCTAAGTATTTGTATAAGTTAAAGAAAAATATTAGATGAATGCATTTGGGTTTTGAAAAAATAAAATGTAAAGAAAGCTAGGTTTATGAGGTTGGATGAAAAATAGTATGAAGAAATGGGCAATGGTTAACATGTATATGACGAGACTCGAGAGAGACGAGGAGAATTCTTTTAGAGATAAATATTGAATACATAAAAGAAAACCAGGAACGATTTCATACATAATTCTATAAAACTTTTAAATGTATATTAATAAAACAAAATTTTAAAAAAAAAACATGTCATTTTTTTAAGATGTCCATTTAGACTTCACTTACGATGAAGATTACAAATTAATATATAATAATAGTTTCATACACGTAATTAGAAAAAAATAGGTTCGTCTTTGTTGAATTTGCCAAGACTCCGCAAAACCCATTGTCACCACAGTAAGGGCGTGTTTGGGATTGATTATTTTGATTGAAAAGTACTTTTGGCAAAAAAAATTTATTAACTTATAACTTTTTAAAATAAGTTTTTAAAAAAATATTTAAATTAGCTTATAAACTAAAATGTAATAAAATGATCAAAAAATAAATACTTTTAAAATGAATGGAGTTAATAAAAGTTAGTAGATGAGTATAATAAGAAATTAAAATTAAATAAGTTTTCAAAAGCTAATAAGTAATTCATACTTTATTTTTCAAAACTTTTTTTTTACCATATATAAAAAGACAATTTAAAAAATAATTTTGGGTTTGTCAAATATTTTTTTTGACTTATTAACTTAATAATTTAATTGTTACTGCAAAATAAACAATTCCAAACACCAACTATTAAACTAAGAAGAGGGTGGGTGGGAGGGAAAATTACTTGATTTTGCTACAACTAAAAACCCTATTTATTTTATTTATTTAACATGAAGATGCCGTTTCTTTTTTGATTCATTAACAAAGCGATGAAGAAGTAATCATTATTCACAAATTAATCCTAATCCAACCTTTTATTTCAAACTATCAACAGAAGCAATCTTGGCATCTTGCAATACAGAAATTTGAGAAGAAACTTTTGAAAAATTTATAGATCAATACACATAATTATCAAAATTTATAATAAATAAATATGAAATTATTAAAGTTAAAATATGAGGGTAAGTTGTCATATTTTAAACTTTTTTTATTAAAATAAATCAAATTGAGTATATATGATATTTCAGTTGTTAGAAGAAGGCATACTTGATATTTTAAAGTTTGGTTGAGTATGATATTTTTAAAGTTTTATAGGTGTATATATGAAAATCTCCCTAAAAAGTATTATTTATACAACTTTGATATTAATGCAAATATATAAAATGGACAAGTAGTGGGTTGTTAACAAGCAGAATTCAAGTCAAGTTTACCTTTTTTAGGACTTACGCCGGTAATATTCAGTAAGTAAGGAAATGATCTCATATTCGACTTCTCAACTCAAGTAAGTTCATATCTTGATGAGTTGATTTTTTTTCTCAGTTTAATGATTTTATATGTTTTATTTTATAAAAGCCTCAAATAATAAGTTCAACAATATTAAATTGGGCATATCTTAAATAATACTGTACCAATCTAAAAATGTACCATAATATAAGTAAATTTATACGATTAAATAAGAAAGTTATCAAACCCATTTGGTATAGGTTTTGTCTTTTAGAGGGAAGGTCCTGGGTTTAAACTCAGACATGATGTAATATGAATTAATTTATAAGTAGTAGTAGTAGTAGTATAGATTTGTCATTCAAAAAGAAAACAAATAAATAAAAAAATAAGAAAGTTATCATAGCCAAATCAACTAGCAAGTCAAAACCAACTTAAGATAAATCAACCCAAGTATATGCGAGTGAGCTGACCTCAATTGTATGTTATGTTAAGATTTTACTAATAATACAAGGTTATGTTTTGTCTTAATGTGGCAGTATTGCCAATGAAGTTTGATTCAAAGGAATTGCATAATGAGCAATGATAATTGATAAAATATCTAAGAAGTTTTAGATGACTCAACACAAATTAAAGTGGTGAATAAATATAAAAATCCATAATGGGAAATATTTATAGATATTTACTATAACTTAATTTTTTAAAACAAAATCATATGGCACCAACTAACCATTATATAGTTTTTCTTCTTTATTTGTCCAATAAATTGTTTTCACAGTTGGTTTGTTCTCTTGACTAACAAATTTGAGGTCACGAGATCGATTCTTAAACCACCTATGTTTCTTTTTCTTTGTTTTTATTGTTTTCACATGTCTTTTCACCAGCCCGTTCTCCACCTTCAAGTTTTAACTTTTACATTTTCACCCCTAACGTTAAAAAACTTTATAAAATATCACTTTAACACCTTCAAGTTTCTAAAGTTCTGGGTTTATCACTATACAAATTTTTACTTAATAAACCAAATTCTTACGTTCATGATTTTATGTACTGGTCGGTATAACTTCGAGCCTGTCTACGTTTTGTTGTAAGTTTTATTCTGAAATGAATCCGCTTAAATACAAAATGTTTTCCTGCTTATTTTTATGTACACTTTGTGCTTTGTCTACTTTTCGACGTAGGTTTTGTTTGGAAACACGTACATATCTAGATACACACGTTAAAATAAAACACAACCATAGATTGATGTTTATACCTTGACAACAACGTTCAAACGTTACGCCTCAGAAGCAATCAACGATCTCGCTATATGATCCGAATCACAAAAAGCTTAAAGCTTTGCAACATTTTCAACTTGTGGCAATTTCGGTAACAACGACGGTGGTACCTGGCGGCGGCGGTTGATCACAGGTGGATAGGTGTGGTGGTCGGTCTAAAAAGTGACGGGAGGTGGTATTCGATGACAATGGGGATGGGGGATTAGAGTTTCCTTTAATCCCCTTATTTTATATAAAACAATTTTACACATTTGGCCCTCTAATTATCGTTTTGGTCCCTGGTTTAATAACACTTACAAAACCTTTGATAATTAACTTTAACTAGTATTAACCCCCTCGCGTTGTAGCGGGGGGCGTAAAACCATGGCAAGTAGCACCAATTTAACACCATCAACAGCAACCACCAACACCGGAAAAACTCGTATTAAAAAATAAATAAAAACGGGAAAAATAAAACCAAACGAAAAGTAAACGTAAAAACTGTAAGGAAATTGAAAAAGGCTGATGCACTCAAAACAATCAAGGTGTCTCCTTCATGCATGCACTTTGTGCATGGTAGAAGTTACTTCGGAAGTTTTACACACTGCAAAGAAATTACTCTAATTGTAAAATCTTCCGAAGTCAAAGACCAATTCTTCAAAAACCAAAGATGAAGTCTTCCGAAGCTTAGAAGACAAAGTCTTCTGAAGCCTCAAAGATAGAAGACTGATTTCTTTCGAAGATAGAGAAGACATGCTTTCTGTGATCAACAACTTTTCAGAAAAGCTGACCAACTTTTCACTGTCACTCTGCAGACTCACCAACTTATACAAGTTGGTGAAAAGGTCCATGCTTTAGAAAGCTGTAAATTAAGGTCTTGAGTCTGTAACTTTCTACTTTATGTACTTTTATCCTTTTTGTATTACATTAGGATGTGAGCTATGGCATGTCATTGTCACTTGTCAAAAGGCAATCTGTCTTTTGACTTTACATTGATCTTGTTGTATAAATTGGTGTTTCCAACTGGCCTTCAAAGTATGGCCGGCGTAGGATGTAGTATAAAGTATCTCAGGTTCTTGTATTTTATTTCTATGCTTTGGTAACACTTGTAATATAACTTGAGAGCAATATACTTTATCCTTGAAAACCAATCTGTTTGTTCTTAAGTTTTCTGTCTCTCTTGTTACTTGTGTTTCTTAGTATCACCATAAAGGTTCGAGTTCCCTATTTGATCTATTAAGTGTTCTAAGTCTCTCCTCATTGTGAAACTGATTTGCATTGAACACCTTCACCGGTCCTGCAATGTTAAACCCCGCACGTGAAACATAAAACATTAAAAACAATAACTAAGTCGATCTAAGACTTGCGCCTAAAGGGTCCATTAAATGTGAAAAAGGTAGGCGTAAAAACGTTGAACCACACCCGCACTTTGTGAGGTGTTAACTCGTAAAATTTAAACCGAAACGTAAAACAAAAATTTTGTAAAAGATTAAAAGTATAGGAAACCAAAGTGGAAAGTGAAAATATATAGGGTTAAGTTGTAAAAAATGTAAAAGTATTGGGTTAAAACTTAAAATAAGAAAATTATAAAAGAAAAGAAAAAACAAAAGTAGGTACAACCCACTAATGCTTATGTACAACTCATAATGCACAAATAAATTGACAATTAGTAATATGAAATAAATATATAATAAATAAAGTATAAGCCAATTATGAGTACAACTATTTAAGCCAAGTGTACCACTCTAATGCACATACAAACTTAGTAATTAGTATAATATAAATTATCATACCCTTGTGTTTTACTAATCAACTCATAATTAGGTAAACCTTTTTAATTAACCTTTTAAATTATTAAAGCGTATAATTAACTAACTATTTATTAACTATCATTTAATTCCCTTTTTAATTTATTATTTCTCTAAAACAATTAATCAACCCTAATTAAACCATGGATTGTGAATCATAATGTGAAACCATTACACATTTTACTTTGTTGTTCTTTAAGCTGTAACTCAACGGATCGTACCTCGATAATAACATTAAAATTCCCAATGATCGAACTTCTAATGCCCTACAATTCGGTTGGGTGAAATTTGAATTGATCTAACACAATTTAAATATGTATGTTTTTTGTAGTTAGATATTATGGGTAGTATTGTGAATATTGAAGCGATTGGGGTAGCATTGGGTCGTTTTGGCTCAAACCAACTTACGGTTTAGATGATTTTCGGGTGAATATTGATTTTTTTTCTTGAATCCATTTAAGTAGAAGAAT
Source organism: Flaveria robusta (assembly GCA_025506415.1). NCBI lineage: Eukaryota > Viridiplantae > Streptophyta > Magnoliopsida > Asterales > Asteraceae > Flaveria > Flaveria robusta. The sequence continues at coordinate 9,115,138 of CM046472.1, read as the reverse complement.
TGAAGAATGACTTTATTTTTTAGATAAAATTTTGATAGAAAGTTATTTAATTTATACTGTAAGAAATTGGAGGTTAATATTTTTAAAGCCAACAACTATGTTAGCTGTAGTATTCTTTATACTTAGGGGTGCAAATGAGCCGAGCCCCTCGTGAGCTACTCGAGATCGGATCGATAAAAAGCTCGAAACAAGCCGAGCTTTATCGAGCCCGAGCCGAGCTCGAGCTTGAAAAATAGCTCATTTAATTATCGAGCCCGAGCTTCACGTATCGAGCTCGAGCCAGCTCGCGAGCCTAAACGAGCTTTTTATTTAATTTATTTAATATATTATATAAATAATATCTATTATATATAAAGTTATGATAAAAAACAATTAAATAATATGAATAATGTTCTATATAAAGCATATAATTATAAATATATATATATATCAAAATTAAATATAAAAATATTAAAAATAATATTTAAATAAAAAAACGAGCCAAGCCCGAGCCGAGCTCGAGCTTTAAAAATAAAGCTCAAAACGAGCCGAGCTTGAGCTCGAGCTCTCCTAAGTCATCACGAGCCGAGCTCGAGCCCATACGAGCTCGAGCCCATACGAGCTCGGGCTCGGCTCGGCTCGTTTGCACCCCTATTTATACTTTTATATTATTTTAATATAAAATTATATAATTAGTAGGAGTAACAGGGAGCGAGTCATTTTATTATAATGAATTAACGACACAATGGTTATCGTATTAAATGTAGTTATTTATATATACCGTGTAATTTTCAATGAAAAACCTTTTGTTGTTGCGAAAACCTAAGAAAATCCGTCATATCAACAAAATCATAATTTTTTTGTTTGAATAAGATTATTACAAATATAGACTATTATGGTGTTTTATGTATATGTGTAATTTTACAAGAGTCATACAGTTAACATCAGTGTAATTAAGTTACACTTACGAGGGCGAATATATTATTTTTTTTGCATAACTTACATTACGGTTAATTTTTAACTAACGCACACGCTTTTTATTGTACTTCTAAAATCGTCAAAATTGTACTCATTGAGATATAAACATATAACATTTCATGAGAAGTATATTACTTTATCATTAAATCGACAATCTTATTTATATATAAATATATTAAAATTAAATGTTGTATTATAATGGAAGGGTTTTTCTAATTACATCTTATTCTAGTTTCCATATACAACCTAGTCTACTTCATTAATTGCATTCACTAATTTTATTGTTCTTTAAAGTAACATTTTAGGTAAATATCATATCGTTCGTGAACAGAAGAGAACTTTACAATTAAGCGTGTTTACGTGATAGCAATTCAGGAATGGATGACTTCCTTAGAAGGTTTTCATCCGGGCCACCAAAAATAAATCTATATGTTTTTCGTGAACAAAACGAACAACACTAGTGGTACGAGAAGTGAGAATGGTCGGACGTTACATTTAAATCCAATTAAATTACAGTCCAACAACTTAAAAGTTTATGTAAAAGTAACATAATGGTCAATGGCTTAATTAAAGTTCGTGCGGTAATTAATAAATCTTTATTATAAGATGCAAACTTAAAAATTCCTATGATGACTTGAAAATTACAGAGAATACATTTTAAATTAAAATACTTTACAAAATTATAATGAATTTTTTATCCGTCAAAGGTTTTATTGTTTATTTTTAATTTATTTCATTATAAATTTGGACATTCAAACACTATTGTACACTAATAAGTGTGCATTCTTTTACATGCGTGATACTATGAAGTTTAAAATATATTCATTTTTTTTAGTGTTGATCAATAAATATTAGACAAAATTACAGAAAACATCCTTAGGTTTATAAAAAAGTGCAGTTATTATTATTTATCTTCGAAAAGTACTCTAATCATCCTTTATGTATACTATTCATAACATATTACGTCCTTTAGACTAACGGGGGTTAATTTTCTCCGTTAAGTCAAGGGCATTTTAGTCTTTCTACCCCTTAAAGGACTATTTTTAGAACTTTAAACCTAATTTAAAGGATGTTTTTTTGTAATTAGCGTTTATTTCAAAATTTGTTATACATATAATTTTTTAAATTAATTTATTTTAATAAAGATATACAAGTAATATATATTATACAAATTAACAAATTTTATCATAACTTTTAATAATATAAATTATAATTAGTTAATAATTATTTATTAACTAATTTGAATTTATATCATTAAATTTGTATTAATAGTATTATATTAAATATAAAATTTAGACACAGAACAACTTTTTATTAATTTAAAAAAAATTATATATATTATTAATTATCAAATATATTGTGCATCATAATTTGTACCTTACCTTTAGTGATTGTATCCATTTTTGTTTTTTTTTTCTATAATTTTTTTTACTTTTAACCTCAATACTTTTACATCGTTTACAATTGTACACTTATAATTTTTCATTTTCAACTTTGGTCGTTTATACTTTTCATCTTTTATGAACTTTTCGTTTTCCACTTTGGAGCTAACAAGCCGAAACGTACGTGTGGGATTTCACGTTTTTATGCCTATTTTTTCAGTTTATCAGACACGTCAAAACGCGCAGGTACTAGATCGACATAGTTATTGTTTTTAATTTTTATGTTTCGCGTGCGTTGTTTAATGTTTTTACATCTATTTTCCGTTTAGTTTTATTTTTTCGTTTTTACTTAAAGCTAGAATATATTTTTAGTTAAAAAAACACACACGGAATGATTCATGAAATTTAGTTAAAACTTAATTAAAAAAAACTATTCATAGGTGACCCTATCTGTTAATCACTATTATATCTTAGATTAAAAATACAAGTTTAACGTAATAATCTATAATTATATAAAAATATCTTGTAAAAATATTAAAGGTAAAGTATACAGGGCTAGGGGCGTAAGTATAAAAATAATAATACTATTTACATAATTTATATTTATATATAAAATATTGATGAAAATAATTAAATAATATATATTATGTTATATATAAAAATCATATGTATATGTATAAATGTAGAAATGCATAAATTAATTAAAAGGTAAAAGAGTTGCAGAAAAAGTCATTTATATTTAATTACATAAATAGTAGTTTAGAGGTAAAAAGACCATATTATTCTTGACTTAACAAAATAACTTAATAGCAGTTAGTGTTAAGGATGAAATCTGTTATAAAAGATATACATAAAAGGATGATAAATGCAATTTTTTATAAACACAAAGAACGTTTTCTGTAATTTTGTCTAAATATTATTTAAGTTAAAAACACATTATAAGGTGTTTTAAAAAGCCAACTGCAGATTATTATTGATAATTTTAATTAATTATTATTATTAACATATAAAATATTTTGTCCAGCTCCAGGTAGTTTGTGGAGAAAAATTTTATATTGCTGATATATAAAATTTACAGTTGGATTTTGGATAGTTTGCATTTATTGAGTTTTCATTATTGGATGGTATTTATACATACTATAAATCCAAAATGCCGGTTTCTATATGGGTTTTTTATAAGTTTACTTAGGTGGCACTAAAGTTTCATATTTTACAAAATTCTATTAAAATCAAAAAATTGCTTCTTTAGTTTACTTTTGCAAGTGGTGACACCAACAGATCTTTGGGTAATTGATTAATCTATTTTTGTTTTTATCTTTATGTTTTATTGTTTTAAAGATATGCAAACAATAGAATCACAATATAAAAATTTTTGAGTTTTTAAAAAGATAATTACTATTACTTCTTAAAATGCAAGGTTGGTGGCTTGTCACTGATCAAAACTCCCATCAAACTTTTTTGAATTGACACTTTAACATTTAACTTCCTTTTTTTTTTTTAATGGTAAATATGTGATCCTGCTTCGAAGGATATATGTTATCTTAATCGGACCCATCTATCCGTGTCCCACCCGGGACCGCACCCCCAACCCCCTCAGGAGGAAACCCATTGCTAGAAAAACCCCCTGGCTCAACTCTGAACATATTGCTTAGAGCGAGACTTGAACCCATGACATCCCCCATATTTACATGTCATGGGTACCTCACATTTAACTTCCCTTTAACTTTTAATTTTTACAATTTCATCTCGTAACACTTTTTAAAAACTTTGTTAAATATGACTTTGACACTCATAAGTTTCTGGTTACGCACGATTTTTACTTAAAAAATTAATTTCTTAAGTTCGAATTTTTTATGTATGTGTTGGTATAAATTCGAGTTTGTCTAAGTTTTGTGTTTTGTTTAGAAACGAGTCAGGTCATATATAAAACGCTTCCGTGCTTATATTCATATAAGCCTTGAGATGGTCAACGTTTCGATGCAAATTTAGTTCAGAAATGAGTCGGATCGATTGTAATCTATACTTTATCATGTAGCACGCGGGGCTGTTACAAGTGTTTTTTATGTATATTTGGAGTTGGTCTCTGTTTTAATATAAATATGTCTAGAAAAAATATGGGTCAAATATAATACGTTTTCATTGAACGGTATAAATTCGAGTTATTTTACATTTCAACGTAAATTTAGTTCGAAAACGAGCCGTGGATCACGCAGTGGATAAAAATCTAGTTAAAGTACTATTGCATTTAATGATAGTATTTTATACTTTTAATATACTAGGGTGCCATAGACTAGGGCGTAAGTTTTCTTTTTTAAACGACAAATTGGATCACTAACGGCCATTGATCCACTCGATTATCTCCATTACTCGAGTACGCAACCCAAAATTATTCTCAGTGTGAAACTTACCATATATGAGAGCATTCACAGTAGGTTCCTTATATTTATGTGAGTGTGTTTCTTATATTTTAAAGAATGGTTGTAAATGGTTGTAAATGGTTGTGAGTAGAGGAGAGAGAAAAGTTACTGTTCATTTTGTATATTTGAGGAATCACTGTTCAACCCTTATAAATTTTTTAATATTTTTGAAAGTGGTTGTGAGTAGAAGAGAGAGAAAAGGTAATGATAAAAGTATAAAAAAATATTATTTAATTGAGAAAGAGAGAGAAATAGTAGTGTTTTTTAGTGTAATTATAAAGATAAAAATATGAAAGCTGATGTGAATGCTCTGAGAGAAAAACTCTCTGTTCCAACCTGAAAAATTATTTTTTATCTCATGTGAGACTTCAATACAAGAACTCATTTTATTTTAATAAGGTATTGAGACATCTCAATTTAACCATTTGATTAAGTATCATCGGTAACTAGGGTGTAAGTAGCAGCACCAAACGTGTGTGTAGTTGTAGGTTATATACTTATATTTAAAACGGTTCATTAGCCAAATCACAATTGTCAATATTGGACCGGCCTATGTGGTAAAAACTTTGATTCTTAAAGAGTAGGTCATGGATTTAAAAGCCAAACCCTAATTAATAGTCACGTGGCCTTCTAGGATGGGGTTTTGGTCCACACGCTTGCACCTTCTGACAGCTAGAAATCACATTAAGCTGATCTTGTATTATAGAAACGTTCGTGTAATTTCGTATCTTGACTTTCTTATCATATTTTCTTGATTAAGTTAAGATATATATTTTGGCGTGCTTGTGGTTTAAGAAGAAATATATTAGTTAGGAGCATTTGGTATATCTAATTCATATATGTAGGTAATTAAATTGTTCTTCATTTATAAAGCTTGATTAATATGTTTGCTGTTCATATAAGTAGGTAATTAAATTCAAACTCGGATTGAATTTCAAATTTAGTAAAAAATCTAATATTTTATTTAAACTTTATGAAACTAAAAAAATTTGATTTTCAAATGATCTAAATAAAGGAACTAATACAAAATACTAAATACTGTAAGTGTCAAATAAAAATATTAAAAACAAACACAATGATAAAAAAATTAATTCACAATCAAAATGGTATTTTAATTTACAAGGCCAAATGCATATAACATTCTAACATGAACTCAAAGCATACTCTTGATCTTCTTAACCAAACCAACCAACCGGTTGCATATTATGGTAAATTCAAAATGAGACTATATTGAGTTCAAACTAGATAATAGTGGGCGGAATTAAAGCTTCCATGATTCAAAATTAAAGTCTCATATTGTTTCAAATAACAGAGTAGCTAAGACAAATTGAAATTTGGCCCTGAGTTATAATCAAGAATAACGATAACCGTCAATACAGTCAACAAGGAGTAGCAAAGAAATATAATTAAAATGCCAAAATCTAATTTCAATGCAGATACTCAAAAGTTATAGATTTCAATTTATCTCTAAGAAACAAATGGTAAGTTCACCCTAAGTTGTTTGAACATACTTAGGCATATGTTGTAATACTTCTACAAAAGATAAGTTCACTTTAAGTTGTTTGAACAAATCAAGGAACTTTTTGTATTGCTCCTCAGATCTATGCTGAGCCAATTTTGCTGAATATGAAAGTCTGTCAAAAGTGAACAAGCGGCTTCTTCATCTTTTACTTCTCAACTATCTTGAGTACCAAGTATTAATCCATTATTTAGCCAAGTATTGATCCAATAGCTCAATGATAATAAATCTTGGCCATTATTTAGCCAATTGAGTAAGTTGATTGATTGTGAAGTTACAAATGATCAAAACATAAAATGCAAGTAACTAAATGGTTAGAACAATAATAAGAGAAAAAGTATTCACCTAGACTTTAAATCCACTTAATCAATTATAATAACAAATATGTGATGTCTATTCATAGACGAATGTAAGCTAGAGTCCAAGGTCTCATTCCCGAGCCATATTGTACATGATGGACAAGTGCCAGTCTCTCCAAATCATTTTTTATTACAAAACCAAAATGGTCGTGTGTTAATCTTCACTATGATATGATTATGCAGGTTAAACTCCAAGGTCTCATCATTTAACCATATGATTCTTTGAATAGGATGGTTATGTGTCAATCTTATCAAGTCATATTGATGTAAAGTACGATGAAACATAAATCAGACACTTAATAGCCGCTCCACATAAAAAATTATCCAATCATTTTTTGTTACCAAATTCGATTAAGGTCTGAAGACTTCTTCATAATCATTCAATCAGTTTGGAAAGTTAATATGATGATCACATATTAAGCACCATAGATTGGTCACGTAAACGTTATTAACAGTTAATTAAGCTTCATCATTATCTCTAAGTGAATGAATATTTCGGCCATACTTGATTACAATAAAATTACCAGAAAAACAAAACGGACCATAGATGAAACGGGTTAATATCGGGGATTTCTTTCCCCGAAGTTAGAGAGATAATCTTATAAATAATTTCTACTCCATAAGAACTTGTTGAAATGAGTGAGTAAAGAGTAGAATTATATGGTAAACACTCTATTTATACTCGTAATTAGCCACTTGAAAGTATTTGTTTAAAATAATATTTGAGGAAAATGCCAAGATAAGATGGACAAGAGTAGAATTATTTTAGCTGTTGTAGAAATTGATTTGTTGCTTCCTGACATCAGATTTGCTGTTTCCACAAATCTACTATTGCCATAAATAGATACAGATTTTACTAAACTAGATTATCAGATTGCTGAGACTAGACTATCAGATTTGCTGATTTCACACAACAAATTTTGTGATTCGAAAATCAGATTTGTTGTTCCAGACAACAGATTTGTTATTCAAGAATTAGATTTTTAACTTCAAACAAACAAACACAGACACTTATTGTTCAGTTTATTAGTATTATTTTTACCAACTCGTCTTTCGATCCTACAAAGCAAATTATCACACGACTAAATAACGAATCATATGAATTATTATAACTTCTACCTAAATATGTGAGAAAATGATATATTAAAATATGTATAATTTTTACGATATGAAGAATATTTTGGGAGCATGGAATAAGATTTAGGTAGTAGCAGTCATATTATCCTAATGACTAAGGTGTCAGTCAAGTGATATATACTAAAGAGAATGGAAAAAAAATAGCCCTAAAATTGAGGTGTTATAGATGCCCATGCTAATCTTTCGAAGGTTTCCCCAGTAGTATCAAATAAACCCTCATCTCTAAATCGTTAAAGATTTTAGACCATGATTTGCGATTGTTATTAAGATAATCTTAACTATAAAAAACGAGTAACACCTTCAACTTGCCAAAGTATACGATATTAAACTCACGAACCATTTTACCTTCAGAACCATTTTACTCGCCCCATAACCGGCCTATCTTCCACCTGCTTTGAATCCATATAATGATAAACATCATTCACATCACTAGTTATGAAAGAAATTTTTCACATTCTGACTTTCTTTAACTATTAGGGTTCCTATCGTATCTTACCACGTTCGCATTTTATTTAGCACGTTGAATTTGATAAGATTCAGCTCAGCGATCACACTATTTATATGTTTTACATGTTTTTGATCCTCACAAACCCAAAGTTGCATTTGCAATCCTTTTTTGTGCCACGTATACGCCAACGATTTCTCTAACTTCTTGGCTTTTCTTCAAAAGATTGTCGTTCAAGCGTCTCTTTGAAATGTTTGAGATGAAGAATTAAGTTACGCTCTTCTCGAAAACCCTACCTTTGCTGATTTCTTGTCCTACGGTTTGCCGTTTGCCAACCTTCCGAATCTACGTTTCTTTGCTTACTTTTTTCTTCTTGATCCAATTCACATCTAGCTCGCGCGCCATTCGCGCTGTAAAACACTCTAATGTAAGCTCTGGTGTCTCTCCAACTCCTACTCAAAGTTGGATGCAGATATGTCATATGTATTCTAGAAAAACAATATGCAAATAAAACCTAATTTAAACAACATAAGTGAGTATTTAGACTACATATACAAATTAATATAACTTGCACTATTATTTATTATATCCGCTTAATCATTTTACTCTTATTGATTACCTTTGTCCAATTCCTAATCATCCTTGACTATAAACATTAGTTGGGTTCCTGAATCTATAAATTAATTAGAAAAATGGAAAGTAAAAAAGCACTCTTATTTTTCTTAAAATTTAACTTCGATTCCTAGCTTTACTGAAATATAAACTCTTATGGTTTTAACAAATTATATTTGGTCGCTTCTATTATCTATAACAAATAAAATAAGATTGAATAAAATTAAAATGACAATAATTGAAAATTTGAGGGACGCAGACCACATGGGTAGGACAGAGGCATATATTGTGCCCCCACCAACAACATGGGCACCGTGCGTTATCGTTGACCATGCCATATGCATGAACGTTTTTTGGTAACGTAACAAAAGAAAAAACGATAGTGTTAAATATATAATTTTGGCTTTATTTGTTACACGTTTAAGTTGTCCTATATTGTTTTCTTTTCACCCTAAAAATAAGAATTTAATAGACTTTATTTATAAGGATAAGATTATAGTAAAACTAGAATATAATCCAAAAAGCTTAAGAAAAATTGTTAGCTTCATACATGTCCTTTTGTTATTATTTTTAAGAGAATGATATTTTTTTTATCGTGCCAAATATGTCAGCTAATTATATCATATGCGTTACATAATTTGATATATGTATTTATCATTGGGTTTTACGTTTTAATTCATTTTATATTATTTTTGTCATTGTTTCTATGGATTATATAAACTTGTTATCTATCATTGTGTTTTACAATTATAATTACACAATAATATACTTTCATTAATTTAGTTTTTAAAACTTATAGTATTGAATATAACACAATATGTTATTTTTGTGATTGTTTTTTTATAAATTATATAAACTTATTGTTATCTATTATTGTGTTTTACAATTATAAATATACAATGATGTTATTTCATCAATATATTTTTCAAAACTTATAGTGTTCAAGATAAACAATAACAATCAAAAAGCACAATGAGACATTATGTTATTTTGTTATTGGTTTTAATTTTTTAGATTAATTAGTTTTTAATTTATTATTATGTTTTACATATTAGAGATATGCAACAATGTTATTCCACCATTATAATTTTTTAAAAAGTCATCTTAGAAAAACACAATAGTGTTCAAAAAATAACAATAATTAATAAAAAAACACAATGTACTGCACTAAATACACAATGATAAGATATGAGCTTGAAAACGTAAGAAAATTTATTATTTTTTATATAATAATACTGTATTCGTTTTAAAGCTATAAAAACGATCGTATTTATGGTGTAACTTTTATTAAATATAAAATGTCGTAAATAAAAATTATGAACGTTTAAAAAAATAGAGAACTTGTAAAAAGTCAACAACAATGAATATTTATAAAATATCTCTCCAACAAACCTTTTTTATAATTTAATCCCAACCATTGACTAAAAAGATTAGTATTTGAGATTAATTATTATATTTTTTTAGTTTTAAGAACTTTTTTATTTGAACTTTTTACCTATTTATAGAGGATAAGTTGAGAATTAATGGTTGCCCTTAGTTAACCTGAAAAACGAACGTTGAATAAGATTATAAGAGTACAACAACATTGGCAATATATACTTCTTTTTATCTTCGGTGTATCTGAAAGCATAAAATCATAATGTAATTTTTTTTTTTTTTTTGGTATTTTAGTGTTAAAAAAGAAAATATTACTGTTTTTGACAAGTTTTAAAAAAGATTGTCTTTTGGCCTTCAATGAATATAATTTAACTTTTTAAGTTATGTAGTTTATGGGGTACTCTTTATTATATTTAGACTAGATAAAAATTAATTAAGTTTTCCAAATTTCTAAAATATCTTTACATTTCCTTTTTTTATTAAAAAACATACGAATTCCAAATTAAGTGGCTGGATATATAAGGGTGATCATGTTTTAAAGATATAAAAGAATATTAGTGTATTATATTAATTTAAAAGTTTGCTTGTCTCGTTCAACGTTCTCTTAACCTGTGTTGTATTCCTCATAAAATTTTGATTCTCTAGATATATTATGCTCATAATTATTAAGATCAATTTGATTCTGTTGTCTAGCATGTAATGAAAATATGTCAGAGGATGAGGAGCTTAATAGATTTGTCAAACCATTTTTAATGTTTAATTTATTTATTACAAGACGTTAATATAAAAATGAAATAAAATAAGCTCATATTCTCTTAGGGAGTCGTAAACAATCTCTTTCGAATTGATAATTGTAACACCCGTATGTTCAAAGCACTTTTTACAGAGTGTTTATAAATTAATAAATTATACAATGATAATCAAGCCCAAACCTTACTTTGAAACAAACATAAGGGAATGTAAGATAGTTTGTATTTATAGGATTTAGCTAACATAAACTTGATCAAACAAAAGTTTACAAAACACATGTTCACGGTGTGCAAAGTTGTTTCCAAAATATGACTTAAAAAAGCTCGTTGATCAAAACAAAGTAATATTAACGAGTTGGCACATATAAGCATTTCATACCGAGTTTTTACTTTTCATAATTGGATTCTTTGCCAAAGTATACATCATACATACTTTAAGAAAACTAAAGGACACTACAAAATTTTTGACTATTAGAGGCGACAGTTGTCGCCGCTAATACCCCAAAATATCGCCGCTAATAGTTCGCCGCTAATACTTTGTCGCTAAAGACCAAATATTCACCGCTAATAGGTCGCCGTTAATTGTGTCGCCGCTAATAATGTACATGTCGCCGCTAATGCTATTTTTTTAATTTTTATATATATATATTTTTTTAATTTCCAGCTTTCAACCCATATAAACCTAGATATATTGGCACTAACATTGAAATTTCATACATATAGATCTAGTCATACAATACACTACTAATTCAAATAAACCTAGATATATATATATATATATATATATATATATATATATGTATATATATATATAATATTCATACACTACGTACTACATAGATTTCCTAATAACATTCAAATTTAAACATACATAAGCAAATTAAAAACAAACGTAATCCAGTGATACAAACATTACTCATCCCCCTCGTCCGAATCGTCTTCTTCGGCTTGATTTGGAGCCTTTTGCGAAGCAATTAATTGCGTGATTTGTGACATAAATTGCGCATTTTGAAATAGACTTGAAATTTGCTCCGGCAAAAACAAAATATACATTTATATTTTGAAATAGACTATTATCCACTTAACGCATCAAACTTTAAGTTATTTTGACACGTATAAACTCAATTCATTTAGTTTTGACCCGTTTTGACCCGTTTAAGCTAAACTTAGATAATTAAAGTCTATTTTAGCAAAAAAAATCTATAATAGCATAAACCAACTATTATACACTTAACACATTCAACTTTAAGTTATTTTGACACGTATAAACTCAATTCATGTCGTTTTGACCCGTTTTGACCCGTTTAAGCTAAACTTAGATAATTAAAGTCTATTTTAACCAAAAAAAGCTATAATAACATAAACCAACTATTATCAACTTAACACATCCAAATTTAAGTTATTTTGACACGTATAAACTCAATTCATGTCGTTTTGACCCGTTTAACCTAAACTTAGATAATTAAAGTCTATTTTAGCAAAAAAAAGCTATAATAACATAAACCAACTATGATTCAGTTAACACATCCAACTTTAATAATACACTTACCTGTGTAAATGACTGAGGAGTTTGTTCGTGATCATGATCAAAAGAAGTTTGTTGCTCTGCTACCTCGCTATCAAATGTCCCATCTTTTCCAGTATGAGCATCATGAAACGTCTCAAGTCTGCTTTTATTCTGCGTTTAAAGAGTATATTATATATTCAAAAATAATAATATATAATACACAAATATATAAAATTAAATCATTACCTTCTTATAACAATAACTACTATATGAAGCTGTTGCCCCACGGTTTGTATATATTTGTTGTTGACGATTTGTTTTGTTTGAATTTGACACATCTCTATATGCGTCACTAATAAAATAGTCAACAGGTTTTCCTCCAATTTTCATGATTCATTCCCGTTGGAGGGTTGTCCCGTGCTTGTTCCACATTTTCGTAACCTCCAACACGATCAAAGTGTTTTTTCGCCACATTTTTTCGGTCTCCAAATCGTTTCAGATACACCGAACGGATTCCACCCTCTATCTGAGCGCGCTCGCGATCTCGCAAAATCTCATCAAAGTCAAAGCGTCGCTACATTTAAGTTAAACAAATAAAAGTTAGTTATGTAAAAATGAATAACAAACATATAACTTAAAAAATTTTACCGCCATATGCTCTTCCAAAGCATTCTTCTGAGCATCGGAAAGATTTTCATACGAACGAACGTTAAAAGAAAAATTAGCTTCCATGTATATCCCCACCTCGCGAACAAACATATCATTAAGATCACCAACAGGGGTATACGTGGCAGCTCTATCAAAGGGGAGAGATAAATGCCCCCTTTTTAGCTAGCTCTTGCTGCAATTTTTTATTTTTCGCCCTGCCTCTTGTTTTTTGAGAAGGCGTACCTGGAATTACAATAAAAATTTATTAATTGCATTATATATTAATAATAATTGAATAAACATAGTAAATAAATAAATTATAATAACAATTACCATCCAACGCGTAACCTCCAGGACCGCCAAATGGAGGAAGTGGTGGATCCCCCGCCCCATCTCCTCCATGGCTCATAACATCAGCCATAAGGTATGTGAAAACAATCCATAATAATATCATCATGTCTTAAAAGATAAGATTTAGAACATATGTTAAAATAAGAAAAAAGTTTTCTACTACAACATGAAATACAAACAAAGTTTTATATAAATAAATACGTATACAATTCCTAACAAAATTTTTAATCAGAGTCGCCCTCATATACTTCAGTATCTTCGTCAGACTCTTCGGTGTCATAATCAGAATCATACTCATCATAATCAGCCTCGTCCTCAAACACCTCATCAACGGTAACAGTTGGTGGATTAACTTCACTTGCAGTCTCGCCTTCGGTGACATAAGTAGGCATGTTATGAAAGTATTGCGTGAAGTCAATGAAAAGTACACTATTAGATGAAGAGTGGTTGTGAACAACGTCAAGATCTTCTGTCAAGTCATTGTCAACATTTTGAATGTTCTCCATGACACCATCATTGGATGTAGGGCGATCCCAAATTTTTTGATGATTAACATTCTCGACGACCCACTCGTGATTATTGTTTTGATTTCTTCGAGAAGGTTCTCGGATGTAAAACACTTGTTTAGCTTGAGAGGTAAATATGAGTTGATCGTCTTTGTCCCATTCACGTTCTGTGTTGATACTAATGATATTATTGTCGTATGAAACACCCCTTCGAGTATCAAACCATTTGCAATGAAATATGACTGTTGAAAACCCATTTGCATAACATAATTCAATAATCTCCTCAACTTGCCCATAATATTTCTCACCATTCTCTCCCTCCACTAAAACACCAGAGTTTTGCGTTGTGCGTTGCGCGTCACAATCAAGTACCATAAACCTAACACCGTTGACTATGCAAGCGGTGTAAGTATAGGCATTTACATCCGCACCCATTGAAAGAGCATACAACTCTTTGTGAAATTTTGGAGAATTTTGAATTTTCATCGAATAAACCTAAGAAAATATATAATAACACGTGTTATGTATGGATTACCTAACAAACATATAGTAACACATGTTATATATGGATTACCTTCTCGAGAAACCATGTTGGAAATTTAATTTTAATATCCTCATGTGGACATTCAGATTTAAATTCATTACATTATTAATACAAATATACAATAAGTGAGAAATAAAATATATTTAATTAATGATGAAAAGTGAAAGATAGAAAATTTTACTTCATGTAGTCTCTGACTTCTTGACAGCTATCGAGCACAAACCATTCTAACTTAAGCTTTTCATTTGGAGAAAGATATTTTATCTTTGTTGCACTAGCCGGACGACATTTAGACTCAAATGCATAGATGTTTCTTTTTTCGATAATGACATCCTTGTTTCTGTCAGGGCGATTAAACTGAGTCTCAATTTCTCGAAGGTATATCGAACAAAATGATAGAGCTTCTTCAGCAACATAACCTTCAGCTATACAACCTTCGGGCCTTGCTTTGTTTCTGACATAATTTTTTGGTTTTTTCATATATCTTTCAAACGGATACATCCATCTCATACATACAGGACCACCACGAATCGCTTCATCAGGTAAATGCAAAACTAAATGAACCATAATGTCAAAAAACGCCGGAGGATAGATAAACTCTAACTTGCACAATATTATAAGAATGGCATCCTTAGCTTTTTTCATATCTTCAACCAATAGTGTTCTCGAGCAAAGTTGCTTAAAAAACGTACAAAGATCAACTATTGGTGTATAAGTATATTTTGTCAAAAAGCATCTAACCCCAATCGGTATTAAACGTTGCATGAGAATATGACAGTCATGAGATTTCAATCCAGTAATGTTAGTATTGTTATCTATCACTCTCTTGCTGATATTAGATCCGAACCCATCAGGCAATTTAACATCTTTTATAAACTCACAAAATAACTTTCGATCATTGATTTTCAATGAGTATTTTGGGTGTGGACTATACCATTTGCCATTTTTTTTTCCAACCACTGTTTACTCCGAATATTTAGATTTTTCAAGTCAATGCGTGCATTTGGCGTATCTTTGCTCTTTTCATTCATTAGAAGAGTACCCAACAAACTATCACACACATTTTTTTCGATATGCATCACATCTAAATTGTGTTTTAGCAGCAGAGAAGACCAATACTCAAGTTCAAAAAATATACTTCGTTTGGACCAGTTCAACTCAAACTCCTCCCGCTTTGATTTTACACCTCCAAAATTGGGATGCTTACCTGGCAAACGATGGCGTAGACGACTAAGTTGAGCTTCTATATCAGTATTATTAATTTTTTTCGGGGGGGCTCTAATCTCGGGTTCTCCGTTAAATTCTAAACTTGTTCTCCACTCATGGTTAGCATCTAAGAATCGTCGATGACCAACATATACAACTTTATTTGTAACACGTATAGAAGGAGTGTCTTCGTTACAAGTAGGGCATGCTTTGTAACCTTGCCCACTCCAACCTGATAAACTACTATGAGCTGGAAAATCGTTTATAGTCCATAACAACGCCGCTTTCATTGTAAAGAACATATTTGTCGCCGCGTCTTTAGTACGTACGCCTGACACCCACAACTGTTTTAGTTCATCCACCAACGGCCTAAGAAATACATCCATGTCCTTCCCGGATGATTTAGGGCCAGGAATCAACAATGAAAACATAAATGAGGACTCTTTCATGCATAACCATGGAGGCAAACTGTATGTGGTGAGTGCAACCGGCCACGTGCTATGAGCGGAGCTCATGTTACCAAATGGATTAAAACCGTCGGCTGCAAGCCCTAGGCGAACGTTTCGCGGTTCCCTCGAGAAGGTCGGGTACCTTATGTCAAAATCTTTCCATGAGCTACCATCAATAGGATGATGCATCGTACCCTCTTCTGATCATCCTGTACTATGCCAAATCATATCCTTTGCCGTGTGCCTTGAAGAATACAATCGTCGTAGTCTCGGGGTTAAAGGAAACCATCGTAACACCTTGTGAGGTAACTTCTTGCCCTTTGTATTTGTATCGACCCACCTACTCTCATTACAAACTGGACATTTTTCTAACAAAAGATTTTCTCCCCAGAAAAGAACACAGTCATATTTGCACACATGTATCGACTCATATCCTAAACCAATCTTTTTTAATGTCCTTTTTGCTACATAATGAGAAGTGAGAATTTTATTACCCTCAGGATGTGAAGATTGTAACAACTCAAGAAGCTCATCAAAGGAGCTATTAGTTCATTTATTCTTCACCTTGATATGCATAAGCTTTGCTAAAAAGTCAAGGGAAGAAAACTTAGCACAACCCGGATATAATTCTGATTGAACTTCCTCTAACAAGTTCTCAAAATCATCATTGATACCGCTACTCTCCTCCATAACGTCTTCGATGACGTTAGCCATTTCGTTTGTTGACGCAACGTCATCTACAACTACAACTTCAGGAATTAAACTTTCACCGTGATAGATCAAATCCTTATACGACCGGCACATGCCCCATATTTCTAAATGATATTTTATTTTAACCCATCCTAATAATACTGTATTCTGACATTTCATACACGGACATCGAATCTGGCCATAACTGTCGATAAGTTTTTCGCACATAGTTATAAAAGTGTTAAGTCCTTGTTGATACTCTGGTGATCTACGGTTCGGATTAAGAAGCCAACTTTTATCGACTATCATTATTATGAAACTGCAATATATATTAAGATTTAAGTGGATGAAAAGGGGAGGATAACGGATTGATAATTCAAAAAGGTAGGCTGCTATACCTTATCTCATATGTGAACGTGTATTACATAATTATTTGTTTAAGAAAAATTCGGCAGCATTTCCTCCTAGCTCCCAAGTATATAGAAATATATACCCGAGGAGCAAAGAGAAAATGACAACCAAATCTTTCTTAAACAAACAATCAAGTAATACACATTCACATCCTAAATGAGATAAAATATTCAAAAAGCAATCACAAAACGGGGACAGCCCGAAATTGATTACTAAATCAATTTCGAGCGGTTATTTCTAAGCTCGTGGTGATTAAAATAAATATACGAAACCTAAAAAGCTAATAATACCAAATCTAAACATATTTCAATTATTTAAATAAAAAGTGTATATCAAATGCATAAATAGATCTAAACAATTTTTAACTAAATTTTAAGTAACTAAATACCAAATCTAAACATTTTATAATTAAAACCTAACAATTACCCAAATATTTTAACAAGTTTTATTCAACCAAGTAAACATCAACATCTAAACATATTTATACCAATTTAACAAAAAGTCTATATCAAATACCCAAATACACCTAAACTCAACTAAATTTTAAGCATCAAATTTTATTTATCAAATCCATAACAAATACTCTACATCAAATGCCCAAAATACCTAAATCCATCTCACTAGTTCACCATATTCAACAATTTTTATTAAAACCTAAAATTACACAAATTATACTAAAAATTATGTTCAACCTACTAAAAATTAACATCTAAATATGTTTCAACCATACATTAACATAAACAAGCATAAAATTATGTTTAAACAAAAAAAATTACCTTCTAACTATGAAGAAAGGTAGAAAGGTATTAGCGGCGACGGTGGTCGAGATCTACGACAAGAGCAACCACGGTAGTAGCAGCAGGCCCACGGTGGTGGTCGTCACGGGATGGTGGTGGTCAGATTTTGAGAGAAGGCAGAGAGGTGACCGGAGGTTGAGCAATGTGGTGAACGGAGCTTGAAGAAGGTGGTGACCGGAGGTGGAGGAGAGGTGGTCGTCACCCGGTGGTCATGAACTGGTGGTCGCCGTAGGTGGGGGAGGCCTGGTGGTCGAAATATGATGTTGAAGGTGTGGTGTGGAGGGAAAGATAGGAAATGGAGGGGAAAACCCGCTTTTATCAGATCTGCATCAATAGCGGCGACTTGTCACCGCTAATAGTCAAAAAATGTCGCCGCTAATGGTCCTTGTGTACAGTGGAACCCTGGCCGTCAGATCTAGCGCACTTTCAACGGCCAGATCTTAGTACGGAAAAAGCAAACGGATCGTCACTTAATAGCGACGACAGTCGCCGCTATTGGTGTCGCCGCTAATGGTTGTCGCCGCTATTGATCCATGTCGCCGCTATTGGTGTCGCCACTATTGAAGACATTTCTTGTAGTGGGAATGCATAGAGTTGTTAAACCCAAAATTATTTGAAAAACATTAGAAAATGTGTTATGACATGGGTGTTAAAAGCTGTGAGGTTTTGTTTCAATGATTCGTACATTAGTATTCGCTATCCGGAAAAAAATAGCATCGAAATGATTATAACAATAAACACGTCAAAATGCTGATCTGGAAATATATAAAAACATTCTATAGCTTGTAAGAGAAAAATAAAAAGAATGTATAGAAAACAAAAGAGAAAACTTTAAGAAGCTTTGACGACTCGTACGTGAGTGCATTAATAATTTGTAAATTATCACAATCACAACTCTATTTCACACAAAATTTACACCTAAATATAGAAAAAGAAAAGCATGTCACAATGGTAAATTAAAAAATTGATATAACATAATTTTTAAAAATTATAAGAGAAAAAAAAAAATAAAAACAAAAAACTTGAGTGGGCCAAAATTTTGATTGGGGAAAATTACAAAAAAAATAAAAAAAAAAATTGCAGGATTTAAATGACAATTATGTTAGAAGTAGGGATGAGCTCGGTACCGGTACCGAACCGAAAATACCGATCTCTAAAATCACCAAAATTGTAACATACATGAAATTTTAAAAGGAAATAAAAGAAATAAGGGATGGTTTTACTAAAATGGATGGACTAAAGGTGGATAAAAGGAAAAAGGCTTTCAAGTGTATGTATAAAAAGGAAGGGCCGCCCTTTCCTTTATTCTCATACACTCAAATCACCCTTGAGATTAGAAAGAGAAAGCTTCATGTGATTTTAGAGAGAGAAAATTAAAGAATTTATAAATGTATGATTTTTTTATATTTTTTCATAAATCTAAGCTAGATCTAAGCTCCTATGATGTTTTTTATGTGATTTTATGTGCAAAGCTTGAATCTTTATTTGTGTATGTGTGTAGGTGTCAACTTTTGTTCTCGGGCATAGGGTTTTTGCTCGAAAGTTTCGAAAGGTGAGTTCTTGATCCCCTATCTACATGTTTTACACTAATTTGGGGTTGATATGCATGCTAATATGATAAACCTTTGCTAAAGATGTGTTTTTTTTATTATAAAGGTGGCATTTTTATTATAAAAAAAAAACCACCATGTTTTAATGGGATTTATGATGATGTTTTATGCATGATGTGTTTTAGCTATGAACCCTAGCTATATGAGGTTTAGATCTATTAATTAGGTTCATGCACAACCTGATTTTGGTATAGAAACACTAAGGAAGAAACCAGGCAGTAAGTTTGCTCAGCCGCATTTCCCTTACTATTACATGCATTTGTTTCTATGCTCATATTGAACAAATGTTAGTCACCCGCATTGGATGATCGTATTTACATTGTTCAGCCGCATTTGTTCACTGTTCCTCGCATTAGGTCACTATTACCCGCATTATTCTAGTCTTACCCACATTAGTTTACTATTGCACGCATTAAGATTTACTTAGAGTATTATAGAAAGAATTCAAACTAAGTGTTAGCCAAGGGTTGTATGTTATGATTCTTTTGAATGGATTCTTACATGATTTACTTTATAAAATGTTACTTGATGCTCCATGTTATGTGATGATAATAAAGAGAATTTATAAAGTATTCCTTATAACAAAGTGGAACATTAAATGATGTAAAGAATGACAGTGAAACCTAATGAATGATACATGGGTTGGTCAACTACTAGAGGTTTAGCTAATTGAAGAATGGCGCTGGCAGGTGTGACATTCATTGTCACTAAATGACTGGGTTCTTACTTTGTGCAAATCCTAGTAAAGAAAAGGGAAAGATAATGAATGAAAGAAAGTTAATAAAAACAATGATGATTTATAAGACTTATACGAATGATGAATATTTGCTCACTTTAAACAAAATGAAAGTATATTTTTTATATTATATACAGAACTAGAACTCACTCAGTAGTGCTAACATTGTATGCATATTAGTTGGCAGATAATGATGATTTTTGAGGATGACGCGAGACATGAGGCTACTTGACAAGCAAAGACTGGCATCAATATTTGTGAACTGATGCTTTAGTTTGAGAAAACTATTTCAATATTCTAAATTAAGGACAAATGTTTAGTATTCACGCTTTATGCTATGTTATGCATTATTTAAGTTTTTCCACCGTAATGTTTTTTTGAAGTATGTAATGTTTTATGCTATAATAAACCGACTATGAGGACTCCCGTGAATGGGCCTTACAAAACTTGGTTGCCGATACAGGTACCGAAAATGCTCGGTACTGTATGGTACTGGTAGTGGTACGATATAGGTACCGGTACAACATTTGAAAGTAAAATACCGGGACCGAACCAAAAAGTACCTATTCCAAAAAATCGAAAAGTGGGTACCAAATTGGTGCCGAAAATTATTAGGTATGGGAAATTCGATACCAATACAATATTAGTTCGGTTTTTTTTGTACCATTTGCTCTTCCCTAGTTACAAGTAAGTGAGATATATTGTTATTTTATGAAGGGGGTATAGTGTAAATTTAAATAAGCTTGCTTAAAGAGCTTATACATGTGCTTAAACACTTGTAACATCGTAATATGAGGTAATGAATAATATTTTATGTGCGGGCAACAAGCTCCACAAAATACTATATATATTGAGTGAATTAAAAATTTTATTTTTTAAGTAAACCTTAATTTATCAATATTATCCTCAAACTTTGATTAGTATATAGAGTGTTTATTATTTGAAAATTTGTCATGCTTGTTGTCCATCCCACTGATAGAAGTTAACTATTTTTATTAGTTTTCTGTAAATGATAATTTTACCCTAATACCTAAAGGGACTAAATATGTAATTTTCATCAATAATTAATTTTATCTTTCTTTTTCCTTTTATTCTATTTACTTTTCTTTTGTTCTCTTTTTTTTACCACTTTTGATTTATTAACTTATCTAAATATTATTAATTAATTTTATCTTTAAATCTAACTTTGTTAAACTGCTTTGAATAATTGGTATAATTTATTAACAAAAATATAATTTATTTTACGTAAAATATACCTCTAATATAACTTGAAAGGTGTCGAAATTTTGGTAGGGCTTAGAAGGATTTTTGCGTGTCATTGTGAGTCCTCCTTTTAAATTTTAATTTTAAAACCATTAGTTTTCTAATGGCTAGTCTTGAAAAAGACTGTGAAACTACACTTTGTAACTTTTATCTTCATTTTGTGCTCATAACAAATCAAAGAAACAATATTTTTTCATATTTCTATACCACCCGCAAATATCATACTAGAAAACCCAAACCTACCAGCTGTTGAAGTTGATGGCTTTGCCTTACAATTCAGTTTTTCTGTTTAGCCTTCCCATCGCCTGTTGAAGATCCAATTTCTTTGCTGGAATAGTATGGCCCCTGGGATAAAGTACTACCACAAGAAGAGTATGTGTCGGATGATCCATGAGTACTCGATGAAGATAGATTAAATCGTTGGCTAAACTACGACCCAGGGGAGGATTAGCACAATATAGATTTTGATTACTTGTTTGATTAAATGTTTAATGATTAGTTATGTTTGTGTTTATATATTAATTATGTTTTAGTAATTTATTTAATTTTCGTTTTTAGTTTATGTAACTTCTATTTTTAGTTTAAAAAAACTCTTATGAGTTTTTTAATCTTTATTGATTTTATTAGAAAATTAAATAACTAAATGGACAAATAATAAATTATAATGAATAAAAATCAATAAATAATATTATATTAAAAAAAGAATTATATTAATTAATTAATAATACTACTTAAGATACGTTTGTAAGATAAAAGTGGTGAAAAAAAAAGAAGAAAGAAGAAAAGTAAAAAACAAGAAGATTAAAAGTATAAAATATTAGTATAAGTTATAAATTTAATCTTTTAAAAGTAAGTGCAAAATGAACATTTACAATAAAACTAATAAAAAAGTTAGCTATAGTTAGTAAATATGTCATAAAACGTGAAAAATTTTCAGATAAACACTCAATATAATTATCAAAGTTTAAGAAGAAAATCTGTAATTTTAGTGATAGTTAAAGTATAATATTTATAATTTACTCTTATATATAAGTAATTTGTGGTCAATGTAGACCTATAATGACTTCCCCTAAGGCTACACGCATTAGCGAAGAGCGTTGTATGATCAACATATAACAAACAACATAAGCATTGTAATCTTACGTTGATCCAATGTAGGTTTACCTGATTATAAATTTACACATCATTTAGCTCACAGATACAGTATAATAAGTTTTGTTTTAATAAAGGGGTTTTGGCATGGGCAGATTAATACTTACGTTCTTACTTAACATTGCTGATTAATATATGTGATGGAGAATTTATACCTCGAGACATGAAAAATGAATAAATTGCGCTCACCAATTGGTTAGTATGTTTTCTATATGCATGTTTTTGTAAATGTAAACTTATTGAGCTTTTAAACTATGTTTTAGCTTGAACTCACAACCTAATCGTTTGGATCATGCTTGAAGTTTAAAAAGGTAGGTGCCACATTAGAATATTAGAGTCCGAGAAGAGAGAGAGAGAGAGAAGATAGTCATGGCATATAAGAGAGATGTGTGCTTGCTCAAGGCTTGTTTTGTGTAGGTTCACTTGGGCACAGAAGATGGGATCAAAACATCTGGAAAAGTGTCGAAGAAAGAGAGAGTAGGTAGTAGTGGTGAATTCGGATACTTAAAGTAATTTATAGGAAGGAGGCGTATCCCTCCTATGTTGTAAAAGGGAAGTTAGATCTTTGTGCAACACTCTTCTTGTTTGATTACCCCTTAAGGTAAAAGAAGGATATAGAAACAGATTGAGTTGCAGGTAAGAGGGAGTCTATCCTACAAAGTGGCTTTTTGCTTATCCCCATTTGGGGCTCTATGCCTTCTATTTCGGTCAATGAACCAAAATTAAAAGGGAGCAGCTAACTAATCTCTTTTTAGAGATGTCCATTGGTTTAAAGATTAGTTCATGCTCTTTCAATCCCTTGTTCAAGGAGTCGGATACGGTTGACAAATGTTGTAACAGGCATGCGATAGGATGTTAGCAGGATTGGCCTACTAAAGCTTCGGGTAAAAAAATTTTATAGTAGAGAGGCTTGAGTTCTCCATCTCTCATCATTTGGCTCACATATATGGTTTAACAAGTTTTGTCTTAAGAAAGGGGTTTTGGCATAGGCATTCGATATTAATATGTCACGTTCTTACTTATTATTGCTAATTAATATATCTAATGGATAATTTCAAGTAAAATACTCCAAGACATGAAAAAATAATAAATGGTGTTTGTCAATTGGTTGGATATTTTTGAATAAGCATGTTTTTGTTAATGTAAACTTATCGAGCTTTTAAACTATGTTTTAGCTTCAACTCATAACCTCAGCTTTTGGATCATGCTTGAGGTGGGCGCTACATTAGAAAATTAGATTTTGAGAAGAGTTAGGGAGATAGTCGTGGTATAAAAGAGAAAGGCATGACTTGCTCAAGACCTTTTTATTGGAGGTTCACTTGGGCACATGGGATCAAAGCATATCGTTGTTATGATCTTAAAGTAGGTAAAATCGTCGTTGGTAGAGATATAATCTTCGAGGAAGGAAGAAAATATGATTGGCAGCCCACGTTACTCGATCAAACAAGAATGTGGAGTGATGGGCTGAATTGACGATCCAGAACGAGTGTGATCAGTGATTCAAACAGGCATGAAACAACGAGAGGAAGCTATTGAAAATCAAATGCAAGAGGAGGCGGGTTTGGGTGATGAACAATTTACGACTGGGTTAACTTAATTTTCTAGGTCGATCGCCTACACCACATGCGATGCTTGAACTCAAATTGGAGGGAAACGTTAAAGTATGGTGAATAAAGTATTGCACTAGATAACCTTTTGTGCAAACAGAAAATCTCAATGGACTAATGAACCTTCAAATTATAAAGAAGCAATTGGTTAGAAAATTTGAGAGATAGCCATACAAAAAAGAAAGTCTAACGAAAAAAAATCATACGTGGTACTTAACCGAATTACCACATGGTCACAAACCTTTTGGCTTGAAATGGGTCTTCAAGCAATGAGGTGATGCAATTGGTTAAATATTCAAACACAACTCTAGTTGATAGCCAAGGGGTACATTCAAAAGTAAGGCATAGTATGATGAAGTTTTTGCTCTCGTGAAAATAATAGTAGTTGTGCGTCCTATTCTTTCATTAGCAACTCGTGAAAAATGAAAAGTGCATCACGTAGATGTTAAATTCGCATTTCTAAACTGAATAATAAAGAAGGAAGTCTGTATAGAATAACCAGATGGTTTCGTATAGAAGAGGAAGGAGAAAATGGTATACTAGTTAGAGAATGCGCTATACAATCTAAAACAAGCACGAAAGCCATGAGTCACAAACTAGACCAGACATTAAAAGAGTTTGAGTTTGATAAATGTTCACTAGAACAAGCCATTTATGTGCAGAAATACAATAAAATTACTTATTATTAAGGTCTATGTTGACGACTTCATCATAACCGAGTTGTAGAGTTCATGTGTTTCAGCTCGGGAAATCAAAATCTACATCAAGGGTAGGGTGTAAAGGACTTGACAGATTCGAATCAAAATTAAATGATAATTGTTGAAACACCTTAATTATTGACAGATTCAAATCAAATTAAGTTGGCATTGAAAGTTTGATGTTGGGTTATCAAATTGCATGAGGCAAAAATATAAACTTAAAGAGTCCTAGTTTGTTTATATTTATTATGAGGTAATTCAAATCGTAAGTTGGTAACTTAGTAGACAAGTTTGTAGAGTTTATAAATAGAAGAGATGGTATGAAATTGTTCTTTGTATTTTCAAAAGGCTTTCGGTATTGATAATATAAGTAGTGGAGTCATATCAAAATCCATTGTTCCTAGAGTGCAAGGTAATGTTACATATATCGGATCGTAAAACGATCTGGCTCCTTCCAAAAACCTGCGCAAAGTGGCGGCAAAAGCAAGCATCGAAAACTCCAAATTATTTAAAAATTAAGTCTTTGAAAATTAAGTATAACCAAACAAGGAGATTTAATGTTAAGAAAATAAACATAGAAGATTGAATGTCAATACGATTTTTTTGAACGACATTTTTCTTTTACTCATAAACACCTCTAATTTTACACACATGTTTTTAAACTAAATGTTAATAGGTTTTCTTTAACTTCTAAACACCACCTAATTTTACACATTTACCACTTATTTAACTAAATGCAATTAAATTTGAAGGTGACCATGAGCAAATGTTGATACATTTAAACAAAAAAAAAAATTAGGTGACGACCACAAATGAAAATCTTAAATTAAAAAAAAAAAATCTTTTGTTTTGTGTGAAATTTTTCGTTATTTAAAATGACAGATCTGCATTTGATTTGATCGGATATTACGGTGCATGTCACGAACATTCATTAAAAAAAATAAGCTTTTTATATTAAAAATATGTATTTTATAATGATACTTTTTTTTCTGTTTTATTACTCAATCAAGTGACTTGTATTATTATTTTGAAATTATAAAATTAACAAATAAAAGGTTGTATGCGTGATTTGCTCTGATATGTTGTGTGGATTCCATTAAATATGCTATTTAATCATGCAACCGACCTCCATTTAATTTTTTTTAAACCACCAATTATTTAATCTGGACCACGCGTTCGCCAATTGTTGGTTTTGTGTTACGAATAAAATCGACATCGCTGTCAATTAATACCGCCATTTAATATACTAAAAATCACGATATTCATATTTTTCAAAATATTTTGTACCTTTATGGCATCTTAAAAAATAATTATGTCTATATAATCTAACCTAAAACAACTTTCCCGTCTTCTTTTTTTATAACAGCACTTGAATGATGAGAGTCTCATATTTTTTCAATGGACGAAGATAATTAAACGACAAAATATTACAAATTAACCTATATATTAATTTAGCAAATGGAAGGAATAGTGTCTTTCTTTGGTTTTTGTTTTAGCCACATACTTTCATATAATGATTCTTTTTTGACTCATAAAGTGATGTTTTTTTCTTCTCATTTTTTGGATTGTATTTTGTAAATTCATGCGAGCAAATATTGATAGTCAAATTCATTTTAGAATCAACTTGAAACCTCCACCATTGATAGGCAATAACGATAAGAAAATAAATGTTTTATATTGGCATGGCAAACGATTGTTTGCAAACATAAGAACCATTGTTTATTAGCCTTCTATTTGAGATTTATGTTCTTTGGTTGCCTTTCTAGAATGTGTAATTTGATATCGCTACTTGTAATACGCACCTTAAAGAATATTACGGACAAAATTAAAGGACCAGAAAAAGTGGCGATAAATATTGACGCTTTATGGGTGATGACGATACGGAAACATATGTTGTGTTAGTCGTTTTAGCGTGACATACTAGCCTTTTGCAGCCCAAAAGATGCACCATTTTTGAGCCATATCAGAAACTATATAACTGCGTGGCATCAAGATTGTTTTACACCCGCAGCGAAGCGCGGACGGGTTACAACTAGTTTAGTCTTGAAAAAGAGAGATAATGAATATGAAATTATAGTTTAGTGTGTAGTACTTTTGTTTTCGTTCTTTTAGTTCGGTTATGTTTCTACTAACATAATCAATAACATATAACAATAATATACTCAATCACATAAAAGAACAAAAACATAATCGCAAAACATAAAACACAAGTGCACATGAAACAACCAATATTGATTGAAACAAGACTTTGACTAAGCCCAATCAAAGAGATGTCATGTGCTTGATGATACCTCGTTACAAATTATGTGTTAGATGATAATAAAAATTTACACGTGTACATAAGATAATTAACTACTCAATGCAACAACCAAAAGGCCAAAATCCACAATAAGATCATGGAACAACCCTCAGCATTATGGTTCAAACGATCTTAGTAACTCCAAGGGTGGTTCTACAATATAGCCAAACAAGACGGTGGACTAGCTATAGGGTTGTTCACGAGCCGAGCCGAACCAAATCAAACGGACCTTTGCTCGTGTTTGGCTTATTTCTAAACCGAACCGAGCCGATCGGCTCGTTTACAACCGAGCGGAAAATCGAACGAGCATTTTTCGAGCGTTAATTTTTCGATCGAGCCTCGAGCGAGCGCAAACGAGCGGTGAACAATTTGTACAACTCAACTATTTAGTGTGTCATCCGATTTATAGTGCCACATTTTATAACATAACATTTTCATATATAACAATACTTTATTGCTAGCGATAAGCCTAAAACTATAGTCAATGAGGCGGTGAGCATATTGCAGAGAATGATACATGAGAGCGAAATATGGTCAACTAATAGTAAAAGCGGGGTCAAAATTTTATTGAACGGCTTAGGGATTCACTTTTACGATTAGTGTTAAATTTTTTTATTAGGTTAATTGATCTAATATATATATAAATATAATTGTATATTTGTATATAGTAAGCCAAATCTACTAGAGTGTTATAGGGCACACAATTTCTGATCTGTTTATAACACGATTAGACCTATTTACTAATAATTATATTATTTTTTTTTATTTTTTTTAAAATAATTAAAATTAGGAAGCTAGACTCTATTATTTTTTATTCTTGATTCACAAAAACATTTTAAAAAAATTACAGACATGATATATAGGTAATTATATAAGTTATTTACATGTTTGATACGTGTGATATGCGCGCCAACTCTAATTTGTTAAACATGATAAAACTTGTTTTGCTAGCCTTACATTCCAAAGCCAACTTGACTTGAACTCCAACGCCATAATATTGTCACAACCATCTTGTTTTAACAACTCGTACCTTTACCGATCACCCTTGTTCAAAGAGGCCTCTCCACCGACTAAGAAAACAGAGTCATACCACCTTTAACGTTTTCTTTTATCTACCAAACAAACTGAACCCAAAGCCACTTGATTTAATGGATCCTTTCTGCCTGCTTTTCTCGCACATACGTCGGTAAAGCTCTTATCACGAAACAAGCCAATCAAGGCACACAAAACCTTTCTCCAATTCTGCCATGAATGTCATTTGATAGCAGCAAAAAGCTGTTGTCATGACCCAACCGGAACCATGGTTCCAGCAATTGCCAACATTGATCGAATCTAATAGCCACGGAACACCGATGTTCATCACGGTCACCCCTGTTATCTTTACCGGCACTTCCCCATGATAACACCCGACCCGAACACCATTCTCATCTCCGTCCTATGCTGTCGATTAGTCCCGAAACAGCCCCCGTTACCTGCTGCGTTTGCCTCGCAGCGAAGGTCTACCCTTCGACGGTCGACTCTCAAACTTGCTTTCTCCATCTCTCGAGCCCTAGGCTCTGATACCAAATATTGGTTTCAGGCCCCACTCTACACACACTCACATTTAATTTGGGTTTGAGATAATTGATTTCAAAATATACTTTATTCATTAACATCAAAGGCTTTAAATAACCATACAAATAACTAACGAAAATAACAAACTGCTACCACAAAATATGGAGTCAAACAAAGAAGAAATCAAACTACGTGGACTTCCAAAACGTTGGTAAAAACCCTTTATTCCATCTTGACTCGATTCAACACCATTTGATCTGTTAGTTGGACTCGTGACCCGTGAACGAACCCAATTAACCCGAATTTGGTCGTTAAAGTATATTATATGTCCAATTTCTGTGTTCCATCTATGGTTTTGTGAAAATTAGAACAAATTCAATCATATTTTTTAGGGGTGGGACACAAGAATACATTGAATTTATTAGGATTCCAAACAAAATATAGAGTATAGGTGTTGGCTCATTAGAAGCATCTATTAAGGTGCTTTTGTTAAAATGAAGATGGCAAACAGTTTGCCATGAACACGATAGCTTATCGGTGAAATTAGTTTCTTTTTTACATGGTTCATGTATAGGAACATCTCTAAACCGAAAGCGAATGGTGTGTGGCTACTCATGTTAAACTTATTCCTTAATCTTCTTGAGTCGGGTATGATTTCTAATTCTTCTATTTCTACAAGATGTTGGCGAGCGGGTCGTACAATGTTTTGGAACGATTGTTAGTAGAAAACGATTGTTAGTAGATCGACATAGGATAGGATGTTAGTTGATTTCTCGGTTAAAGGGTTATGGACATTTATATGGTATCATACTTAATCATGGGCTGAGGCACACTTTATGGTTTCCAAGTATCTCATGTAAGATAAGTATTTGTGCTTGAAGAGTGATTGTAAACATGATTCCAACTCGTCTAAATCTAGATCGGAAAGAATTGATGTCAAGACAATTCTTTGTTCGATGTGTAATGATCAATGCAATCAAAGCAACATGTTTTTGGTGATTGTAGTATCACGGTTAGATTGCGGGGGGTTGAGCCCCATTAGTAGTGCATCTTCTCTTTCGGCTGTGTGGTGTCAGCTTGTTTGGGGGTGACGATTCCTTTCAACCAACCCCGACTAATGTTAGCGATTGGCTTAAATATTCAATTCACTTGATGGAAATAAGGAAACTGACTGGAACGATTATTTGTATCGTTTGGATGTCTTTGGAATGCTATGGTATCTTATAGGAACAGGCAAATCCAATTTTGTGGTATCGCGATAGAAATCGTAAATGTAAAGTGAATTGGATAGAGTGACTTTAAATTCAATTTTATTTTTGTAGTCTTTAAGATCGTCTACCAACATGCAAGGCCGGTTATTTAATAAGATGTCGTAATTCTTTAAAAAGTTCAAAAAAGAAAAAGAAAAAGATAGACTATAAAGTTATACCAATAGTTAATATTATAGTTTATAAAATATTAACAAAAATACATAAATATTATACTTTATAAATAGACAAAATTACAGTAAACGTCCTTTATGTTTATCAATAGTTGCAGATATCGTCCTTTATCTTTAAAACGCTCACTCTCTGTTCTTTATGTTTAGAAAACGTGGCCCGTTACATCCTTTAAACAAACGTCCGTTAGTTTATTGTGCTAAGTCTGTTCACGTGAGAAGCACACGAGGGTAAAATGGACTTTTCACAACCCACTTTATTCTTGTGCTGTTGAAGTTTGTTTATTTTTGTACCTATTTTCTTACTTAGGGTTTCGATAGCGTAGAAGAAAACCTAAATTGAGGTTGTTCTTGCTTGTAGATCTCTATTTGTTGTGTATGTTTATCGATTTAGTTGTGTTAGACGGTAGATTGAGATCTGTAGGTCGATGAAGTTGCTACATCGGTTTAATTTTATTATTCTGAAATCTAGGGTTCTGAAGAGTAGTTTAGTACTTTAGTTAGTACTTTGCAAGTATTTGAAGAACACTTATGAAGATGTGTAGTTAATATTTGGTAAAGCTGAGGTGAGAGCTTCGTTTTATGAGCTTTTACATCGTTGTGTTGTTGTTTTTTGATTAAGTATGAAGAGATTGAAGTCTAGTGATGATCTGAACTCGTATGGAGGGGAGAAGGGTGTTTTTAAGGATTGGGGAAGGAAGGATGACGATTCGGGTTTGCACCAGTCTTCTTCACATAGGAGTTTTCATTACAAGTCTGAAAGTGGGAAGAAGGGTTTATCTTCTTCGTCTTCTTCGCGGTATGATCGTGTGGAAGATGATCGGAAGACTTCGAGGTTGATACGGAAGAGGTCTGATTATGATGTTGATAGTTATTAGAGGAGGAAGAGTTATGACAGGTATAGAGATAGTAGTGAAAGGGGAATCCTGAGCTCTTCGCCTCGTAGTGGATATGGTAATGAAAGTCCATTTTTTCCTCGTGTGCTTCTCACGTGAACAGACTTAACCCAATAAACTAACGGACGTTTGTTTAAAGGACGTAACGGACAATGTTTTCTATACATAAAGGACAGAGAGTGAGCATTTTAAAGATAAAGGACGATATCTGCAACTTTTGATAAACATAAAGGACGTTTACTGTAATTTTATCTTATAAATATACATCCACACAATAAACTAATTATTATTATTGTATTAGTGTTTAAAACTTATTTTGATTATTACTACATATACAGTTAAAATTTAGCAAGACAACTACAGTATGGTTTGATGGTGTCACATGTCAACGCGTGACTAAACTAAAGTTTTTTTTCTTATTTATACATTGTTTTTATTTGTGCATTTATTTTATTATTACCCCCACATTACAACAAAATGGGTGGTATGATAACTCACTTGTAGGAGTGCTATCTCTATCCCTTACCCATTTAGGTCGAATGTGGGGGTGGGGATGTTTAACGGTTTGCATCCAAACGTTTCAAAATATTGATTTTACTCCCTGTGTTTTGTAATCCGTATCAATTAACTCCAACACACTAATACTGTTAAAATTAATTTGTTGATTACAGGATATTTTGATCATCTTAGTTCTAAGGACTAAAAAATGTAACTTATTCAAACTTCTGATTATTCTTTTACATTACTCAAAAACCCAAACACACTTTATTTGACATCCACTTATACCACCTCCACCACTGAGACCACCAACACAACCACTAGCATTATAACACCACCGCTGCCAACACCACTACCTCCACCACCACAACATCACCACCACAACACCATCGTCTCCAACACCACCACCACCATTGCACCACAACACCACCGCCCCCAAAATCAAACCTTAATCAAAGCATCAATATGCCTTAGAAGTCGATCTGTTCAAGAAAAAACACAACAATAAAAACCCACCACCACAGCCTAAGATTCGAACCACCACCAGCATGACGCCGCCACCACCATCGGACTTCCTTAATAATCAGACCAATACAACCATGGCACCAACACAACCAACATCATGCCATCACCACACAGAAAATCAGATCCCTAACCACAACCCAACCAATTTTGAATCTGGTTATGCCCAAATTCTAATCTTTATCTTCTTGATTCAAACCTTAAATTTCTTCACTTTCGCACACCTCCAATCGAAGCCCTAATTAAGGGTCTAGTTCGCGATTTTCAGGTGGTGATCCATGCATGCTTCTCAAATCCATCGACAACCTGAAATTAGGGGTGTTCAAAATCGGTTATCCGAAAAGTTCGGATAGTAGAAATCACTATCCGTATTCGTATCCGAAATCTCGGATACGGATAGTGATTCGGATATTCGAAATTCATTAATTGTTTTTTTTTATTTTTTAGTTTTTTTTACAATAATTAGACATATGCTATTATAAAAATAATATAAAAAACTAACTCACATCATAAAAGTTCTAATATATACTAAAAAATCTCAATCTAAAATAAAAATATGTTTAAAATTTCAAAAATTAAAAAAATATTTTTTAATTTTCGGATAATCGGATATCCGAATATCCGAAACTTTTGAAAATCACTACCCGAATCCGAATTTTCGGATATCCGAGATTCGGATATCCGAATTTTCGAATATTTCGGAATCGGATTTTCGGATCGGATTCTCGGGTTCGGATATTTTTGAACACCCCTACCTGAGATGCATTTTCGTTTAGTAGTCTGTGATGTTGGGTGAAGAGAGAGAAAGAGAGAGAGAGAGAGAGAGAGAGAGAGAGAGAGAGAGAAAGATGGTGGCCAATAGTGGAGACGGGAGACCAGCGATGGAGGCGGATGATTGGTGGTGGAGGCAATGACCGGCGGTGGAGGCGAATGACCGGTGGTGGAGGCAATGACCGGTGATAGAGGCGACGGTGGAGGCAGTGACCGACGGTGGGAGGTGGTGGGAGGTGGTGGCAAGTTGTGTTTTGTGATGCTAGGATGTGTGTATGTATATAATCAATTTATACAAATACCCCTTGTTAGTTTGGATAAATTACATTTGTAGTTCTTATATATAAAAAGACCAAAATGCCCTTGATTTTAACAGATATATTTAACGGAGTTAGTTGGTTAGAGTTAATTACAACAAATGGAAAACCACAGGGAGCAAAATTAAAATTTTGAAACGTTTGAAGGCAAACTGTTATTTGAACCAAATCTTAGGGAGCAAAAGTAAAGTTTACTCTAAACTCTTTTAATTGCTATTGTTTATTTGTATTTTCAACTTTTAATTTTTTTTTTTTTGTTATTTTTAATACATTTTTTAATTTTTTTTTTAGCTTTTGTTTCTTTTTTGTAGATTCTTTTCCTTTAACGTTTTGTTTTATTACGTGAAAGCATTTTATTTTTCTTTTATTTTTGTGTTACACGACATTTCCATTGTTCGATATTTTAGAATATACAACCGCGATTATTATTGTAACCAATAAAATTATGTGTCCTATGCTAAAACTGGTTGTATACATTTCTTTTACCTTTATATTATAGTATTAGTGTTACCGTTGATGTCGCAGTTTACCGACAAGAATTCAACGATCAGCTTTTAATTGAGATAAAATTTTAACAAAAGAATGTCATTTTTTCAACTTTATTCGTATCCAATGCAATCTTTTAAAACTGATTTTTGACACGTCAAAACTGACACCATATCCTACAAAAAATGATTTCTCCATGTGGTATTTCAATTATTGTAACTATATAAAAATGGATAATTTATGAAATAATACCATTAAACACATCACTCGAATATCACCATTTGATTTGATCAAATTTCGTTCGTTATGTTTTTGAGCTAATATTGTACTTCAAAGTATTGGAATAAAAATTTTTGTTAAAATATATAAATGAGATGTTTGTTTCCTTGATATAAAAAACAAATTTCAAATGATAAAATGTATGTTTGGCCAACCAACTTATTTATTAATTTTTAACTTATTAATTTTTTAAAAGTTAATAAGTTAATAAGTATGTTTGGGTAAAAGGTTGAAAAGTTGTTTTTGAGAAGTTACTTTTGAAAAGTAATTTTTCAAAATTAACTTTTAAAAAAAACAAGCAATCCCAAACAGCCCCAAAAAAACAAATACACGTCGGTAGAATTTGAGAAAAAACTTGAACGACACCACATAAAATGAAAAAAAACTAAAAAAATTTAAAAAATCTAATGAAACGCTGATATATGAACTGGCATAACAGATCATACACGACACGATAAGACACGATGATCTGAGATGCTAAACAAGAACACGACACGATAACTTATCGTGTCATTTTTTTAAACACGAACACGAACCTGCTAAGAAACAGGTTACACGAAATTACCTGTTTAAGGACACATGTAATATTGCATAATTAAGAACTTGTTTAATGAAAACAAAAATTACCATTTCAAATACATAATCATTAACAGCAGCTCACTAAAAACAAGTAATAAAAACCACATCAAAGCAATTATATAACTTATATTAGATTTTGAGCATCATAACAAAGAATTAAAAACAAAATCTTGACATCAGCTATACTAATTAAAAACAAAATCTTGACATCAGCTATACTAAAATGAAGATGATGACTAAACTCCATATTAAGTTGCTGTAACAACATTCTTAAGTTGGTTTACTAACCAACAATCATCAAAAACAAAAGGATACGTTTAAGAGTTTTAACAAAACGGAGGAGTTGATTGTTTGAGAAGAGTAAAAGGATGATGGTGGCTATGATTGCAGATCTAGCGAAGATCGATGGTGGTTGTGAGTTGTAGTTGTAGTATGCATATCGATTGTGGCTGTGGGCTATGGCTGCAGTTGCAGATCGATGGTGGTTGTGGCTTTAGATCGATAAGTCGATGGTGGCTGTAGATCGAAGGGAGAGGCAACGACGTACGAACCCTCACTGGAGATGATGAGCGTCGATCGCCGGGAGGTCTTGGGATGCAGGGATGGTTTGATGGTGGAGGTGGATTGTTTGGGAGCGGCGGCAGTAAGGTTGAAATGGGGAATAACCAAATAAGGGACAAGGTCACAATGGTAGGGTTTTCATGGGTATTATTGTGTATATATTTTTAATTATTATGAAAATTAATAATGTAAACATGTTTTTAACAGGTTAACAGGTATCTAACCTGTTTAGACACAAAATTTATCGTGTCTAAACGTGTAGACCTGTTAATGACACGAAACCTGTTAAGCTCAAACACGAAAACTATTAATTTCATGTCATGTTAACAGGTTCGTGTCAGAAATTATCAGCCCTATTAATGAACCCAAAGATCCAGAAAACCCTGTGCAACTCCCACTTGTATTAAAGTTAGTTTCAAACATTAATAGAAAAAACATGCACATATTCCTTTCTCTTTTCATAGTCCCCCTCTCTCCCTCCCAAACCACAAACACAATTTGGTCTTCTTTCACAAATTCTCCTAAGCTTATCTAAGAACCGTCAAATCCATCGGCGCTCTCTCTCTCTCTCTGTTCAACCACCAACAGAAGCAATCAAGGTTCTTTGTGATGGCTGATCATCGGTTGTCTTTCTTAGTGGTCCGGCGTATTAATGGCTGTAGCTTCAACAAAGGGTGAGACTGAAGCGGTGGGTTGTATTTATTTTATAAGAGTTAAATACGTTTTTTTATCACAAAGGTTTCATAAAATTATCATTTAAGTACAAAGTTTAAAATTTGTCATTTACATCCAATTTTTCATAAAAATTGACATTTGAATCCATTTAACTACTCTGAATTAACACCATTAACTTTTTTCGTTAAGGTTCCTACATTAGGGGCATTTTTGTTAAGAAAAATTACAAATTAAAAACTCAACTTTACGTGAGCAGTTTTATGCATTCAATCTAGTTTGGTAATCACCTTGTAATTTGAATTCACCTATTAGATAAATAAAATATATTGATAACCACCTAAAAGTAACTCATTTCTAAATTTATAAACTACACACCATAAAATAATATATAAATAAACAAATAAGTCATATAACACGAACTATTTAAATCATAACCATAAAATATAAATTATCATAAAAGTATAAGAAAAAAATAAATAATATAATATTAACAGTTCATTAATAATAATCTTAAAATATTAATCATTGTAATCATAGTTAAACTTTAAAACAAAGAAATCTATTATTTAACAAGACACACAAAAGTAATAAGATTATTAAACCAAAATACATTAACAAGACAAAACAACAAAAGACTATCATAAAGTTAAATTTAAACTGCAATTATCAAAAGAGACTATACGCATAAAACGTTTTTTTGTAGGCTAGCATTCTAGCCAAAATGATTACAAAAAAATAGCTCACGTGAAAAGTTTTATGCGTTTATTCTCTTTGGTAATTATAGTTACGATTTGACTCCATATTAGTATTTTGTTGTTTAATCTTGTTAATGTATATTGGTTTAATAGTCATGTTACTTTATCCTCTCTTATTAAATAATAAATTTCTTTGGTTTGAAATTTAATTATGGTTACGATGATTAATATTTTATGATCATTATTTATGAACTGTTAATGTCATATTGTTTACTGTTTTTTATACTTTTATGACGATTTATCTTTTATGGTTACGATTCAAATGGTTTGTGTCATATGGCTTGTTTGTTTATTCATATGTTCTTTTCTGTTGTATATTTTATAAAGTTAGAAATAAGTCACTTTATGTAGTTACAATTATTTTTATTTATCTAATAGGTGGATTCAAATTATAATGATGATTATCAAATGAGAGTGAACGCATAACACCCCCCCCCCCCTCGGGGTAAAGTTGATTTTTTATTTTGTAGTTGTTTTGACAAAAATACCCCTGATTTATGAAACTTAATGAAAAAAGTTAACGGTGTTAATTATGAGTAGTTAAATGGATTCAAATGGTAATTTGTGTGAAACATTTAAATTTAAACTTTTGAACTCAAATGATAATTTTTATGAAATCTCAGAGATGAAAAATGCATTTAACTCATTTTATGATAATATATTTTATTTTTTAATTGGGTCCAAACACCCTCAGGCCCCAATTATAGATGAACATTCTCAGAATTTTATATGAGACGTATAACCTATCTCCCTTAATGTTTTTTACATTAGGGGTATTTTTGTTAAAATAATTATAAAATAATAAATCAACTTAATGTGAGGAGTTTACGCATTCAATATCGTTTGGTAATCACCATTGCGATTTAAATTCACCTATTAGATAAAATAAAATATAATGATAATCACCTAAAAATGACTCATTTCTAAATTTATAAAATATATACCATAAAATAATAAATAAATAAATAAGCAAGTCATATGAAATAAACCGTTTGAATCATAACTATAAAAAGACAAATCATCATAAAAATATAAAAAAATAATAAATAATATGACATTAACAGTCCATGAATAATAATCTTAAAATATCAATCATTATAATCATAATTAAACTTTAAACCAAAGAAATTTATTATTTAACAAGACAGGCAAAAGTATCTTGACTATTAAACTAAAATACATTAAG
The DNA here is from genome assembly GCA_025506415.1 of Flaveria robusta. Lineage (NCBI taxonomy): Eukaryota > Viridiplantae > Streptophyta > Magnoliopsida > Asterales > Asteraceae > Flaveria > Flaveria robusta. The sequence goes on along the minus strand of CM046472.1, from coordinate 9,077,193 downwards.
AAGACAAAACATAAATAATTAATTTCTTTGGTTTGAAGTTTAATTATGGTTGCGATGATTAATATTTTATGATCATTATTAATAAACTTGTAACGTCATATTGTTTATTATTTTCTTATACTTTTATGATTATTTATCTTTTATGGTTATGATACAAATGATGTGTGTCATATAACTTGTTTGTTTATTTATATATTTTTTGTGGTGTATATTTTATAAGGTTAGAAATAAGTCACTATATAGTTATCATTATATTTTATTTTATCTAGTAGATGGAAAATAACACTAATGTAAGAAACTTAATGGAAAAAGTTAACGGTGTTAAGTATAAGTAGTTAAATTGATTCAAATGGTAATTTGTGTTAAACATTTAGATGCAAATGATATAATTTAAACTTTTGGACTCAAATTGCAATTTCTATGAAATCTCAGAATTTGAAAATGCATTTAACTCATCTTATAATAATAAATGGAGTAAAGTATTATTTACATCCCTGACGTTTGTGATGGAATCAGCTTTGTTCTTGAAAAAGGTTGATTCCCCCGAGGACCTTTTCAATTTCTCAGCAATAACACAATGTGTGCTATCAATCAATACTCAATAATCATAGTGTGAAAACCCAAGCTTATTAATATGATCTCTATGTGTGTGTGATTATGTGATTGTGTGTGATTGCTAGTGTTTGAATGCTCTGAATGATAAATTCTTGTTTGATTGATAATTTTTCAAAAACTTATAAAGTATTAAGGTATGTAGCTATTTATAACCTATACAAAGATCTATGTATAGTTACAAAAATACCCTTATGTAAAAACAGATTACATAATAATCCTAAGTTTATAAGCTGTCCGCTGTGGATGTTAAGTCGTCCGATGTGAATGTTGAATACTTGTCCGCTATGCATTGGATGTTGTTCGTTGTGAACACTTGGTGCTTGATTGTGTCCGTTGTGGAGTATTCATCCGCTGTGGATGTACATCCGTTGTGGACATTTCATCAGCTATGAGACTTGGTCATCTGTTGTATGTGTTTGTTCATCCGCTGTCTACACTTGGACTTTACTCTTCATCCGCTATGACTTCTACTGCATCCGCTGTGGATATTTCTTCATCCGCTGTGGACACTTGTCATAAATTTCTTTTATCTGCAAACCTGAAACAAAAATTTAAACAATAATGAGTGTTTGAAATGTATGTTAATATTATTTGTGTGTTAGTAAATGATTGTTTGAATGTTAGAACATATTATGATTGATTATGACAAGCATTATCCTTTAATGCACTTGTTGAGTCCAATAATACTCCCCTTAAGGATGATGTTGCCAATCTTTAATGTTTGCTTGTTAGGGTTTTGTTTGTTAGTTATAATGTGTTTGTTTATGTTTTATTTGAATGATTGTTTGATTTTACTGATAATGAATGATTGTTTGATTGTATGATTTACTGATTTCACATGTGTAATCAGATTGGTTTGCATGTTATGTATTCATATGTTTGCTTGTATAGCTCAATAGATGCATAAATGTTATTATGTTTGATAATATGTATGTTATTAATGAATGATTGATGTTCTGAGATGTTTGTTATGTTTGTTATGTATGGTTATGTATGTTTTGTTTGTTATGAGTGGTTGGATATGTATGTTTGGTTGGTATGACTGTTAAGAATGGTATGAATGTTTTTAAAATAAATACTACACGAATATACAAAAAACGTATATTTGCAAACGTTTTTAAAATTTTTTTAATATACATACACACACGTACACTAATAACAAAAGTAAAAATTAAAGGCATTTTAATCATTTGAGTTCTGAGGGCACTTTAGTCATTTTGAAAAAAAAAAACTAATTGAAAAACTAACCTTCGTTAGTTACATAGACTAGAATGGTTACAAAAATGAAAAGTCGTGGGCGTAAAAAGAGGTTTTAAAACATAAGGGACTCAAGTAGTTAAAATATGCAAATAGTAGAGATACAAATAGTAATTTACTTAAATAAATTTTAGACTTTTAATTGGGTCCGAACACCCCCAGGCCCCAATTAGAAATGAACATTCCCAGATTTTTATATGAGACATGTAACCTATCTGACAGCCCCCTAAATGTTTTCTCGTAGTCAGTATCGAAATTCACTATACACATCATATAGGTCTATATGTGTCATATATAGGGTCAAATAGCGCTACATGGGCATATAGTCCTCTGACAGCCCCCTTGAATTTTTTTTGTTTTCAATGTCTTCGACCCTATACGACTCATATAAGAAAAGAGGAAGGAAGGGGGCCGACCGACACCCATGAACTTTTGCTTGTATGTACAGTATGTATGATAAAAACTCGAGCGACCCTCAAGATTTTTAGACATTGACACCCATAAGCATTTTAGATCATTAAAAGTAAGAAAAGAGACACCCAATATCTATTGAAGAGACTTTAGAACGTTACAAGTAAGAAATGAGATATCCAAGATTTAGAAAAGAGTCTTCTGCATATTGCAAATGAAAATATATGAAGATGTCAAGATGAGGTGTGAATTAGTGAATGTTATAAAGCATAAAATAAATTAATAGTTGATCTCTCTATGTTGTGTGCATTGGAAGTAATAACTTAGTAGTGCATAGGAAATTAAAAAAAATAATAATAATCCATATTTATTGCACTAGCAGCTTTAGTAATGTTTAATTTTTTTTAAATTTTAAGTTATAAGTGTTTTACATCTTTGAGGTTTTATTTAATTGTCATTTGAATCAAATACTTTAAATTTACTATTTGCATCCAAAGGTTTCTTTATAATTGCTATTTAAACCATTCAATTACTCCTGATTAATACCGTTAAGTTTTTTCATTAAGTTTTTTACATTATGGGTACTTTAGTCAAAATAATTATAAAATAAAAAACAGTCCCTACGTGAGGGGTTTTATGCATTCAGTCTTTTGGTAAGCACCATTGCAATTTGAATTACCAGTAACGATAGGTCGGTATTTCTTTCATTCCATCAATAAATGCACCTTTAGACATCCTATTAGATAAAATAAAATATAAGGATAACCACACAAAAGTTATTCATTTCTAATTTTATAAAAAATACACCACAAAATAATATAAATAAATAAACAAGTCGTATAATACAATCTATTTGAATCATAATCATAAAAGTCAAATCGTCATAAAAGTATAAGAATAATAAACAACATAAGATTAACAGTCTATGAATAATTATCATAAAATATTAATCATCGTAATTATAATTATACTTTAAACCAAAGAAAAATATGATCTAACAAAACAGGTAAAAGTAACATGATTACTAACCAAAATATATTAACAAGACAAAACAATAAAAGACTACTATAGAATCAAATCGTAATTGAATTTACCATAAGAAACTGAAGGCATAAAACCCCTCTCATGGAGCTGGTTTTTTATTTTGTAGTTACTTTGATTAAAATACCCATAATGTAAGAAACTTAATAGAAAAACTTAATGGTGTTAATTAGAAGTAGCTAAATGGATTTAAATGGCAATTTTATTGAAACTTTTGGATGCAAATGGCAAAATTTAAACTTTTCGATTCAAATGACAATTTTTATGAAACCTTAGGGATGTAAAACACATTTAACTCTTAAATTTTTTATTTGTCATATTTTACCTTTGTGGAAAGATTGACATCTTTTTATATTTTTTATGTTTTCTTTTATTCCTTATTTCCAATAATACAAATTTTTAAACTAGTTATAATTTTTTAATCTTTTGAATGAAAGTATAGAACCTATGATTTTTTCTTGAAATTTATAATAAATGGAGAGTTTTACATAAGTGACATTCTAAAGAATCATATATCATAGTTTGTTTTTGATGTAGAGAAACAGAGGAGGGATGGATAAAAAATACTTGGGTTATTGGATTTTAATAATCTCAAGTTTTCATTTATTGGCCGTGATTAATCCTAGCCTCTAACGTCACCTGAAAACTATCTACAATGAGTTAAGTGGTTCAGATCAAAAGGTGAAGATTGACGGGTTTCAGGGTGTAGAAGTTTTAAATTGACGGACCAGATGGTTAATTTCAACTTCTTACTTTGTGATTTGGCCGTATAAACAGTCCACGTCATCAAAAAACTAACGGTGTTAACTCTCAATTAATAAGGGATCGTTAAAGAAAAATAAGCTCAAAGCTTGGAGTATTTGTAAACATTTTCTTAGTTGGGATTAATCCCAGCCAATAAATTAAAGTTGAGATTATTAAAATCCAATAACCCAAAATACTTAAACAAAACTTGTTCGTTAGAATTTGGTATGATAGACCCGCTTTGAGAGATATATAAGTAAGTGATAAACACCGTGACATCAAAAATTAGCGACACCCATGAAATAAATTAATGATTGGACATATAGACAGGTGTCGATCTTTAATGATGAGTGTCTTAGTATTAGGATCATTTTAATAGTATATATTTAGTATCAAATGAGGTAAGATACTATTTCCAGGTAATTAACAAAAGAAGTTAACCTTCATTGATTCTAGGATTGCTGTTTTTTTAACCAAAGTATTGAACTAACAATTTAATTGACTTGAGGTGTAACAACTTGGTATAAAAGAGAATCATTATGATCTCCTATTAACGAAGTAGAGATACTTGATCCAAAAATAGCACACTTAAATCCACTTGGTGCATTAATATTTGTTGTTAGTTATGGTACTTTGGGCACCCTCGGGTATCCCATTCGGTTAGCTTGGGATGGACGGCAACACCGGTATCGCGCCTTAGGTACTTCAGTTTGGGTACTACAATTCGGGTGGTACAAGCCGAATAAGCCGGATGAATTGTGGAGAATGGTTTTGGAATTTTAGGTAGTGAATTGGATAAAAATAAGATGTCAATCAATTGTTGGTTGATATAATTTACGTATTTTGATTGTGTCTTTAGTACCCTTATAAAAAACGACTAGATATATTATTTATTTATTTTTATTAGTAAGATATAACAAGTGTCTAGCTAGGCATGTTCAGCAGATCAGGTAACGGATTATTTAGTATATTCGAATCAGATTGTTCGAATCTGAATTTTGTACTGGCCTATCTAAAATCGACTTCGATCGGAATGCGAGGTATTGCTATCCGATCCGAATAACATTTTTTTGTTATTTTTTGTTCGCGTTTACTTTTTAGTTCCTAACATTATACTAGTTTTGAATCACAAATACTAGAACATATAAACCCGGAAAAAATGTTAGGCATATTAGGCTTACTACTCAGAATAATTTTAAATATGTAATTGGGTGATAACATAATGGTTTATTAGGCTTCTTATTCGGATTAATTAGATTTCCGATTAATCCGAATAATTCGATCAAAAAAATTTGTTATTAGAAATCCAAATAAAAAACTTGGATTCGGATGAAATCCGATCCGAATATCAAAAATAAGGATTCAGATCGGTTTATTCGATTTTGAATACGGTTCGGCTTACGGAGTTTTTTTAGTTTTGGTTTTTAACACCCCTTATGTCTAGAGATGAAACATTAGAATGAGTTAAAATAAATAATTTGATGCCCTCGAGATACGAAAGACATAAGTTTATATTTACTAACCCGTTAAAATAAAATTAAATTAGTCTGACAGATGTAAAGAATATAAACAATATAGATCTTGTGGTGTTAGTTACAAGATGAGAGAGCAGGAAGTTTTACATAAAAATCATGAGAAAATTAGATAAATGATGTTTGTGTTTTAATCAAATTGTATGTTTGGTCCCCTAAACTTTAAAAGTTGCAAATATGGTTCAAATTTTTGTATAACATTACATGTTTGGTCTTTGACACTAAATTTATTCAATTCTTATGTATTTCATAAAATTTGAACTAATTTTTAAATTTAATTTTAGGGACCAAAAGTGTAACGCCCACATAAAAGTTTGTACAAACTTTGCACTTTTGTAAAATTTTGGGATCAAATTTACAATGACTACACAAAAGTTTAAACTAACTTTGTAATTTTCGGAGTATGAAAACTAATTATGCAATCTGATCAAACCATAAAAACCATTTATGCTATTTAACCATTTATGCTATTTTATCCGAAAATCAAACAAAACTAGACAGCTTAAAGAGTTACACATCAAGGGGACCAAGCGATGATTGAGTAAAAAGGTTTCAACAACTTTCATAGAAGATTACATATTAAATTTATGGGAGTACCGTACAACTTATTTTTTTTTTCCTTCATTGAATTTGTCTTGATAAGTTTTCTAGTGGGGATTTTAACAAGGAGGAGACAACACCCACCGATCTTTTTCTCTTACCAATAATTTTGTCCCATCAGATTTTTCTATCTCATTCATCGTATCTATCTCTATTCAATCAAATAATATTTTTTTAATTACTTTATTGTCGGCCGATATCAGTTCGGTTTACTACAGTATTTGTACAATACCAACACTCGGTATAGCAACCGAAAAAGAAAACCCAAAACTAAATCGTGATATGCCCAAAAGGATATCGACACAAGTTTTACACCGATTGAAAATTATAAAAACTAATTAGTAGCAATGGTGATAATACCGATGCCGGTACCAATGTCTCTTCTTCTTATACACTCACAAAAATATAAGAAATACTTTATTTTATCTCTTCTTCTCATACGCTCACAAAAAATATAAAAAAGTAAATATGCAGATATATAGTAAGCCCTTAAATATATGGGAGGTATTTGGTTTTTCTTAAAAACATAAGAATGGGTATGTGGACGGGGGATGTCATGGAGTGAAATATTAGATGATTTTAAGTTTATTTTCTTTTTTAAAACCTCCGCATCTCATCATTCACATATCTTAGTTAAATAGTATTTATTTATTTTTCTTGATTTTTTTCTTTAACTCACATCCATTTATAAAATATATTTAAAAATAATATGGAGATGTATAATGAATCCTTATAGTTGGGGGATAATGTTAGTTTTTCTTAAAAAAATTTCAGGATGTGATATATGGATGAAGAATAAGATTGAGTGAATATTTTGTTGCTTTTTTTTAAATTTTAAGATGGGGATGGGGATGGGAATAGGGATGGGGATGGGAATGGGCATGGGTTGGGAATGTTTTTAGGGGGCATGGAGTGGATCTGAAAAAAGATGGTGAATCCGGGAAACACCACCCCCTGACCTCGATGAAAAAATAACCCCCCAAACCGGAGAACAATCACCGGGATTCATCGGATGAGTTTATTCTGCCAATTGTATCGTACCACACACACAACACAGGCAAAATCTTGGGAAAACAAAGAGAAATGGGATGACACACTGCAAAACTAAGAAAAACTGAGGAAATTGAAAAAAAATATGATGTGACAACCCGAGGAAACTAAGAAACCTAGGATGACTAGCTCTTCCCTTATACAAGTTTTTTTCTCCTATGTGTATCTCATTGCATCTTGTTATACCGTACCCATACCAATGATATAAAAATCTATATTTGTGTTTTCTTGTATTATTTATCTAACTTATTTCAATATATAAATAGCAAGAAGTTTTCAACTCACTATGTAACTTACAGAGCATGGGGCTGTACCATGTCAAATCCAGTTGAATTAAAGCTAGTTTTGATCCTAAATATAAGATATCGATTATCGGCTCCTTAAAAACTTGAATTGAGCTGATGTTTCCAGCCTAGATTTGAGCTCAAGTTTTAAGCATAGAGCTCAAAACAAGCTCGAGCTTTTTCAACTTAAACAAGCTAACTTGACTTTTTATGTGCTTCATTATACAATCTATAAACCTAGACCACAATAAGAACAAAAAAAAAAAAAAAAAAAAAAAAAAAAAAAAAAAAAAAAAAAAAACATAATTTTTGGCTAGTTTTCAAGATCATGTGGTTGTACAATTGCAACTTGTCCCTGTATAACATAGCTACAACATAATTATCTTCCATGATTGCTATCATCTTCTTCAGGCAATACAGATCAAGAGTTTCTATAACAAAGAACTAACAGCAATGATTCATATCATACCAGAAAAATTAGAGAAAAATTGATATTTTCAAATCTGTATATTCAGTAAAGATCGTCGTATAGTACATCTCCGACACCTTAACTAAATGCTTTATGCGTCTTATAATTGTTACAAATTAGTGCTGGATGCATAGGGATCAAACCAAATCTTACCTGTGCCACAGAAATAACTCATAACCCTCATAGACATGCTTCCAGAGCTTTTCTGATTTCAAAAACCCGTTTAGAGCGTGCTGGTTCGGAAAGAAAGTAAACACTGGTATGATCTATGAATCTATTATCTCACAGCTTCTGGTGCAGAGTTGCAGTAAGGTGTGTGCAAACACACTAACTTGGTGCACATGAGACAGAGAGTAGCGAAACCGATTCCTGCCATGACACCCGCCGTGCTTTTTTGTGTATCCAATCTCATTGCCCTTCTAAGCATGCTCCAAAAACATGGGATTAAAGCGCCACAAGCAAATACCATTAAATGATCTAGACCACTATAATCAATCCCAGCAAGAATGGCTGCAATAGCAGAAACAGGACCCACAATCCCGATCAACCCAGACCCTGCTAAGGACCCATACCAACTGTCTGTCGCTCCAAAAATACAGCTTGCAACGGCAGCCCCACGGGTGAGTCCATGAAGAGAGACAGGCAAGAGCATGTGCCGACCAAAGCCATAAGCTTTTGGTGCAGCCACACCTAACGCGAGCCCTTCGGCTAGAGCATGTAGAGCCACGGCTAGACATGATAGAATTGACTGGAGGGTGAGTGCACTGACTGAAAAGCCGGTTGCACTAGGTAAGGTGTTTGCTGATGTTTTTTTCTGGCTGACGAGTTTAGTGGCAGTGGAAGTAGAGAAGTGTGTGAATGTGGACCCCGTTGCCAGTAGAAAAGAGAGTACGAAGAATGACATTTTGGAAGAGAAAAGTAACTGAAGTGGTCGCCATGCACCGAGTACAAATGCAATACCAGATGCGACACTGGTGAGAAGTGTGTGTTGAAGATGGAATGCAAGTGCAAATGCAACAAGAATGTTGCCACCTAGCAATGGTCCGAGACCAAAAAGTAACGACACCAGAAACCCTGAAGCACCTTCTGAACTACATCCAACAAAAAATTAGTCAAAATGGGCAATAGCAAATCATGTGATACAACTATAGAAATATACTAGGGGTGGGTTGAAGAAAGTCGAGACACTTTTTGCCAATAGTTATAAGGAGTTAAGAATGATGACTTTAAGAGTGTCAAATATGATTACCAAAAGTTTATTAATTCAATTATAATCCAGCTTTTTAAATAGAAAATAATTAATTTGGGCATCTTTCGACTCACTTGTTTCCTTCTTAGCTGATTTTCTAATTTCAATTGTTTGGCCCGTAAAACATAAAACTAACCCGAGTCAACCCATTCACATATAAATGGTTAAATTGCCACCTCTAGATAAAACAAACAGATGTGAAGACAAGAAAAAACAGAGATAAGATTGCATCAATGGCTATCTAAAAACCTTTTAGAAAGCAAATATTACATGCAGAAAATTGTGCAACTTTTTTTCTTATTGAAAAAAAAGGCGCGCCACTTTTCTATGAAAATGTACAACTTAAGGCATCATTTTCTGGTAGTTGCCACATATTTAAGTCAAAATTAATACATCATTCTTCCGAATGCCGCATTAATTAATCCAGCGTGAAAAGCTATATTGGTATAACTTTCTAATGAATTTCCATACAGTAGGATAATAAACATTAAGAAATTAATTTAGCATGCATACAGCATAAGCACAAGTCATGAAATCACATGTTATGACCTGATGGTATATGTAACTTTTGACATTAACTTACTTGTAGTTGAGGCCAAAATTCTGAAACATGGCACCAAAAGCTTCCATGGTGGCGACCGAAAGTGTAGCTGCAGATGCAACATGAGATGGAGATGCTTCCTATAGACACATGAGAAACCGTTGCTACAGTTCAGAATATAGCCTTTTTTTCATCTATCGAAACGAGGAAACTCAGACGATGGTGACTAAAATTATATTCCAGCTTCTTGGTTATATCAATTAATAAGTTCACTAAGCACATTTAGCAAATGGCAGAATCCGCTAAATTAAATTGTGATTTAGCACAAGTAAATTGTTTCATCAATGGAGGTGGACAAAAGTGAAATTCAAAATATTGGGTGGAGTTCAAAAGTCATCCCTTTATAAATGAATATTTCAACTATACGAAGTAAGTCCAGGTGTAGAATACTTGTTAAGCTCGATTAATCTAACATTGCTTTAAGAAAATCATGATCACTGATAATGTTTGATACCTTAAAAGCATCTGGAAGAACCTCGGCAACAACCATCCAAATCATACACCCTGCTGCAAAGCCCGTACAAAATGGCAGCAGTTTGTTAAAGGCGTCAGCACATATAAAAGAAGGTACTGCTACGATGGGCTGCCAAATAGAGACGATATAAGATGCATAAGAATAGATTGATGTATTGCACAATTTATAGAATGCAAATTAATACCTGGGGCAAAGATGTAATCACACTCCATAACATAGCATTTCGTGGAGAAACTCCTCTTGATGCAAGAACCATACTAACAGCTAAGCCTTCAGGTATGTTATGAACAGCAATAGCTAAAGTCACCAAAAGACCCTGAGAAAGACCTTTTGAGCCAGCAAAAGAGACCCCAACTCCAGAACCTTCCCCAAAAGAATGAAGTGTCATGATTCCAATTACAAGAATAACCTTATTTGCATCTGCTCCTTTAATGTCCAACATACTGACTTCACCATAATGCTCAAGAAACTAAAAACATGAAAAAAAACTATCTCAATTATAATTGATGATACCTTAGCAAAACCTTAGTAATCAGAAGTAAATAAGCCAATGATTAAATTACCTTCTTACATAACCAAATAAAAATGCCACCTGTCAAAATACCTAAAACAACCCAATTGCCACTACCATGATCCCTTCCTTCTTCTATTAGATCAAAACTTGCTGCCAACATCACTCCTGCAGCCATTCCATTGCATATCCCGGCCCACTGAGCATCAAGTTCTACAAAGAAGAATGGTACTGCACCTAAACCAGTAGCAGCAGCCATTGCTAAAGTAAACAAAGCAACAGTAGTCACTGAAACCCTACGGTTCCCACCATTCTTCCCACCAGGTTCATCGGTGGTGTTATCAGAGTTAAAAACTTCCCCTAAATTGGAGCCATCTATCACACTTCCTATTGTATCCTTCAATGGAGCAGTTATTACCCTCTGCGAAGTATTATTTTCTGAGCCTGTTGTACCAGAACAATAATGTGCTAGTAAAAAGAGAAAAATTAACAAGATTTGTTCTAATCCGAAACCCATTCTGATGTTCATATGCACAAAGTGTCCTATTCAGCTAGAGCAGGCTTCAAGTTTTAGAATATAAACACAAATCTTGCATCAGCCTTTTAGGACACTTGCATTTGTGCTGGCCTGCAGTTCAAGACAAAAGACATATCAACGATAGGCTTGCAAAATTACAAATAAGAGAATAAAGTTAGACTTCTCTACTCCAAGTTAGGCGTGTCACAAAGTTGTTAAACATAATCAACAACAGCAAAACGTTTTGCAGCCATATTAAAACAAATAATATCATCAAATTTTGAGGTTATGAGACGATAATCTTTTTGTAAAAATGTGAATTTAACCAAGCTTATGTGCTAGAAGATTTCAAAATTCATCTTCTCAAGCAAAAATCTACGTAAACAACAATTCTCAAGCAAAATTCTGCAGATTAAAGACATTGTTCTGGTTTTAATTGAAACTATATCCTCTCATGGATTCTAGCAGCCAAAACTTTGAATTTAATCGATCTAAATAAAGCATGATCAATGAGAAAAACCCAACACCCAAGAGAATATGAAACTTCAAAAAGTGAATTTAACCAAGCTGATTTCAAAACGATTCAAAATTCATCAATCCTCAAGCAAAATTCTACATAAACAACAATTCTCAAGCAAAATTCTACACTTCTAGTTGGATCAGCAAATTCAAGGCATTGCTCTGATTGCAGCAGACAAAATTTTTAATCTCTTAAACTTATTGGATGCCAAACTTGAAGCCCTCGGTTTAGCACAAAAGAGGGGAACCAAATTCGTAAGATGAATACAACCAAGGAGGCCTAGAAACGAAACAATCATCATCTAATGACACTCAATTTCAGATTGAGAGGGCGATTGGTGCACAATTGAGCTGAAGAAAAACCCTAACGTGGAAGACACATGAGACTTGAAAGAGTTTAGATTTGAAATCAATGGATGGAACCTGATAATCGGAGAAATCAGCCGTGAAGAAGAAGAAGAAGAAGTTACGGCTTCAGGAATCCGGAGTGAATAGATAAAGAGAAGACTTGAAGAAACCCAGGGATGACCGAAGGGGAGATTCTGCCATAAAACACAAGTTGTGAGTTGTGAGTTGTGAGTTGTGAGTTGTGAGTGACGACCAATTCTGTGGTTCAACCCCCTGTTTCTTATGTTTCGTTTTTACTCCCTACAGTTTCATCAAAGGAGAGACTTCTTTTAGTAAATGACTAAATTACTAATTAAAAGATCCTATGGTATGACATTTTTATGAATCGAGTCCTAAGTACGAGAAACTATGAGGCTGTTTGTCAATTTTTAAATGGTTAAGTGTTGAATCATTAAAAGATTGTTTGACAACTTTTGAATGGGTAAGGGGTTGTTTGTTTGCATTTTAACAATTCTGATTTCTAAATAATTCAGCATTTAATGGTTCGAAGTGTTTGTTTCGTGAGCAAAATTCTGAATGGTTAAACACTTTTGCCTTTGAATGATTAAGCATTATACTGAGTCTGAATGGTTAAGAGCTTTTATCTGAATTGGTCAGACATTTGCCTCTAAATTTAATGGGGGCGTTTGGTATGCAGGAATTTAATGGAATACAATGGAATGTTAAGGGGGCGTTTGGTATGCAGGAATTTAATGGAATACAATGGAATTGGAATCTGAATTCCATTGGACATTGTGTTTGGTTGGCACTACTTCCTTGGAATTGAAATTGGAATTTGAATTCTATTCTTAACGTACTTGATTGCGAAAGGAATTGGAAGTGGAATTTGAATTAATTCCCTCAAATTCCTTCAAATGAAGGATTCAAAATCCTTTCAAATATTGAAGGATTTCAAATTCCACCGACCTCGCCTTCGCCACCTACCACCACCTACCACCCTGCCGACCGCCAACTGACACTACCGACTACACTTGCCGACGCCGCCGACTTCCGACCATGCGCCACCGACTGCCAACAGCCGCCTGCGGCCGATTCCGGCCACCGCTCCCAACTGCCGACTCCCTTGATCGCCGCCCCCCGCCGCTGCTCCTGACCGCCGCCACCCCCGATTGTAGCCCGCGACTAATTTCGACCACTGCCGCTCCCGACCGATGTCGCCCCCGACCGCCAACTACCGCCTGTCGCCAACCCCGGCCACCATTGACACGACTCGACCCCGACGCACATGATTGTAGACCACTGCTGCCGAATCGTATTGGTTTAGGCACGCTCGACGGAGACTGTCGATTCTCGACGATGATCGTGATCGTGGTGGCGGCAACGGGCGCGGTTGGCGGTCGGCGGTGACGGCGGCGGCGGTCGGTGGTGTGTAGCGACGGTTATCAATGGCAATTGAGGTGGTGACGGTTTGCAATGTGTGATAAATTCCAATTCCTTTATGAGTGTTATTTTACTAAAATTGCATTTAAAATTTAAATTTCTTTTATAGATTCAGATTTCATTGAATTCCAATTCTTTTGAAAACTATTGAATTTCAAATGCAATTCCTTGTAATTCCAATTACAATTTCAAAAAATTTTGTGAACCAAATATCCCTTTAGTATTAAAAGGTTTTTTAATATTACTATTTGCCAAAATATGTATACATAAAACTTAGATCGAACTATAAACTAGATCTTTACCACTAATCAACTATAGATATAGAATACAACTGAAAGAATATGAAAAAAGAAATATTATTAAAAAAAACCTTAAGTTACATCGATAAATTTGATGTTCTCTTGCGAATAAAAAGGTTCGCTAGGTGAGATGGAAATGCAAATCAAATAAAGTAAGGTTTTTTTTTTAATGATAAACATACCCCTACTACTAGTATTAAATTACTCCAAATTAATTTGCACCATGAATTGAATTAAAATACCTTTCATTTTTTCGTAACATCAAAATCAACCCTTCAACTTAGAGACTTATTATTTTCAACTTAACCTATTGTTTAAACACCAAACAGAATAACATCAATAGATAGTTGAATTGAATTTAATAATCACCCTCAAATTAACAAGAAAAAAACATCAACAAGTTGTAACATAATAACTCATGTTGACTTACACCCAGTATTATCATAAAGAAATCTACAGAAATCTACAAGTTGCTCATTCGTACTAATTTTTAAAACCTTTTGAACTATTTCTATAACTTGTTTTTTCACAAGATGGATACTGATTTCAAAATGCTTTGTATATCATGAAAAACAAGGTTGGTATGCAATAAAAATTTAAGCTTTATTATAAAAAGAAATTATCAAGTAGCCGGTGTGGATCATTTAAATCATCTAAAAGCTTTATAACCAAACTAGGTTATTAGCCCGTGTATCACACGGGTTAAAAGTTATATATATATATAATTCAAATATGTAAACAAAAATATTTAAACTTTATCGTTTTTATTTTAAATCGATTATATAAAAATAAGGATTTGTGATCACAAGGTTTAAAGGGTTAAATAAGATTTGAGATGATTGATATCATAGATTCAAAATTCCTAAAAATGGTTGTTGTAATTGATGTAGTTAAAAAAAATAAAAACTTCACACTTGTCGTTCAAAAAAAATTAAAATAAAATAAAAAACTTCAAGTAAGAATATAACATAATTTGTGGAAAATTTGTTAAAAAAAGTTTAGGCGGGAAAGTTTTTGTGAGGTGATATCTGGTGATGACATGTGTCACCACATGTAATCATTTATTAGTATAGATAATCTTACGACCCACAACAAGCATGACTCGTTACACTTCTTTAAGGTAGATGACCAAGACATCGTAGGGTTGTTTTTTACTTTTCCAGTATATCAACGAATTTCCCAAAAACATACCACCTGTTATATACTTTTGTGTAACTAAACACTTCCACTGTTACAATCAACAAAGCCACTAAGCTCAAAAACATTACTTTTACCAAATAAATTACTATTACTAAAAGATTTATGAATGACTCAATAGCCTCAAAGCTATCTTTACATGAGACTTGAGAGTATAGTATGTAAACCGAGTAAACAACCAATTGAATAAGCAGCATATAGTCTAGTAAAAGTCCAATATATTAGTTTACCAACAAGTTTAATCAATTACATTCTTAAGTTCACACTCCCACTAACACGTGTTTTGTGTATCTGATGTTGAGAAATTCTGTCGCATTTTAAACTTTTAAAACTTCAAGCAACGAAAGACTTGATCAAAAGATCAAGATGAAAATCCATTCACAGAGATTCAGATATGAGAAGATATAATACCCGGTAAATAATAAAACTTTAAAACATAAAAGTTACCAAAATCAATAATTTAATTACAACTCAAGAGATGACACACTGAGATAATACGTCTGGTTTCTAGTTCCGATTCAACAAATCTACCAACACAAAAGCTTGTCGTGTTATACTTCTCATACATTCCCAAAAGCATACGGATAGCAATCAAATCTACACCCAATGAAAATACCCGAAACCGGATACATCTAGAACGAGTATGGATCTGGTAAGCTGGTATGAGACAATGTATGAAATTAATTTTTTTCTTTACGGGTATGGGCTACATCGTATGCCCCTAGGGCTGGCAATTTCTAACACGGACCTGTTAACACAACACGACACGACACGAAATTAACAGGTTTCGTGTCTTAAACAGATCAACACGTTAAGACACGATAAAATTCGTGTCTTAACAGGTTAAATACCTGTTAAGACCTGTTACTAACTTGTTTATAATTAAATAATTTTATATATATATATATATATATATATATATATATATATATAATTCAAAGTTCTAAACAAAACCCTAAAAGCCTTTCTTGTTTCATCCCTAATTCGTAATTGCCTACCCACTTCCAGAGTTCCAGTCCCTAGCGCCGCTACCGCCTACCGGCTACCCTCCCGGCCTCCCCAAGTCGGCAAGTCCCCAGTGCCGCTACCCTTGGTCCCTCCCCAGCGCCGCTACCCTCCCCATGCCCATCAGCGGAACCCTTCCACGCATCCACGATCGAGACCACTTGTTGACCTGCCACCATCGAGACCACCCGTCGACCAGCCACGATCGAGACCACCGGCCACCAATCCACCATCGTCCATCCCTCCCTGATGCGACGACAGACTGATGGACACGACCTTCATCGCGACCTCTGTGGCTCGGTACCACAACTACACAAGTAACACACTAACACTCTAACACAACCATTTCAATATTACATGTGTTTCTAAACAGGTTTCTAAACAGGTCATTTCGTGTAACCTGTTTTTTAACAGGTTCGTGTTCGTGTTTTGAAAAAATGACACGATAAGTTTTCGTGTCGTGTTCGTGTCTGACATGTCAGAACATCGTGTCTTATCGTGTCGTGTCTGACCTGTTATGCTAGCCCTATATGCCCCTTTACCCGACCCAATTATTCGAGTAAAAATACCCGTTACTTAAATATATACTCGCAATTATTTATTTTTTAATCAGTTTTGCTTAATAATTATAATATATAATAATGTCTTTTAATTTTTTTTACTTAATAATTATGTGTTTAATATAAGCAATTAAGCTTTATATTATTTGCACTATATAGCATCTTACAAAGTTATATCATAACTCAATGACTTACCTCTAAAATCAAAGAGGAGTAGTAGTGAAACATCAACAAAATAATATTAAAAATTATACAAATATTGTTTAGTACATACATATATGTAACTTTATATGATGTACTAACAATAGATACCTGATTGATATACCCAATGATTAATTTTTATAATCTTAACTGGTTTACCCAAATGCCCGTGAGTATGCCCGATACTCATCGGGTAAATACCCGATACATACACGATGAGTTTTGGGCCGGGTAGGGCACATACTATTCTTGTCGCCTATGGGATTGAGATTACCTATACCCATCCTAAACCCAACCCATTTCTATCACTAGGAAAGCACCAAAATCGGTAACCCCAACGTAGGAGTGTTGATTGGGTTATATATTCGAGTTTCAGGTAATTCGGTTTAGGTTATTTGGTTTTTAAGGTTTGAAAGTTTAACTGAAAATCGACCCTAATAACCATCGATTTAATCGGTTTAGAGTTGTTCAGATAACGAGTTGTTGGGGTTGTATTTCGAGTATTAAACAATGGGATTAGATTAGTTGACTTTAGTGAGTTTGTTTTTAAAGTCTTATGGACCAAGAGGACTTAAATTAGTTAACTATAAAATATTTTAAAGTGTGTTTAAATATATAATTACATACAACCAATTATATGTCAATAAATCTCAAATCTTAGCTAAACCTGGGTGACACAATTTTATTTATAATGGGTGTTTACCAGGTTATTCGGATTCAGTTTAATTGGTTTGGATTATTCGGGGTTTTTAAGGTTTGAAAGTCTAACTGAAACCCAACCCTAATAATAGTTAGTTTAATCCATTTCTAGGTATTCGGTTCGGGTTTGATCGGGTCAGGCAGATTAATCGGGTTTGAGTAACATCGACAGGTCTACCCTAAATGAAAACTTGCTTATTTATGTTACTCTAATCACCGTGAACACAAACCTACACAACAGAGGTGGTGGTGGCGATCGATGGAGACAAAGGGGAGAATGACGACAACTATTGCTTGCGGTAGCAGCGCCCATTTGGCAGTAGTAAAAACGGTAGTCGATGGTAAGCGATGGCGATGTCTAGTTGACAAGACTCATTTATCATCTACTTACTAGTTTATGTAAATGATATCATTCTTATTGATAATATAAATATTTTATTAAACAATTTATGACTTGTCTATATCAAGAATTTGCTATTAAAGATATCCGGCTTCTAAACTAATTTTTTTTTAGTTGAAGCTTCTTATACACAAACTTGCCTACATTTTAGCTAAGTAAATTATGTTTATGATGTTTTGGCTCGAGCTAGTCTCTTGAATGCAAGACTGGTCGATACCCCTTTGATTACCAATGAAAGTCTTAAAAGATACTCCTTTTAATGATCGTACTTCATATAAATCATTGGTTGTTGCTCTTCAATAATTTATGATCATCCGACTAGACATTTCCTATGTTGGAAAACAAGCTGGTCAATTCTTCAAGCCCCTACTACAACTTATTTCATGTATGTTAACTGTATGATTCGGTATGACAAAATGTACTATCTCTTATGGTCTTACTTTCGACAAACCTTCCAGATTGGTGGGCTATTCAGATGAAGATTGGACAAGATGTATATAGACAAGACATTCTACCTATGGCTACTCGATTTATTTGGATGAGAATCCAGTATCATGGAGTGCTAAAAGTAACTGTCTCTTAGTCTAGTTGTGAGTTTGTAAACTGAGTTATGGCAAACACTACTGCATAAATTACTTGGCCAACACATTTTTATCGAGAACTCCATATCCTTTCCCCCTAAATCGACCTACGTTACTTTATGATAATCGATGCACCCTGTTTCTCAATCAAAATCTAGTGTCTCACAAATGGGCTAAACACATTGATGTGGATTATCACTTTTATTCATGATCTGGTATCTTCCAGCCTACTCCACACATAGTTTTTATCCAACTAAGCTCTAGATGGTTAACATCTTCACCACGAGTCTTCCTAAAACTTATTTGAGCGCTTTCACAAGTTAATTCATGTTGGTCCACTACCTATTTACCTGACGAGGGGTATTAGATAAAATCGGTTATATTGCATGTATTTGATTTGTATATTGTTTATAATTTTATATTGTATCATAACTTCGTAATTATAAGAGATCTCCTAACAATTGTAGTCATTGAGTAAATCAATATAAATACCAATTCTCTCTGTTTTGATGTAAGGGTGTACAAAATAATGATAAAATAAAGATGAGCACAAAACTTAATGTTTAGATATATTGTTATGTCAAATAACACAAAACATGAAGACCACAAAACCTTAACTTATTTAAACAATAACAATGACATGCGAAATTAGTTGTTTAAATGAATATAAGTCAAACAAAGATGGGATTGGTTACAAGTGAAGTGCGAACGCACAACGATAGGTGCACTTATAAACTTTGATGATTGGAATAGAAAGGCACCATGACGGAACATCAAAGGAGGAGCAACATGATTTCGACTACGAAAGGAGACTCGAAATTGGAACTTAACCAGCCTAAAATAAGCCCAACATCAATTAAGTCTATACACATACTTTGCCTACATACATACATCTGTATACACGCAAAAACACACAAATACATATGAATTTTAAATTCATGCCAATCTTACAGTCCACTTTGGTTTGATATGACTAGTTTTTGGTATAAACAACAAATCAATCCATTCGATATGGTCTGAAAAATCTAAAGCTGTTTTATAAAAAAATATATAAAACAATCAAGAACCAAAACCATTGACAAGATTGAATGATTTCACGGTTTTAAACCTAACCATGAATTCTTGTAAGCTTTACTTCGTAAAAGTTTAATGAAACATAAATTGTAAGTAATTGAGTTATAAATATAATACTTTTCCACAACTCAATAAACTAATATTCAGAGTAATCCACATCTCACACTCCTAACATCCACACCTACTAACTTTAGAACCAACTAAATGCAAAAGTAATACGTTCGTAATTGTATACGATGAATATTATATTAGATCTATAGTTACAAAAACTTGACTAAAGTAAGTATTTATATTCAGATGATATTCAAATGTGGTAATTAAATTAATGCAATTCCATCTTAATAACATTATTGACTGCATTTCATAAACACGACGAGTGTTTAAAGTTCTTAAATAAAAAATTAGGGGCTGTTTGGTAATCTTTTAACGGTTATCAAGAGGATACATTCTAATAGCTCATAACCTTTTAATAGTTAACATATAACTCTAATGTTGATTAAATAAAAGATACCATTAAGATTTAAAATTTTAACCATTCAACATTAGAGTTATATTTTAACTATTAAAAATTATGAACAATTAAAATATAACATCTTAATAAACTATTAATAGTTATCAAACAATCTCTTAATCGGTATTTTAGAGTAATAAGTAATTGTTGTTTTAAAAATTTAAATTGCTATACAAAGAAATTGTACAACAGATTATTGCACAATGTACAACCAATCTTCGGGAGACATCCATTATTCCCAATCCCCATACTTCAAAAATTTCACTCAGTTTCCCGCTCAGAATTTCAAATTTCAAACCCTAACTCTCCAATCAATCCTTAATTTACCGTTCAATTTCAAACTCAAAACCCTCACTTCCTTCACATCTTTCTGCAACTTTCTACACCCAAAGACACCATCTCTGTGTCTCTGAAGCTTCAATCAACCACCATGGTGACAGAACAACGCCCGCCGCTTCAATCCACCACCACCGACAACATCCCACCCACCACCAAACCCACCACCGCAAAGACCACCAGAACCATCGAAGAAACCTACCAGAAGAAGACCCAACTCGAGCACATCCTCCTCCGACCCGATACCTACATCGGATCCATCGAAAAGCACGAACAAACGCTCTGGGTGTGGGAGAATGATCAAATGGTCAAAAGACCCATCTCGTATGTTCCTGGGCTTTACAAGATCTTCGATGAAATTCTTGTGAATGCTGCGGACAACAAGCAGCGGGACCCTAAAATGGACTCTGTGAAGGTGAATATTGATGTTGAGAGGAATTTGATCAGTGTGTATAATAATGGGGATGGGATCCCTGTTGAGATTCATCAGGAGGAGAAGGTTTATGTGCCGGAGTTGATCTTTGGGCATCTGTTGACGAGTAGTAATTACGATGATTCGATAAAGAAGACTACTGGTGGGAGAAATGGGTATGGTGCGAAGCTTGCTAACATTTTTTCTACTGAGTTTACGATCGAGACTGCAGACGGGAGGCGTAACAGACAATATAAACAGGTACAGTTTCAATGATACAGTGTATTTGGTTCATAAAGGCAGTAGCTTCTGCAAGATCTAGTGTTCTTATAATTTTTACATTTGTGTTTTCTTGCATATATTGTGGCTTTTTATCTGATTTGCCTTAGGGGTTGTGATTTAGGGGTCCTATTGATAGTTTTTGTTTGATTTATGATAGTTTTAGTTCAAGATTAGTGCTTCTTAAGATTTTGGGATACTTATACATGTTTGCAAGTTTTACTTATTGCCTAGAACTAATTTGGATTAAGGGTTATGGTTATTACACTTCATATGTTATGAATTACTGAGTGTTATCTTATATGTTGATTTTTCTTGCTGCTGATTTTGTGTCATTTGGTTGTGGTTTAGGTCTTCACAAACAACATGGGGGAGAAATCTGAACCAACCATAACAAAGTGCAAGAGTGGTGAAAACTGGACTATGGTTTCATTCAAGCCTGATTTATCAAAATTTGGAATGGTATGTCTTGAAGACGACGTTGTTGCTTTGATGAAGAAGCGTGTGGTCGATCTAGCTGGCTGTCTTGGAAAGACTGTCAAAGTGGAACTCAACGGAAAGCGCGTTCCACCCAAGACATTCGAAGACTATGTAAAGCTTTATCTTCCACCGTCATCGGATGCCTTGAGGTTATTTTTAATATCCTAACACCTTAGCTAATTGTAACTCTTTTCTTCCAGTTAAATGGCTACTTTGATACTAAGAATTTGTCATAATATAGGATTTATGAAAAAGTTAATGAGAGATGGGAGATCTGTGTTAGTATGGCTGATGGACATTTTGAGCAGGTATATGTTTGTCTTTGAGTTTATTACTAGTTATTTTCAACTACTAATCTTATGCCTTTTATTTCAAATTTTGTACTAATCAGGTCAGTTTTGTGAATAATATCGCGACAATCAAGGGAGGGACTCATGTCGATTATATAACCAATCAGATTGCTAATCACCTTGTGGCTGTTGTAAAGAAACAGAACAAACATGCTACTCTTAAAGCTCACAATGTAAAGAACTACTTATGGGTGTTTGTAAATGCTCTTATTGATAACCCTGCTTTTGATTCGCAAACAAAAGAGACATTGACAATCAAACAAACCAGTTTTGGATCAACATGTGAACTCTCACCAGAGTTCCTGAAGAAAGGTAAGCAGATACAACCAATTTTACTTTTTGGGTTTGTTACATTAAAGATTAAGGCTTATAATTCATCATATGTTTTGCAGTGGCCAAATCTGATGTGGTGAAAAGAGTTGTCTCATGGGTACAGTTTAAACAGCAGAATGACCTTAAGAAAACTGATGGTAACAAAAGGGGGAAACTAAACATTCCTAAACTTGAAGAGGCTAATTTTGCTGCTACAAATAATTCGGATAATTGCACCCTGATTTTGACTGAAGGAGATTCAGCTAAAGCACTTGCAGTAACTTTAAATTGTTTTTTATAAACCTATAGTTGTATGTGTTTGTTCCCCATAAAGATTGTATAATACAAATAACATATGCTTGCAGATGTCTGGATTATCTGTTGTGGGCCAAGATTATTATGGTGTGTTTCCTTTGAGAGGTAAATTGCTGAATGTGAGGGAAGCAAGTCCTAAGCAGTTGCAGGAAAATGCTGAAATTCAAAACATCAAAAAGATTCTTGGGCTCCAGCATGGTAAAACATATGAAAATGTCAAGTCTCTGAGATATGGTCATTTAATGATTATGGCTGATCAGGTGAGAATCAAAATCTATACTTTTGTTGTAATAATATCTGGCATTGCCATTCCTTTCTTCTGACAGAACATAATCTGTTGTGTAGGATCATGATGGTTCACACATCAAAGGGTTACTGATCAATTTTCTTCACTCATTCTGGCCATCTTTACTGAAACTTCCAGAATTTGTGTTGGAGTTTATAACACCAATTGTTAAGGCTACTAATAAGAAGACAAAGAATGTGATATCATTTTATACGATGCCGGAATATGAGGCGTGGAAGGAAAATCTTGGGCACAAATCAAGAGAATACAAAATAAAGTACTATAAGGTTTGTTTAAGCAAGTTATGACTAATTAACATTACCAACTGTTTGTTATGTTCAATTCTAAAAATTTCATTATGTTTCAGGGGTTGGGAACAAGTAATGGAAAGGAAGGTGCAGAGTATTTTGCTGATCTTGAAAAGCATAAAAAGGATTTCGTTTGGGCTGATGACGAAGATGGTGATGCCATAGAGCTGGCCTTTAGTAAAAAGAAGGTTGAGGCGCGAAAGAACTGGCTTCGGGCACTTCAGGTTTGGGCATTCGATGATTAAAAACATTTATTTCAATAGTAAGTTCAATCTTACAAGAACTGTTTCTTTATGGCAGGCTGGTACCTATTTTGATTCAAAGGAGAAGCATATCCCGTATCGTGACTTCATCAACAAGGAACTTATTCTGTTTTCAATGGCTGATCTTCAAAGATCAATCCCATCAATGGTCGATGGTCTAAAACCAGGCCAAAGAAAGATTCTATTTTGTGCTTTCAAGAAGCCTATTTTCCAGGAAGTTAAAGTTGCTCAATTTAGTGGTTATGTGTCTGAGCACTCTGCTTATCACCATGGTGAGCAGAGTCTAGTCAGTACCATAATTGGCATGGCCCAAAATTTTGTGGGTAGCAATAATATTAACCTTCTTTATCCGAGTGGGCAATTTG
The DNA here is from genome assembly GCA_025506415.1 of Flaveria robusta. Taxonomy (NCBI): domain Eukaryota; kingdom Viridiplantae; phylum Streptophyta; class Magnoliopsida; order Asterales; family Asteraceae; genus Flaveria; species Flaveria robusta. Next base: position 9,053,297 of record CM046472.1, on the reverse strand, counting down.
GTACCCGTCAAATGGTAAGATATACACATGTATATTCATATGTCTGCATAATTTCTCTCTGTACAAACATTACATTTTAAAGTTTTTATTTGCAGGGTGGGAAGGATCATGCAAGTGGCAGATATATATACACTAAGCTTTCTCCAATCACTCGCCATCTTTTTCATAAGGCGGATGAACTTTTACTTAACTACCTGAATGAAGATGGACAATCCATTGAGCCTACATGGTAATTTCTAATCTTGGTGTGTTTGACTGAGTATAAGATTCCTTTGTGTTTATTACTATTTCTGTTAATTTTTCTTTACAGGTATATGCCAATCATACCAATGGTTCTGGTAAATGGAAGTGAAGGAATAGGGACAGGCTGGAGTTCATTTGTGCCAAATTATAATCCGAGGGATATTATTGCTAACCTAAAACGCCTATTGAATGGTGAGCAAATGGTGCCTATGGATCCATGGTATAAATGGTTCAAGGGAATTATCCAGAAAACAACTTCAAAGGATACTGGGTACACCACTATAGGAATTTTAGAGGAAAATGAGGACAACAATTCCCTCAGTATCACCGAGCTGCCAATAAGGAGGTGGACTCAAGATTATAAGGAATTTTTGGAGGCTGCTTCACTTTCAGGGAAGGATAAGGAGCCTTTTATTGAGGTAGAATAACAAGTTTATTTTTTAAAACGAATATAGCTATAATTTATAGCTTATGATGCGTTTAGAGTTAATATTAATAACTTCACATCTTGCAGGAATACATGGCTCATAATGATGACACTACTGTGCATTTTGAAGTTATCATGACTGCAGATCAAATGAAAAAAGCAAAACAAGAGGGCTTGTTGAAGAAATTTAAGCTAACCACTCCTTTAAGCACAAGTAACATGCATCTGTTTGATGCTAATGGTGTGATTAAGAAGTATGACACCCCTGAACAAAGTAAGTTTCACAATTCCATAACAAAAAAAGACTCTTCTTTAATTTTTGTTAGTTTATTTACTGCTCATTTTCTTTGTGATCGCAGTTCTTGAGGATTTCTTTCACCTTCGTCTTGATTATTATGAGAAGAGGAAGGTAATTAAAATAACTATGTACGCTACATTAGTAAACTTCATGTTAAGGGTGGCAAAGTGGGCTGTTTTGATGGGGTGGGAAATTTGCCAAAAAGGGTCAGGGCTGGTTGATCTAAAGTTGTTGTCTAATTAGTTTACATTTAGGACATCTTTTGATCCATTTGACCCTTTTTCTTTTAAGCCAGTTTTTTTAATGTTAACTAGTTCATGCGTTAAAGATGAAACATAATATGGACTGACCTGTTCATAAATAATGTTTTGTATTCTGTGGTGGACTACAGACAGCTCTACTTCGTGAGCTTGGTAAAGCATCATTGCAGCTGGAAAACAAAGTGCGGTTTATTCGTGAGGTTGTAGAAGGAACGATTGTTGTGAGCAACAGAAAGAAAGCTGACCTGTGTGCTGAATTAAAAGTCAAAGGGTACACACCATTACCAAAAGAAGCTGTTATAGAAGCATCAATCGCAGGGGCCGTTGATCATGTTGAAGGAAGTGATGAAACAGAAGAGGGCTCAGAGGAGGAAACCACTCAGGTGGCAGTGGAAGAAGAAAAGCCCCTTGCAGGAACCGTCAGTAAAACGATACCTGGAACTGAATATGATTACTTGCTGTCAATGGCAATTGGAACATTGACATATGAGAAGATGCAGCAGCTATGGAATGAAAGGGACACAAAGAAGGCAGAGTTTGATGAACTCACAAACACACCTTCAAAATCTTTATGGTTGAGGGATCTTGATGCTCTCAGTAACCAACTGGATGTATGTTTCATGTTTAAAAAAAATCATATTTCTTTCTGGGATTTGCCTTAATTTTAATCTTTTTCTGTTGGGTGATTAGGAACAAGACAAGAGAGATGCTAAAGATGAAGCAGAGAGAAGAAAGCAACAAGAAAAGGCTAGAGCCAAAGGTCCTGGAGGTGGTAGGAATGCTAGGAAACCTGTCAGAAAGGCTGTTACCAAAAAACCAAGTGCCACATCAGCAGTTGTTATTGAACCAATGGACACGTCAGCTGATTCTTCCATGGAAACAGGTATATCAAGAATCAATAGTCTATTTCTATATGGTTTATAGATACATCTATCTTTATAATTCATGTTTTGATGACCTCTCAGGTAATGTTAATGTTCCTGCTCCTAAACCAAGAGGCAGACCAGCAGGCCAAAAGAAAGCTCCAGCTAAGACTAAAGTAAGAATCATCATAAAACTCATAATTTCATGAATTTGTTGCAACGTGATTTATGTCAAATTATTTATACTTTGTGGTTATCAGGGAAAAGCTACTTTGGTAGATGAAGACGACGAGGAAATCCCTTCGCTAGCAGAGCGTATGGCTAAACAAAACTTGAAATCTGAGCAGGATGATGAAGAAATTGTTGAGCTGGAAGATCGATTAGCCAGACATAATATTGAATCATCTCCTGATCAAGAAGGTAAAATCATAATTACATATGGTTAATGGTCATAAATCTTTGTATGTGAAGTTTGTAACTAACATTACTAACAAATAACAGAAGTTCCAAAAAAGAAAGCACCAGCTAAAAGAGCTGCTGCTGCCAAGAAAAAGGCTACCATCATTTCTGATGAAGAAACTGAAGAGGAAATCGACATCAGTGACGATTCTGACTTTGAAGTTCTAGCAGCACCACCAGAAGAGAAAAAGAAGGGCGGTCGGAAACCAGCAGCAGCATCCAAGCCTCCAGTGGCTGCAACAAAGAAAAGAGGGGCGGCTGCTGGTGCGTCCTCTAAGGCATCAAAACAAACAGGGCAGAAACCGATTACTGAAGTTTTGAAGCCAGTGGTCGAAGCATCACCGGAGAAGAAGGTGAGGAAGATGAGGCCATCGCCTTTCAACAAGAAAAGTGGTTCTGTGCTGGAAAAGATGAACAAGAAAGATGATGAAGATGAGATGGTTGTGGGAGAATCAAGTGGTGAAGTTGCAGCAAAAGCAAGACCACAAAGGGCCAACAGAAGGCAGATGACATATGTGGTTAGTGATTCTGATGAAGAAGACGAAGATTTAAATGATGAAGCACCTGAGGATTCTGATTTTGATGATGATGATGAGTAGGCAATCAAGGTGAACTTGAATTTGTAGCCGTTAGAAATTTAAATTTGTCTACATGAATTCTAACTTTTTAGTAGTTTAGATTTGTAGATCCAATGCTTTTGGATTACAACTGAATCATCTGTTTTATTAAAAATTGTCTTTGCAAAATTTGTCTTGGTATGTTCGTAAATAATTTGAGTTTTTCATTGATGATCAATTGTCTTTTTAGTGTATTATTCCATATTTGATTGTTAAGAGAGTCTAAAATGTTTAAAGCATCATAGTTGCAAATTTTATCAAATCAGGAAGAAGACAACAGTATTATAGAAATATTATATTCAAATGTTGTTTATATAAAAGCTTGATTTGATTTGGCTTGAGGTTAGTGTTTGTTTACCCCACTCTGAAATGTCTGAATTTTGTTTAAGCTAAAGTTAGCTTGTTTGTATGAAACTAGAGTTGATTTTGCTCACGTGCTGGTTTCTTACGACTTATTTATTTGTTGAGCTTCATAAATTAATTCATTTCGTATATTATTAAATTTTGTTACATATCATTTCAAACTTTTGTATAATTTGAGAATGTTAAAGTGTTATTTTAGTTGTGTGTGTTTTTTAGATCAACAACTTACACATTCATCTAATAACTCTTAATTTTACACAATAATTAATTTATACAAACTCATCATATGCTAGACTTGAACCTTTGATCTTAAAGAAAACTTCACTGTTATGAATTTAAATAACTTTATCATTAGACACAATTTCACCCTATTTAACAACCACTAAAATTGAGTAAAACGGCCCGTTCTTTTATCCATGTAACATGTTGCTACTCGAGTTGAAAATGACTCAACATGAGCTTATGTCTTAGGCTCTAATTCGTCCGAAATAAAGTGGAATAGGTTTTTTTTTTCTTTTTTTCGTGCGCTTGCACATGTTTGCATGTATACATAAGTGTGTGTGCGTGTGGTTCACAAGACTATATCTTATTCAAACTTTATTATTATAAGTTGTGCAAAAAAAGAATTTAAATCATACTTCAAAAATATCCGCATCACAATTCATCCACTCTAACTATTATCCAATTCTAATGATTCAATAATAAATCTAAATCTGATGATGAACTTGGGTCATTGATGCGTCACTGGCCCACTCAATTATTTTCATTACTCGAGTACGTAACCTAGGGACACTAGTCTGACACATCCTCAAATGAAAGTTTGTATATCAGTCAGTTATTATCAATCACGAACTTGATATCACACTCAAAAGAAAACCAACCTTAGGCGAGAAAATAAATTAAAACAGAATATAAATTCCAATTAAATCTTAAAATTTATAAAGCAATGTTATAGGGCAAACAAGTTGACTTAATTTACCATCTTATCCATATGTTCTCACTTCAAAACCTAAGGTGCAAATGACTTCATCTTTTTTAGATATTTTCTTTCAATAATTGACATGGCCCATTGGTCATTGATTTATCCTCTAATTCTTCAAAAAGCCAACTCACCAACCCATGACCCACCCTCTCAAACTCTTGAAATGTATAATGATCAAACCACACCATCAAATACCCAAAAACCTCAAGCATTAAACCTTTAACACCAAACCCATATGGCATCCCTCTCAATAAGCCCCTCATTCCACACATTAAGATCAAAGACCATAACTCAAGATGTGGTCAACCCCATGAACCACCGAACAAGACCCACCTTTGTGGTTTGCCAAACCCGGGTCCCGTTCGATCCCCCAACCGATAACGAGAAAGGGGCTAAGGAGAAGAAGCAAAGGTTCATGGAGGTTTTTATGGGTGTAAAGAAGCTTGGGAGAGGGTTTAAAGAAAGTTTGAGCCCAAAACGCAAAGGGGATTGGAAGGATTTGGTACTCATGAGCCTATCATTTGCTATTTATGTTTATATATCTCAAAAGATTGTATGTGCTTATTGTGCATGGATTTCTGTATTTAAGCACCATTGGTAGTTGATTTAGATCCATTATGTAATTGGTACAACTTTTTATGCACAAGATACCATTGTTTAGTCATAAGGTATTATAGAATTTTTGGTGTTTTGTATGTATTTATTTTCATTATGTGCGGTATTGATGATTATAAAATTGGGATCTCTTGTATTTTACTTAATTTTCAAGGTCAAAGAATAAAAAAATGAATATTAAATTAGATCAAACATACCATCTGTCCTACAAAAATGGTATGTTTCATGGGAAATTTATCATTTATCATTTAATAATTTTTATGAAATAAATGAATAAACGAATTACTATATACTTAAAACCTCCCCACAACTTTCTTGAATTGACACTTTAACCCTTAAATTTTTTGTTAAACTTAAAAAAAATGTCTCTTTGACCCATCGAGTTTCTAAAGCATTAAAAAAACTAATATGTTATGTTCTTATTTTTATGCATATGTCGGTATAAGTTCGAGTTCATCTATGTTTTCACGTAAATTTTGTTCGGACACAAGCTGGGTTAAATGTAAAACGCTTTCGTGCCAATTTTTATGTATGCTTTTAGTTGGTTTACGTTTCGACGTAGATTTTATTTGAAAACGAGTGAGGTCATATGTATTATGTTTTCGTTCGATGATACAAATTCGAGTAACTCTATGTTTCAACGTAAATTTAGTTCGAAAACAAGTCGGGACAATTGTAGCATATACTTTATTACTCCACGTACGACACCACTGCAACACTTAGGCATATTTACTAGTTCACCTACAATAAACATCCCTATGTTTGAATGTACACACTTTATATAAAGATTTGGAATGTATATAATCTTTTCTTCTTATTTATGAAAAATATAACATTACAATATTGTCTTGTTTTTTTCTTTTATTTGTTATAGGTCAAATTGACAAAATGAAAAACTAGCTAGATAGCACACGGGATGAAGCGTCAAACTAGTCATCAAACGGCAAACATCCTAAATCACTCTTTAAAAAATAATGTATTATTATCGTAACATTGTAGTATTTTAATCAAAACCAAGTTTTACCCAGCGCGCTTTGCGCAGGAAATCTAGCTTCGTTCTCAACCATCAAAGCGCTATAATGGGGCGTTGAACCTTGAAAAAATTGTAGTTGGAACATTTGTTAAAATAAGAAGCGTCGAGGAACACGAACCCAATTTAGAAACTCACCATGTGTTTGTTATCCTAGCTTTCGTAATTCTTCCATCTTCAAAATGTGAAATGCCCATTTTATTGTGATATCATGTGTATATACATGGAGTTACAGTACTTCAAATGCTTACCAAAATTCCGTCAAACATTCCAGGCATAAAAATTAAGTTATGGTTTTTAGAATCCACAGGGTAAAGATGAAATAGTATTGAAACACTCAATCCTTAAACCTCAATTTAAGCACCTAAATGATAACCATGAGGAAATATGAGAAGCTTGTAAGTATCAACATAAACATATAAACCCACACCTTGAACATATAATTCCATGCAAGAATATAATTTAATGTCCAATACCCCTTATGAAAATTGCTTTTGATATGTATTTACCTTTTAAATGGTTACTTGTGAAATTTAAGTTTAAATCCTTGAACACGACTCTTTTGACAATAAAAAGAGTGTTATGATCCTAGGGGAGGGTTCCTAAGAAAACCAATAATTATATTAAAACCAAAGAAAATCACGAAAATCAATAACATAATTCAAATTTTTTTTGTTTAATTATTAAAATGTTATTTAAGTGTTTGGTACATATATGTTGAGCATACATACGAGAATGAATAAATTTACGTATACGTAACACTATGTCGAATGAAAGATGGTTACGTATACGTAACCTATGTGTGACGTATATGTAAAACCATGCTACGGTTTTCATTTGATCCATACCTTTATTTATTTTACTCACACATATATATAGAGGTCATTGGTAAAAAAATTAAAAATTTTTGTGATCGTTTTCATTGGTTTTCTTTAGTTTTTTCATAAATTTGTGGTTTTTTTAGGATCGCTCATCTAAGAACATAAGTATATAATTCAAATAACTAAACTTAGGTATGTAGGATAAAAAAAGCTCACCAAGTGTTATCATTTAATCTTTTTTAATGGACACCAATGCTTAAAGCTTCTTCTGTTCAATCATGAAAATCACATCTCTAGCTTTAATCATTAAAATTTGAAGAAACCTGAGTATTTTAATCAATGATTTGAAGACCGGATAGGACCGGCCGATCGAACCGGTCCGATTGGGATTCGGAGGGGTGGCCGAACCGGTTCAGGCCAGTTCGTTTTGGAGGGGTCGGACAGGCCGGTTCGTCTCGGACCGGTGGTCGGACCGGATTTTGAATATTTTTTTTTGTTTTTTTGGATTTTAATGGGTAAAAACGAGGGGTTGAACAATGAATCAACATGTTGGACATAAGATTATTGTTAAGTTTATATATAACTATAAAATACACACATAAATTACTTATATTGAATTATACATATAACTATATATATAATATCTTATATATATAATTATGACATCATCCGGTTCTTAAATCCGGTCCGACCGGTCCGACCACCGGACTAGTAAGGCGCCCGGTTCGACGTCCGATCTGATTTTGAAAACATTGATTTTAATTGAGGTTTACGTGATTATAATTATGGACAACTCAAGGAAATAAGAGTTAATTATATTATTGGTCCCTGTGGTATGTTCATATTGCAACATTGATACCAACTTTTAAAAAATTACATCATCGGTCCCAACTGTTTAACAAACCGTAATGCTATTGGTCCTGACACTAACTTCCAAGTGAGTGTGAAAAGACTTTTTTCCCCTTGAATTCAAAGACAAAATATTATGGAATCCATTTTCTATTTAATTAAACAATTAATTATATTAGGAAATAAAATATCAACCACCACCTTCACCAAACCACCACCATCACCGTTGTTTCTGTCGAAAGACCAACCACCTAACCATCCCCGTCACAAAACCACCACCATCACCACTGATATGTTCAAACGCCATCAACTAATCACCACCGTCACCATTGTTTCTATTCAACCACCACACCTAACCACCAACAAACCAACTCCGTCACCACAAAAGAAGCTGCCCACTACCATCACCATAGTCGTTACCGTTGTTATGATGTCCACTACTATCGTGACCTAAATTAACCATTGTGACC
>CM046472.1:8302500-8440000 GCA_025506415.1 Flaveria robusta | reverse complement strand
TTCTTTATGGTTTACTTGTTTTTTTTCTCTCAGTGTTTTTTCTAAGAGTATTAAAATATGTACTACTAGATTATTGTCCCGTGTATTATACGGGTAGCATAAATAAATATTAATTAGTTAGTAACAAAAATTTATAAATTATAAAATAATATTTTGAGATACGATATTATTAAAATTACGTACAAATAAGGACTTTAAATACTAAAACAACACATTTTTTAAACTTTTATTTTTAATTTCTGAAAGTTTTTTTGTTTCAAAACAAAATGTTTTTAAAATGCTATTTTTAAAGTTTTTCTTATAAAAAGTTTGAATATTAATCATTTTTTTTTCATAAAAAAATTTATTTTTTAAAGATACAAGTTTTAAAAATATTTTATATTTTTAAAAAAGTTTAATCTTTCAGTGAAATTTTTTATTTTAAAAATTTGTTTATTTAGGAATTACATTTATAAAATGATTTCTTTTTTTAATTTATAAAAAAATATTTTTAATCTTAAATGAATTAAATAAAATTATTAATAGTTAATACAATTATTAATTAGAAGAGAGAAGCGGAAAAATAAGATTTAGAAACTTTATAATTGTGAAATGTGTCACTAGAAAACATTCTTTTATTAGTATTGATAGATGATAGATTATATATTTTAATTTCAATCACGTCATATTTAAACGTAATTTCTATATTTTTTATACGATATAAAATAGTAAATAGTTTATTATAATATTTATTTTGTTATATAGTTAGTTTCTGTTTTACTCCTTGTGGTTTGACCATTTTAACGGTTTTACCCTAATAGTTTAAAAATATCTAAAACCCTCAGCTCCCTGAAATCACTATTTTTTCTCCAAATTGCTCCCCGCCCCTAACTCCGTTTAATTCTCACGTTAAATGGGACCTAAGTGCCCCTCACATGAGGAACAATTATGTCTTTTTTGTGGGTTTCTTTTAACGTGAGAATTAAACGGAGTTAGGGGCGGAAAGCAATTCGGAGAAAACATTGTGACTTAAGGGAGGGTTTTGGCTATTTTTAGATTATTGGGGTAAAACCGTTAAAATAGCCAAACCACAAGAAACAAAAAGAAAATTAACTGTTTGTTATAATCATAAGTAAATTTCAAAAGTGATGATGATGTGAAAAATTTAAGGATATTTTTGGAATGACTTGAGTTTTTATTTGTTTGAAAAAGTTTGTAGGTGTTATTGATATGTTAGGTGACAACATATGTTTTTAAAACTATACACCGTGCTCTAAGCGTCTTAAATATACAATAACTAGCGTTAAAAACCCGCGTTGCGGCGCTGTCACAAAACCATAAAAAAATTGTCAAAACATTTTTTGCAAACCCTCACATTGAATCTAAGAAAACAATACCCGAACGGCCGAACATCGTCGATGATATTCGAAACTTCACATAAAAGACAAAACTATCAAAAACTCATGCAGTGAGACTGTTGATAATATTTGAAATTTTTATAAAAAAGAAAACGTTAAAAATTCAAGTTGAAGCGTTGGTAAAAACATGCACGTCGCAATAGTATGTAAAAGGCCAGACAATTAGGAATATTAACGTTTATAAAAATTAGCACACACAAATTTGGATTTTATAAAAATCATATTGTAAAAGTTGAAGGATAAAGGAAAAAATAAATTGTAAAAAATCAAAATATTAAATCATCTTTGACGACATCCATGCTTATACATCAATGACTTTACATTATGACGTAAAATTTCATTTCGAATAAAATATAGATAAAAACAAGCATTCCACAATGATATATATTCGAAATTATTAAAGCATTAGTTTTAAAATTAATCAAAAATAAACAAAAAATTGTGAAAAGCAAAACAATAGATGAGTATAAAAAATTATAGATGTAATTAAATATTAGGGGGCTAAAATGTAACTTTTCAGGGGTGAAAATATAAATTAATAAAATATTATTTGCATGACACATACGAAGAGCATCTATATGAATTTAGAAATAAAAAAATTATGCATTAAAAGGTTGTACACCATGCATTAGTGATGTGCTATATGGCTTTTAAAGTACTAGTAATTTCTACTTGGATTTTGAATAATATAAAAATATCAAATATTAATATGTAAACATCTTAAACATAAAGTCGTCATTTCTTCTTCTTTTTTTTCTTTGGCTGTGAAACCCTGAATAGTTTGGTTTCTTCTTACTCAGAATAATAATGAAACAATTATTTTAGGTTAGTTGCTTAAATGTGTGAACATATTTTAATGATAGTTAAATTGACCAAATGAAGTGCTGTCAAGATACGCCACTATAATTAATAATAAAACGACTTATACTTTATTTACTAAAGCAGTTCAAGAAAAAACACACTAATTAAAAAAATTAAACCATCCAAAATATAGTTTGAAAATAATTCTTCAAAAAACAAACACAAAAAGATGAGAAGAAAATCTTTCAACTGTTATAACCCCCGTTGACCGTTGCATAGCACAGGTCGTACTCACTAGTTTAATGTTATGGTTACAAGATCATAAAATATATTTGTAAAACTCCTTGTGAGACATTTTATTTCTTTAGATGGAGACAGAAACTAACATTAAACACTCCAACTTCGAACTTCAAAACTTTAATCTCAGTTAATGAGTTGCAAGAAGTAACCTCTAGATAAACTCTTGTATGGAGCTTTCAAGGAAGTATGAAATACCAAATAGTGAATGTATTACCACACTACAAGGGTGGTGGTGTGTTTTGTACACACGGCATCGATCTTTGATATTATTCAATGGACCATATCTTGGACCACCTGCCAAACAACATATAATTGGTGAGGGGCTTTTTGTTGTCTTGTCTTGCATTTTGTGGGTGGTTCTTTTGACTTGACTTAAAACCAAATGTTCTTAGAGTTAACTTTGAGTGGTATTTAAAACGTATGATATTGTATTATAACACCATAAAAGTTGAAAATAAAAAATTGGTCATTTATGCATCATCTATTAGCGCATGCAGGGTGGTTCATATGGAGAAGTGTGTAAAATCTAGCATCTGGTGTGAACATTGTACTGCTTGAAATTAGGGAAAAGAAAGTCTCAAAAACCAGAAACAATAACTTGACACCACCGATCCCATTTCTCCTATTCTGGACCGTTTTCAAATGGTCATTAGATGGTTATTAAAAAAATTAATTTAGTTTACTAACCCTTTATAATTTATATGCAACACAATTTAACTATACTTCATGCACTTTATTTCTATCATCCTAACTCTACACCTTCTACACTTATTTTTTTCAAATCTCTCTCATTTTATAAAACAAAATAGATCCGTTGTAATATTGACTTTATGACTCGTCAAATTCCGAAGATAAAAATTTGGAGATAAGTAAATGTAACTTTGAGTTTTTAACTATCGTGGTTTCTTATTCATTGGATGGCGTTCAAGACACCGTCTCATCCTTAAGAAGGTTTTCTTTTTTTTTTAATTATTTTATTTTTGTTATAATAAACTGTTGGTTTTTATTTATTTTAAAAGTATAGTATTTTTCTTTATAATAAAATGTTGTTTTTTATTATAGTTATGTTTCATTTTTAAGGTATGTGAATAGAGAGAACTATGAATAATCTCATAATCAATTAGTGACACAAAACTTTATACGCCAAGATGTTTCGAAGAATGTTTCGAATGGACAATGACCATTTCTATTGTTCATCCGTCACATGGAGAGGATCAATTTTGATGCATAGGTTGTCAGAGTTTTTACTCACTTCAAAAGTACAACTCCGTAATATGATAATAGCATATAGGGTTGTTCCTAATGTGCTTGATGAATACTATAATATGTCTAAGAGAATATTACGTGAATGCTTTCAACACTTTTATGATGATGTTATTAGTTTGTTTTCAAAAGAATATCTTTGTAAACCGACTTACAATGACATTTAACTTTTATACACCTCACATGAACAATGATATGATTTTCTTGGGATGTTAGGGAGCCTAGATTGTATACATTTGGATTGGAGAATTGTCGAATGGAATGGTGAGGATATTACAAGAGGGTTAATCTGAAGCAACAGACGCTGACGCTTGAAGTCGTAGCGTGTCAGGATTTATGGATTTAGCATGCCTTTTCTGGGACACCCGAATCCAACAATGACATCAACATCTTTAACCAATCGTATTTGTTCAATGATATTATAAGTGAACCTCCTCGAAATGTCATTTTATGGTAATGGAGTTCAATATAGATTTGGATATTTTTTCGTCTATAGGATATACCTAAATTGGACAACCATCGTTAAAGCATTATCGTATCCACTTAAAAACGATTTAAAACGACGACGATTCAAGAAAATGCAAGAAACAACAAGAAAGAATGTTGAATGGGCTTTTGGGGCTCTAAAAGGTAAGTGACGCATACCTTAACAACACACAAAGCAACTTCATCCTTGAAGATTTAGAAAAATCATGTATACGTGCATTATTCGTACACAATATGATTTTGAATTAGGATGGTGTGACGATATCTCATGATAACATAGAGGATCCTCCAAATGATGAAGCAGTATCACATGATATTCTTACACGTTGACGATTAAGCACAATCCACGATAACCCTCAAGTGGATCTTATCTAGTGTTTGAAATATTTTGTGTCGATTGAACTGATTGAACCACTAGTTTTATTATTAGTTAACAAAAATTGTCTTTTATTTCATAATTTAGGTAATTTTACTTTTTTCTTTATTATTATAATTATCTGTAATTCAATATAATTATCTAACATGAAATATAATTAGAATTTTAAAAAATAAATTAATTTGGTAAAAATAAGCAAAATTAAGAAAAAACTAGGACTCCACCTTTCAAATTGATAAAAGTTAGTGAAAACTAAAAAAAAAAAAAAATTGATGTAATACTGATGTGTTATCTGGAGAAAATTCTTTTTGACAATAAACTTGAGATGAGAAAACTATGTTATTGATAAATCTAAAACAAGATTTTAATATATTATTACAAAAATTATCCTTAAATGTCCAACAAGTTAGGAAAGACAACAAATTTGGCTTTCTTGTTTTTTTAAGTTGATCTTTTCAATAAACGTAAACTTGAATATATTCTAATTTATGTTCATACTAAGAAAACAAGTTTAGAATTTTTGAGGCCGTTTGGTTCGCAAAATATTTTACAAAGAAATGGATTTGGAATTGAAAATGGAAATGGAAATGAAAATTGAATTGGAATTGGCATTGGAATTGGAATTAGAATTGAAATCGGAATTGGAATCGAAATCTTGTTAAAATTGATAATGTGTTTGGTTGGATAATTTTTAGTGGAATTGAAATATTAATTTTGAAAATTACATTGAATTGTTAAATATTTCATGAGTAAGTGAAATGAATGTGAATTACAATGAATGAGAGAAAAGTTTCCAATTCTAATTTTATCCATTGACCCCATCGACACATGAAGTGCCGGTGGGGAACCCCATCGACACTTGCAAATGAGATATATATAATTATATTACTATAAATTAACATTTGAATCAATTACATGGTTGGTCTTTGTGGTTTGCTTATTTTGTATGATTGATCTCAATTTTTGAAAAATTACATTATTGCTTTCAATTGTTTGTCAAACCGTAACATACTTGGTTACTGGAGTGGATGAACGTTAGTTTTTCGAGTTAAATGCGTGTGAAATGATTTTATTACTTCTGAACAAAAAGATAAAATACACACACTAAAAATACAAAACATCTGTATTATAATTATATATTTGTAACTAGCTTTATTAAACCCGTGCATTACACGGGCTGAATAAATATACTTATAAATATAATTAAAATTTATTAATTATAAAACAAAATTTTAAGATAGTAAATGAATTTTATTTTCCTTATTATAAATATAATAAAAAATTTTGTTTCAAAATAGACGTTTTAAAAAATATCATTTTAAAAGCCTTCTTATTATAACTATCAATATTAATTGTTTTTTGTTATAAAATATTTACTTTTTAAAAACATTAATTTTAAAATATTTCATATTATTAACAAAGTTTAATGTTTTAAAAAAATTTTATTTTATAAGATTTGTTTCCTTAGAAATAACATTATTAAAAAGTTCTTTTTCTTAGTTTATTAACAAACTATTTTAATTTTTAAAAAGAATTAAATAATATTATTAGTAATTAATGTGAATATTTAATAGGTGAGAGAAACGGAAAAAATTTGGTGAGAAAAAATTGATGTTGACACGTGTCACACCTAGTTACTTATTTATTAAAGTAGAAAGATAAATATATGTATACATACACCAACATCATCAATATCTAAGATCACCATCTTCTCCTTGCATAACACACACACACCCCACCATCGTCTCCATGCCTACAACCAAGTCCAATGCAGACAACCTTTCCCAAGACACCGTCACCAACAACCTCCATCATAACCGCTCGAGACAAACTCCATCACAACTGCTATGGTAACAAATATTTGTAAAAACCCTAAATCCATCATTCTCCTACGCGCCGGATTCATCACACTCCAACGACAATCTGGATCTGACGGCAACCTCCATTACAACCTCTGACCCAGATCAGATTAAACCATGGATCCATCGGCTGTAACTACTATGGTGATTCGATGGTGGATTGGGGGTGTTGGTAAGAAGCGACCGTGATGTTTGTGGTGATCTTGTCACGGTTATGATGGTGGTAGTGTTGGTGGTTAAGTGATGATGATGTTGGTGGTGGTGATGGTGATGTTGGTGGTGGTGATGGTGATGTTGATAGTGATGGTGACGGTGGTGATGGTTAAGTATTGGTGGTTGTTAAGTGGTGGTGGTGATAATGGTTGTGGTGATGGTGGTGGTAGTTAGGAGACGGTTATGATTATGGTGATGATAGTGGTGATATGGTGGTTGATGTAGTAGGCGATGGAAATGATGGTGGTTAGGAGATGGTTTGGTTATGATGATGACGTTGGTGCTATGGTGATTGAGGTTGTGACCCTTTAGCCTAAAGGGCAAGTTACCATGCGAATAAATGGGTCGGAAAACATGAATGACATGATTTAAAATAGGAAATTTCTAAAGGACTTAGGATTATGGGACCATAGCAGACCGCTATGGGTTTTATGTGTCAGCCATAACTATCCACCATGGAGTAGGGTTCAAGGTCCAATACAAGGGTCTCATAATGGACCTCTAAGGATATGAGTAACGATCCGCTGAGGGTGTAACTGACTGCTAAGGTCAGACATAACGGTTTGAAAGGAAGATTTGATTTCAAGATGAAAATATTACATTTAACAGATGCGAATATGCATTTTAAGGTGATAGTGAACTGCCAAGGCGGGGATAGTAGTCCGCGAATGGGTCCCTATCAGGAAAACTCGATATAAAAGCCCCAAAAATCCGATTTCCCACATTTCCATCCTCTCTCATCTCGATACTCTCTCTCCCTCTACCCGAATAAGTAAGATCTTCATGTAGAAGATAGTGACTAGATTAAATCTTCCTGGAGCAGCATACTTGATTTATGTTTATGTGATTTGAATGCATCGAATGCGAGGATTTGTGTAAACGCTATTTAGTTTTAATTCAGTCAAGTTTTTGTGGTTCTTGATTTTAAGTCTTGCATTGTATTTTGGTTGGTATTGTGATACAATTGGTCACGCCTCTGGTTTGGGGTGTGACAAAGGTGGTGGTTTAGGTGGATCTTGAAGAAGAAGGCAAGGAAGGGGAAGAAAAGCGAGTGGGGTGGGGTACGGTAGAATGGGTCCACTTCTATTATATATATAATAACTAAAAACTTATTATTTTTTAGATACAAATGGTGTTTTTGTCATTTTACATAGACTTAACTAAAAAAATTATTAACCATCTACTCTACGGATCAACTTTGTTATGGTTTGACAAACAGTTAGGATTAGTGATGTAATTTTTCAAAGGTTAAGAAAAATATTATAATATGAGCAAATCACAAGTACCAACCATGTAGTTAACTCTTAACATTTCCATTCATAAGAATATAACTCCGAATATATATTCGATAAAACATATGTATTATATAAAAACTATTATAACACCTTGTGTATTACATGAGATAGATAACTAAAATAATAAATAGTTTCTAATAAAATTTAAAATTATAAAATGATATTTTAGAACAGAAATGATTAGTTACGTATCTGTAGAAAAACAACAATAATATTATTTTAAACTATCTATTATCATTTATTAAAAGAAAAAGAGATGCGAGAATATAAAAATGAGAAAACATAATATGCTGACATGTGTCATCTTAAAACTTTTTTTTTATCTAATATTATCTTATATTACTACTATAATAAAATTATAACTAGAGGGGATACGTGTCAACACCATATTATTTTTCATCAAATATTTTTGTTTATCCTCTTCTATTAAATAATCACATTAATTACTTATAATACTATTTAATTTTTTTAAATAATTTTTTAATAAATTAAAAAATAGATCTTTTTTTTAATGTTATTCCTAAAGAAGTAAATTTTTATAAAATAAATATTTTTTCTAAAATAATAACTTCTTAAAAATAAACATTTTATAATTGATGTGTTTAGAAAGTAAAAATTTAAAAATGAAAAATAATTAAAATTGAGAGTTATAATAAAAAAGTTTTTAAAGATGATATTTTTTTTAAATGTTTGTTTTGAAAAATTTATTTATAATAAGAAAAATTTTAATCATATCGTAATTGAGAATATCATATTATAATTAATAAACTTCAATATATTTAATATTTTATTTATTTAAACACTGTAATACACGAGTTTTGTAAAACTAGTTTTATATCATAGATTTACCGAACTAATTAGAGTTATGCTTCATGGATAAGTTAAAACAAACCCTACCATGATAAGCTGTTTTATAAATAGCATAAGAATATACTTTTAATATTCTTTTTGAACGGGAAATGTATGACTCTCTTTCAAAGGTTAGGTTTTATGTTATTTGGATCAAATTATTTGTGTTCAAACCGAGACCGAACCCCCAACATAATCAGAAGAAAACTCAAAATTGAAAAAAAAACATTTGAGTTAACCCTAAGCATTAATGACATAGAGTTTTTCTTTGAAAAAAGTGTACTTGGTAATTGACTAAACTCTTGCTTTGTGTAGGGTTCGAAAGGGGCCGGATCATTTGACGAATTTAATGTACATAAGCTTACCATAAAATGTGAAGGAGATTGCTCCCTTAAAAGTGTTAGATAAAATCCAAAATTGTACGTTTTGACAACATTTTTTAAAAGATAGACTAAAACTAATAATTTTTACACAAAGTTATGACTACATCTAATGATATTTTTTTCTCGCCAATCCTACTTCTCTTATAATCTCATTTTCCTTGGTTAATAATATCAATAAATTCATTAAGCTAGGAATTTTAGGCAATCTGAAAAGGAAATCACCTTCCAACAGAATCTAGATGTTTCCTTGGAGCAATGATCACTACAAATAAAGGAAAAAAAGCTGTTGGACAAACAAATGGACCATTGTGATTACACCCATACCTAGGATTAAGTTTTAATAGAAATCAAATACTAATATGCCTTCTAGCTACTTGCTAGCAAGGTTGTCAATGGAGTTTTTGCTTTTCAAAAAAAAAAAAAAAATTAGATTTTAAAGTCTATTAAAATCAGAAGTTAAAATTCCTAATTTCTTGAATTATTTATAAATAAACAAAACGTAATCAAGTATACACCAAATTATTTCAAGTAAAATTGTTATATCAACTAAACTTGATTAACCTAGGGTAGATTTCTACGAAGTGTAGCATTGTGGAGTATTTTGTAACGTAACTATGAAGTTAAGACAACTAATAGCATTTGAGTCCACAAACATCTTCATCCAAGTTAGGTAACGCTCAATAAAACAAATTTTATATTAATATTTATTAACTTATAACTTAAAAAATATTATATTGGAATATATTTATTATAGTTAATTACATTACTATTAAAAAAATCTATTGTAATTAGTTACAACACTACTTTGTCAAACTATAAGGATATTTGGATGTTGTATATGAAGTGTTTATTGTAACTTCATAATTTATATTTAAATCCTTATTTACTTAACTTTTCGATACACTGAAAATTTTATTTGTAATTCAAATTATTGCAAACAAATTGATTTTTTTTAACATTTAATTATTTTAGATTTACAAAATTTTAAAAATCCAAGTTTGAACTAGATCTGATATAATACCGATACTGTAAAAGCTAGACTGACAATTAAACCGGTCTTTTATCATTTCATTTTCCGGATCAATCTCAAAAGTTGAATAACATTGTAATCAACATAAAATTTATAAAATGAAAAAAAGGAAATCTAAAAGATAAACATTATTAATTTAAACTAAATTTGATAAATTGAGAGTAAACAAAACTAAAATTGAAAATTGAAAATCAAATTTTCAATAGAAACTAACTAACATGTTTGATTGTAGATTTTGAAATATGTAAACGCATATGTAACTATGTTGACTTTATGCTTATATTCTCAATCTTTCATCTATCTTTCATATTTCAACCATCCACTATGAATGGTTATAATTACCATTGCATAACATGTAAAGCAACGTAATGTAGAACGGAAGTATAAGAAGGAAGGAAAAAAAATACATTTGTCAAAGGAAAAATATTATATCAAGCTCATATTTATACGAAAAAATCTAAATTCGCTTGGTATTATTATATCATAGGAGATCTATATCTAAATAGACATGTCGATTAGTGCATTTCGTGATTCAAGACATTTTAACTATCAAATCAGATACAACCAAAATAATGAAGTTAGTGGAAAAATTGGTAAAAATTCGATATCATGCGTCCATATGATAAAGTTTTGGTATGAGAGTTGGTCGACCCGCCTATAGTTGTATCTTATGGTGTTCGACCAGTTAGTCGTTTTAGTCTACTTTAACAAATCTGTAACTCCAGATAGATCAAAAGTTGGGTTTATTTTAAGTTGCTTACTTAGCCCACTAGTATTATCTCGTTCCCCCAAATACTAATCAGCCTATTCTTAGAATAAATTTTACCTTAGCCAGTACTAAAACTTACACCCTTTTGATCATTTTTGGACTCATTTTTTACCATTAAATCCAACCCCCACCCCCAACAATTATAATAATTTGAAAACTAATTACGAAACCATAAAAGGTCCCACATCATGATTTCAATTATCCCTTGAATTCCACTTATATATTATGATTAAATGTGACCATGTGAGTCATCCAACAAAATAACATAAACCACTTGCAATTACGTGGCGGTCATTTGTTGTCCGATGAAACTTGTGTCATACGACATTGACGAGGATTGCTTATTTATTAGTTTTAAATTTTAATCATTAACCCATTCACTTTCATAGATAAGTTGGACTTTTACAAAGTGTCAATTATTTTTATAAAAAGTCCTCTACAATACTTGGCAATAATCTATGAGATTAAGAGTGTTGAGTTCCCTCTAAATGAATGGATTATGTATTACTAAATGTTTATTACAAGTGCTTTTAGAAGAATAATTATAAGACTGATATATATTATAAAACGTTTACACTTAAAGAACTTTCAGATTTCATCAATCTTTTTTCTTTAAAAAAGACAAACTAATTTACCAAGATATGTAGGTTAAAATACATACAAATCATTATGTACGTGTTTTTGATAACTCATAAAGATCACAAAATATTAACGTAGGCTTTTTCAAACCAAACAATTTATAAAAGAAAAGTTGGGTGATTCATGTCTTAGTTAAAAATTTTAAATTCTTTCAGGTTTTAGTTGTAATTTTTAAAATTTTTTAATGTAACATTTTATATTATTCTTCAAAAATAATAATATAATTTTATAATATTAATTTTATATATCCAACCCGTGTAATGCATGGGTTGTTAAAACTAGTTTCATATATATCCCTACAAACTTTCAAAATATCATATATACTCAAACAAAATTTAAAATATCATATATACCATCAAATTTTTTTTAAATATCATATATATCCCAAAAAAGAAATTCAAATACCACATATACCCGAACCAACATATAATATCATATATACCCCTAGAAAACATCTTAAAATCATAAGTACCCATAGATAACTTTTTAAAATTCATATATGCTCAAAGCAAATTTAAAATATATAAATACCACTAGAATCTTGCTGATATTAGATGTATCCGAATTAAATCAAAATATCATACATACCTTTTTTTAGTAATTAAAATATTATATTTTTAATTATATTTTAATTTATTTTATTAAAAGATTAATAATAACGATTCAATCTTTTTTTTAATAAATGCATCTAATTTCAATATACTACATTTATTTTATTATTAATTATTAAAATACTGTTGCTGTATATTATTTTTTTATTTGTGATGGTTATGATAACAATCATAACCTTTTAGTAAATATTATTATTTTTTAATCTATTATCAATAACCGAATTAATAATCCTAAAGAATATATTTACCATAAGATTACTTATTTTTATATTAAACTATCATGTTTTATTTTGAAATTTTACTTAATTTTTTAAATTATAGTAATTAAAATTTTATTTATGAAATTTAAGAATTTTTGAAAGTAAATAAATTTAATATTTTAAAATAAACTTTTGGTTTCATACGGACCTCATAAATATGTAAGTTTTTGGGTATAAATATGAAAAACAAATGCCAAGTATGAAAGAAGTTTTGAGAAAATAATAAGTAGAATGACATATTCTTAACTTACATAATAAAAATATGATATTTTATTTTATATAAAAAGAGTATATATGAAATTGTAAATTTGGTTTGGACATATATGATGTTTAAAAAATTTTCTAAGAGTATATATGATATATAGAAAATTTTTAAGGGTATATAGGATATTTCAGTTAGACTGGGCATACATAATATTTAGAAAGTTTTCTAAGACTACATATGATATTTATTAAGCTTTCTATATGTATATGTTATATTTTAATTTTGTTTAGGTAAATATGATATTTTAAAAGTTTGTAAGGATATATATGAAATTTTCTCTTTTCATGAATACACTACTACTTAGTTCCATTAATCATATGCTAGATATATCATGTTAACTAAATTGCAAATTGTGCTAAGTTTGTAATTTCACAACTAGTAATCTTGTCTCACAGCAAAAGGATTGTAGCTTAGCCGTACCAAAAGATTCTATCATCAATTGATTAAAGGTTCAAGTATTATGATAAATAAAATGTATAGATTTAGAAATAGGATTAGGCGTACTAGAAAGTAGTCTTGCCAAACACCCATAGGTTAAAATATAAGAAATTGTTCAAATAAAAAGGGTAATACATTTATATAGTATAAGAAGTAATCTCAAGCATCAATGTTTTTAATTAATGACTGAGATAAAATTGTAGAAAATAAGTTTGTTAAAGGGGTACTTAGGATAACCATTTTTGCTGACTTTTTTTAAAAGTTTCTTTATTTTTAAAACATTTATAACTTTTATATATGGCATTACTTTTTATAGAAAAATACACCATAAAAACCGGGCGTTTTTTATTTTTAAAATGAATACAATATCGTTATATGGAATGATATCAATTTTTTATGATTTTACGCTCATATGAAATATGCTCTTAATTGTGTATTTTGTACAGTTTATTTTGTACTTTTGTTAATTATTGTCTTTTTTCATAACACTATTATGTTTTTTTTTAAATAATAAAAAGCCTAAACTCTTTCTTAGGTTTTTTGGATGAAAAACTCATTTTACTACAACTTCACTCTAATATATAATGTGGAGTATGTTATGTTGTGAAATTGGTCTGAAAAAGAGACGACACAAATTGTGTGACGATTCCTTAAGAGTATAGTCTTAGATCTAATTACATATGTATAATGTTATTGTACGTGTGCAAGTAATTCATAGTTTTATTAACTTATGCTATGTACACCACTTGGATATTTAGATCTATCTAATATAGACGTTTGTGAGTATGTTCATGTGCCGAGTGCACCATTAAATTATTATAAGTTTTATTTGGCATTGCAAAGCGAAAACTAGAGCATTTGTTAAAGATTTAATATTATGTTGCCGGAGTTTCAAATTAAGTATTGTTAGTGGTTTGTATGCACTCAAATGGAACTTTCTCTTGATGACATAAGGCATACAACATAAGATAAAACTTTAGTTTGATATATAATAAAACCGTTTGCATTTGTGTTGGAACTTTTGCCTTTGTTAGTGATCACCCTGCAATTTAAATCATTAGTGGTAATTGTCTAAATAATAAGTTTTTCCAAAATTTAGCAAAGTCATAGGCACAATTGTAATTTTCTGTTAACTTACTGATCTTTAGTGACAACTAGTCATAATTGATCCTATTGTTATCTTATCACTGATGATGTTTAAGCATTAGTAGCACCTTAATTGGTCCTTTCAACAATGCATATTCACATTCAATCATTTCAGAGCACCTTAATCGCATCATGCAAGATTAGACAAGCCCTAACCGTGAGTCTTATACAATATATAAAAGCAACTAGCAGTTTTTAATGACAAACCTAATGCTATCTTCATCAATGCCACAATAGCCAACAAATAGGTCCATAATTAGGACTTAAAGATTCGCTATACTCTAAAATTTGATGACAAAGTAGATATTGTTGGATTGAAGTGTATCGGTTCGATTAGTCGACATTATTAGATGAGTTATGATCCGTAAGAGTTGTATCTTGAGAAACGAACATCAAAGCCCACTTAATTTGATTAACTGTCATTTACAAACTTTTCTGGTTTTAATAATTTATGATAGTTATAAATTATTTGATTAAACGTTTATATATTAAATGTTAAACGTGTCGGTTTTGGATTAAAAGGTGGGCCAAGATTGGCCGGGCCCGGGACTTGCTGCAGATTAATTAGTTTAGATAAGCTTATTAGAACCATAATCACATCTACTCACAACCTCTTAGCGGCTAATCCCAAAGAGGGATCTTTCCTTCGATCTCAGTTGCAAACCTCAAGATTATCACCACCACCGTTAGCTTCAAACCACTAGCCACCACAACCTTCAGACTATTGTTGTCACACCTCAACCACAGCGGTTTTCCGCGGGGTGTGATCATCATACAAACCATAGTCATTGATCGACCACTACATGAATTGATAAAAGCATACGTTGCAAACACGTTTAAAAATACATAATTGTTTTCAGAGTTACATAGCGGAAGTAGTAGCAAAATGTAAATTGTTTTCAAAGACAATTTAAAATAATGTCCCAAAAACATGCGTGATCCTAGAATGCAATAAGTTCCAAACAAGCCTATCCTCGTGAAAACCTTAATTTCCTGAGAAAACATGCATGAAATATGTCAATATAAAGTTGGTGAGTTCACAGGTTTTAAGTAACAATAAACAGTGTAATGGACCACAAGTCTTTCCATGATTTTATTGTCGATTATACAATACTATAATATTATATAAGCACCGCACCGAAGCTAGACTGTAAATGTAATAGATTGCCCCTACCCCGTGCCTACCGTAAGCACAGGGGTGAACAGGCTAATAGTGCACCCGTTTAAACCTCCAGTCAAGGTTAGGGTAATTAACCCGGGTGGGGGTAGTCAAACCCAATAGTACTATCCATGATTATCTCGCTTTAGGAAATAAACTAACGGTACGATAACAGGGGACTTTATACGGTAAGTAAACAACTTATATAACATGTGAAATCATTGACAAGTAATTGTGTCCATGAAAATAGTAATTTGCATGTAATCTCCCTCAAAATGAACATAAGTAAAAATGGGGCCGTGAAACTCACCTGATAGTGGGTAATCGGGTATGTAAACTGATGAGAATCTAAAATGCTCGAGAAACCGACCTAAGTTCGCCCTAGAATAAATAAGGCAACTTATGTATAAGTAATTGATCCTACAAGTAATGTGAGAATGTAATTATTTCATCCATATAACTTGGTAACAATGTGTTTGACTAAACGACCCGTTGATGACACATGCTAGATATTTGTAAAATATATATCAACTCATAAAAATAATTATTTAATTATTTTCTTAATGGAATTTGTTCTTTTATTTTATTTAGCTTTTGAGAACTTTAGCACATATTAAATTAGGGTTTCTTCATTCAAGAAATTTTATCGTATTATTAGTTTTGTTCTCTTAAATGAAATACTTAACTAATTTAGTCATTTTACCAACTTGTGTTAACTTATCATTTTAGGTGCCTTAACAGTTGAAGGAAAACCAAAGTTTTTTGAAGGAAAGTCCCTGACACGGGCATGTAGGCACCCCTACATGGCCATGTCGCTGTGCAGTATGATAATTCTCATGTCAAAATAAATCAAGTCATATGTCATCTACTACTCATTTTTAACACACTTTTTAAAATACATAATATCCAAAGTCATAAAGTCCATGATTATTTATTTAAAGTCTCATGTTTATATTTTTAACCATACTTGTAAACTTGATCAACTTATCATTTATTAATAACCCAACTTTTGTAATATTACATTACAACTTACTAACCAAATATAACCTGGAAATTATATGTAAGTATTCCTAATAATACTTGTAGATAACTAAAATTTTATAAACATAAAGTAATCCTTGTAAAGTTTTCTTGAGTTTTAACAAACCTTTATAACTTTTTATAAAATTACCATCTAGTAACTTGGTCAAGCATGAACCTATGAACATTTACTTTTAAAAAAAACAAAAGTCATTATTTAGTTCATGTTAAAATGTAGTGTGTGAAATATTATCCTTGAAACTTATTGTTTGTAAAAACATCATGTTTAACCAAAATATCTTTTATGGATGAAGATGGTTACTTGTGTACTAGTAGGTGGATGAACATGATAAAATGAAAAATATTTAAACAAGAAGAGAGTGTTCTCACTAAATAAGCCAAGAAAGATGGAAGTGATGTTGTAGAATGCTTGAAAGATTCAAAAATTACTTGGTCTTCACCCAAAGCACTTGAAACACTTAGATTTATAGAAAATGAGTTGGGAATATAATGAGATGGTGGAAATGGGGTCTTGGCCAAAATTTTAAAGGGAAGGGGAAGGGAGGAGAGTGTGTTGGGTAGTGGTGGTGATTTGTGTGGTTACTTGTATAAATAATCCTTCATGACTTGGTAAATCAAATCATGTAGGGTCATTGGTGAAATTCTTGGAGGAAGACATTCTAAATTAGGTAGTTAGACATGTTGCTTTGATCACAACCTTTTTCTTATCACAAAAATGGTAAATCTCAAAGTTTACAAAAGGTAAAATGGTCTTGGATGTATTTGACAAGAAAAGAAGAAAAGGAAAGGAGAGAGTGTGGGGGGGGGGGGGTAGGAGGGGACGGCCAAAGAGGGGTGAGGGTTGGGTTCATTTTCAACTTTTGTATAGTATGGGGTGTTTGGGGGAATTTGTTGCACTGTAGATACTTTTACATATTTTTATATTTTTACTTTTTACTTTTTAAAATATATAAAATATTATAAGAAATCATATATTTTAATATTGATGATATGTTACTAATAACTCGTATATCTAGCAGTTGCGTTAAAAATATTTGTTCCGGGTAAAACATCAATTTACGCATTAAGGTTTATTTTGAATTCAAGCTTTTCTAATGTATTTTATTTGAAATCTAAATTACTTTAAAACACTTTAAATTATATATATTAATTATCACCAACATTCGTGTGTGCTGATTGTATCGCGTGTAAAAATGGTAATTACATCGAATTACCGATGCATGAAATGTTATGCGTGAAATTTTGCAATGCATGAAATGACTTCAATAAATAAAATTCAATTGAAAATCAAGTATGATATATGTAATTATGATCAACTAGGGGCCGGGTATTGACCTGAAATTACCAGTTGTCACAGTTGCCGACCACCCGCTTCTCGGTTCTCGTTGTAATCATGACACCCCAAACCTAAGAACCCTTTCACAATATGGCCGATGCTCGTAGGACTTGGGAAAAATTAAAGAAGAATGTTAAAGAGGTAGCCTGATTTATGTTATCCACCATCAGTTACAAGTCTTAAGTAATAATATTGGTGACAAACCACCACTCAGATACAACAAAAGTGAATGAATAAGATGTATGAAAATAAAACACAACTTCTTATTTGTACTCTTTTCTCTTGATATTCTCTCTTCAAATGATGTTTGAATATTATGAAATTAGAGAAAGATATAAGAATATTAGATAGTGTTCAGCAAAAGTATGAGAATAAAAGGTGTGGGAGGCTTTTATTTGTAACCACAATACGAGAAAATTCCAGAGGTCTATGCCCATTTGACCGTCCTTAGAGGCAGTTGCTTCATTGACCACTAGGGTTATAAACAAATTGAATATTAAGCGAACAGTTCGTGAATCGTTTGGTGGGAAGTTCGTTTATGTTTATTTGTTTAATAAATGAACGAACACAAACAAGAAAATTCATTTTGTTTAGTTAAACGAACGAACATGAATAGAGCATGCGTTCATGCATTTATGTTTGTGAGCCTGCCTTCATGCATTTATGTTCATGAACGTTCGATAATTTGTTCGTTAATGTTCGATAATCTATTTTTTAACGTTTGTTTATTTAAAAGTTATGTTTGATATAATTATGTAAAGTACTTATTTATCTTTAATGGATATTATATAATGTTTGTGATTTTAATTATAGAATCAATATATGATGGTTTGTATTTGTTTGTTTTAAAAAAATTTCATTTGTGTTCGCTAATGTTCATCGTATTTGTGTGCATACCTTTACCTATAAAAGAAAATTACTCAAATAATATTAATTGTATGACCCATGTTATTTAAAATTAACCAAACAAAAACAATACCAAACAATTACCCGACCCACTAGTCACCCCCTTCAGCCTTGCTTTCCGACAACCCTCCGACCACTATTCCGATGGCTGTCACCATCACCATAACACCACCATCATCGTCACCTCTCTACACCATCACACCCTAAGCTATTTTTCTCCACAACCATCACCAGCACCATCCCACCCTTTTTGTCTAAAACCACCGGACTTTGTCGCATCCCCCACAAAACCCTCTGATTTGACTTGAAACAATCACCATCAGTGCATATCCTGTCAATCTGATCTAAAATTGTCAGATCTAAAACCAAAATACGTATTGCCATGGTAGATCTTGTTTTTTCAATGTTAAAAATGGGTTTTTTGGTGATGATTGCTACTGGTAGTGGTGGTAATTATGAGAGGTGAGGATGGAACTTACAATATGTGCAAACCCTATGGAGTGTGATGCAGACCGAAAACAAGATAAGCAATTGAACTTGTTGATTCACAAAGAATACCAAGAACAATTCTTCTAACTATCGATAATTCACAAGGAATATCGATAATCAGGAATTCCACACATTAACACACACTTGTGATAGGGGAAAAATGATTTTTATGAATTCCAAAATTGATCATATCCCAAGATTTACATAAATATAAAATGAAAGACAAAATTCAAATGGGGCTCAAAACATAAACGAACCAAGAACTAAGCCAAAAAACAAAGTCTAACAAAAACTAAAAATAACATAAAAAGTTAAAATACTCATAGAATAAGGGCTTTTTTGGATCGGAACAAGAAACGTGCTCTTCGATCCGACGGTTGTTTTGACTGGTCATACACCTAAAACGAAAACTTCTAGCCCAAGTTATATCCATTTTAGTAAAGCCCCCTTGAACAAACGATCCTGAGTCTACAAATACGAAATAGTTTGCTCCTCCACACTTTAACATGCACAGACTATGTGTAATTTACTCAAAATATAAGGTAGCGTAATTTTAGTTTTAAAGTATTTTTCCAATAGCAATATACTTTTAGTTACTTTTGAATCTTAATCTTAGTTGACATGTTTAATGTTAGTTAGACCATTATATTATATATGTTATATATACTTTATTATTATATTTTATGAAATTTGCAAATTGCATAGATGCAAATATTAAAGTTAATTGAAAGTGATGATGGAGGGAGAAAAATAAAAAAATAGAAATTACGTGACATTTAGTTATTTATTATATAATATAGATATAAATATTCATATTGTGTCTTACGATTTGTGTTAAAATGATTCTATATTTGCGTGTATTATATATTAGCTCTAATAAACCCGTGTACTACACGACTTGAATAATAAAATATTAAATATAATAGAAATTTATTAAGTATAAAAAGATATTACAAGACAAAATATTATTAAAATTATGTATGATTAAGAACTATAAGTAATAAGATAATAATATCAACCTTTTAAACTTTTGTTTTTAAACTTTTTTTTAAAACAATTAAACATTTTGTTTCAAAACAAACCGTATTAAAATACGTCATTGTTAAAAATTCCTTATTAGAACTCCCAATTTTAATTTTTTTTAGTTTATAAAAAACTTACTTTTTTAAAAACACCAATTTTAAAATATTTTATATTTTTGCAAAAGTTTGATGTTTTAGAAAAAAATCTTATTATATAAAAGCTGGTTTTTTTAGAAAGAATATAAATAAAAGTATATTTTTTATAATTTATTAAAGAACTACTTTTAATCTAAAAAAGAGTTAAATAATATTATTAGTAATTAAGATAATTATTTAAGAGCAGAGAGAAGCGAGAAAAATTTATAATAAGAATAAATGTGGTGTTGTCACGTGTTATTTTTAGTTATTTTTTTTTATTAAAATTGAAAGAAGAAAGATGTGAGAGTGTATAATTTAGCTTAAGTGTGTATAATTTGGCTAAAACAATGATTGGGGAATTATAAAGGAAAAGTAAATCGAAAATAATGGAGCCTTTAAAAAAAAGATGAAAATAATGGAGAATACCAGCTGTTACAAGGTGGTGTGAGAATAAAGTCTTATCATCTCCCACTATCTACATTGTTGTTTCTCTTTAGGGGATTTATACTTATTTTTTAGGGTCAATGTTTTAAGGTTATACAACTCAATATTTTATAAACATATATTAGTTCATATTATTGAATCTATGATTTTGTTTATACTATAATCTTTTGCCATTGGGAGGAAATCGCTTCTTTATAGTGATTAATTACAATAATTGTAGAATTGCTATAAGAAAATAAAGGATCATTATTATCAATTATCATTTTATGGAAATTGTGTATTAGTTATCTAACAATTTTACGCAAGTGTAGCATTGTCATAAAAGTAGTTTTGTGTATTTCATTTTGTGTGTGTGTGCATATATATATATAATCTAAGGGTCTAAATTGGTTCTCGCAGTTCTGAAAACATCATGCCCCTATATATATATATATATATATATATATATATATATATATATATATAACTAGACTATTTTTAGTAAACCTATGTATTACACGGGTTGAATAAATAAAATATTAAATATAATTAAAAATTTTTAATAATAAAATAATATTTTAACATAAGATATGATTGAAATCTTTCTTATAATAAATAGAATAAAAAATATTTTGTTTTAAAGAGAACATTTTTAAAAATATCATTTATAAAAACTTTCTTATTACAACTTCTAATTTTAATTATTTTATAAAAAATTTACTTTTTAAAAAACACTAATTTTAAATATTTCGTATTTTTAAAAAAGTTTGATGTTTTAAAAAATTTTGATGTTAGAAATAACATTAATAAAAAGATCTTTTTCTTAATTTATTAAAAATTATTTTAATATAAAAAATTAAATAATATTATAATTAATATAATTATTTAATAGGAGACAGAAGTCGGAAAAACTTAATGAGAATGAATATGGTGATGCCACGTGTACTCTCTATTTACCCTTTATTAAAGTAGAAAGATTAAAAACTCGCATTATACATGGTAGAAAAAAAAAGAAAATTTAAAGTGTAAAAAATGAAAAATTGTTATAGATTACTTACGTACTTTTTCGTACAAAGAATACATAATGAAAATATAAAATTTTTTTTACAAATTGTTGAATACTTTTTTGTACATAACATTTGTTGTTATATTTGTAAGCTTGCCTTTTTTTTCTTTTTTATCTAAAAGTGATAGTTTTAGATTTTCTTTGCTTTTAATCCTGGACAATACAACATATAACTGACTGTTGATAATGATTGTTCTTGATTTTTGTTAATGGCTATGCGAAATATGATTTTAGCATAAAGTGTCTTTTTTTTATAACTTGAAAGGAATCCTCTTGTTAAAAGGTGTCAATCCAATTTTCAAGATATAAATATGAGTGCAAATATTACCGCCTAAAATGATTTCAGCTTTTGTAAAACGATTGCCTAAAGAAATCATTCATAGTCTGATGTCATTACATAAGCCACATTTTTTGTTAACGTTTCTTAATAACATTACTAGAACACCAATTTCTAAACAAACTTATGATCCGGAAGATCTTATAGTTTAAGCTCATTAAAACATTAGATGAGTATAAGCTTTCATCAAAATTATTATGAATATAATTTGACTAACAAATATTGTAACTTCGTCGCTGCTTAAGTACTTTTCTTCATCCTGGGAAATAATGTTAGCAAGCGATCATTAATATTTTGGACAACTTCATTTGTCGATGATACTATTGCTCTTTCTTGGAAGAAACTTTGTTTATTTAAGTTCTCATTAACTGAAGGGTATACAAAGTCAATTAAAATCAATATAAGACTAATTGAGTAGTTATTAGAAGATATTCAGGTATATCAATAATTAATTTACCGTTGATGCATCCACCGACAAATACCATTTAAAATGTGTCGGACATGTTTAATTATCATTGTGTATTTCAAATATTATAACTTTTTATACTTAACATACAACTTTACAAATACCATTTATCTGAATTTAAGTTTGCATATACCACTTGTGAATCTAAAGGTCTATTTTGTAATAGAATGAACAGATGAATGAAATAGATAAAAGAATGGAATATATAAGAGAATAAAATGAATCATTATATTTCATTATCTTGTTTGGTTATCATTTTAAGAATTAAATAAATTATTACTTTATGTTGTTTGTTAAGTAGGAAAAAACAAATGAATGAAATATAAAAGTGGTTATGGTGGTGATGGTCGGTGGTGGTTTCCGGTGGCGGTAGCTAATGGCCAGTGGTGGTTCCCGGTGACGGTGGCCGGTGGTGGTGATGGCTGATAGAGATGGTGCATGGTGGCCGGTGGAGGCGGTTGGTGGCGGCTGTGGTGGTGGCTAGTGGTGGTGGCGCCAAGAGGTGGTGGTTGTAGTGGTCAGTGGTGGCGGCGGCCGGCTGTGGTGGTTGTGGTGATCGGTGGTGGTGGTGGCCGGAGGTGGTGGCTGTGATGTTGGTTGTGGTGGTCGATGGTGGTGGTCGATGGTGGTGGTGGTCGGTGGTGATGATTGTGGTGGCCGTTATGGTTGGTAGTGGTGGCCGGTGGAGGTGGAGGTGGTGGTGGTGGTGGCAGATGGTGGTGGTGGTGACCGATGGTGGTGGTGGTGGTGGTGACCGATGGTGGTGGTGGTTGGTGATGATGGTGACTAAGAATAAAGTGGGATGGAATGAAAAAAAAGAATGGTGAGTGGATGGAATAGATTTGGTGTGATTAGAGGGAATATAATTACATATATAATGATTCATTCTATTACATGTAGCAACAATACATGTTATTTTTCATTTATGCTCAATCGTTTATTTTATTTCATCTTTCATTCCTTGATACTAGACGCTAAACGGAATTTGTGTGAATAAAATATCATTAAACTTGCAAGCTATATATAATACATGTAATATAATACAATTAGATTCCTAACACGTAATAGTCACGCACGAAACAACATTTTACATATAAACTAACCACATTACCTAATACGCATGTCAAATATAAGTTCAAACCGTCTTTATTTATGATTGTGATTAAAGATTAGTTCTTATTTATCACTGGTTTTACATGTTATTCAAGGGAAATTAATTTCTTCTATGTTGTATACAACAACTAATATTTTAGAGTAAAATGTTATTTTCGTCCCTGACGTTTTGTTGAATTTGCCATTTCAGTCCAAAAACTTTTATTTTGCCATTTCAGTCACTGTAGTTTACCAAATATTGCCATTTTCATTCACTCCACTAACACCGTTAAAACTTCTTTAAAACTCTGTTAAATATGAGGGTATTTTAGTCTTTTTGAGCACCCTAATTATCCAATTAAAACAAATTAATCAATTAATATTCAATTAAAATTAAAAAACACATGAAACGACTAGTGAGACCTGCCGCTTCGATTTAAAAGCTTCGATTAACTCTAACCCATGTTTTTCGATTAAGGTTTGCCGTGAGATTTCAATTAATCTTCACGTTTTGTTCGAATGTGTACCGTTATTTGATTGAGGTCTGTTGTAGGATTGAGGTTTGTTGTTGACATTTTTTATTTAATTGAGGTCTTTGATTGAGGTATTTGAACGTGACAGTAGCAGACCTCAATAAAACAAAAAGTGACAACATTAGACCTCAATCGAACAACAGTACACGTTCAAACAAAACGTGAAGATTAATTGAAATCTCACAGCAGACATTAATCGAACAACATGTGTTAGAATTAATCGAAACGATTGATCTCACGAGTCACTTCATGTGTTTTTTTAGTTTTAATTGAATATTAATTGATTAATTTATATTAATTGGATAATTAGGGTGTTGAAAAAGACTAAAATACCCCATATTTAACAGAGTTTTAACAGAGTTGTAACGGAGTTAGTGGAATGGATGAAAATGGTAACATTTAGTAAACTACAGTGACTGAAATGACAAAAAAAAAGTTTTTGGATTGAAATGACAATTTCAACAAAACGTCGGGGACGAAAATAGCACTTTACTCAATATTTTATTTATAGTGTCCACCACTTGTTTTGATATACTTTGAATGACTTTTCATACTTGTAATTTAGTTCGGTTTTAATTTTCAAACAAGGCGTGTAATAAACCCTCTTTAGTTGACAAGAACTTATGGCTTACTTAGCTCACGAAGCCAAGGGTAGACACACACATAGTCAACACTGGTGTCATGCAAAATCATAATTATTATTTTTATGTTTTGTAGCATAAATACTTGCTGTTTGTATGTTATTCACATGTTCGACTCCTAACGTTATGTTCCCAAGTTTAGTTAACGCAAGAAAAGAAAAGAAAAGAAAAGAAACATTTTTTTTTCTTTCTTCTCTTTTCTCTTCTTTTCTATTCTTTCCTTTCTTTTTTTTCTCTCTATTTCCTTCCGATTTAGAAAGATCGTTTTTAGCCTTTATTTTTTTTTCATTTCTTTTCATTTCCTTTCTTTTCTCTCCATAAGTGAATTCGAGAACACAACCTTTTTGTTTTCCTTTCATTTCCTTCATTAAAAAAACTAAGGAACACAACTTTTTATTTCTTTCATTCCGTTTATTTTCTTTTCTCTCCTTAAATGAACTCGGGAAGAAATTTAAGTGACAACGAATTAATAACATTTTCAAAGAGTGACACTAACAAATTTTTATATTTTTGTCCATCACTAGACGAAGCCACCTATGCTTCACGGGACAAATGAACCGCTCGTCCAAATGGGTAACTATAGTGTAATTTTGAAGCCAAGAACATGTTCGGTTTTGTATATAAACATGATTAATTATATTGTTTACTTTTGAACCCGATTGAGAAATTTTCTTATATTGTAACAGTTTAAGAACTAAATCATTTGGTGTTAAAAAAAAAACATATATAACTTTTTAATAGAAAAAGAATATTATTGAGTTACCTACTTTGATTATTTTGCCGGCTAACCACCTATTCTCATTTCTACTTGCCTACTACTTCCCCATGATGCCTTTATTTTTTTTAATTTTTTTTGAACCGCACTTCCCCATGATACTTACATTATGGATACTTAAATCTTTTATAAATAAATAGAGATGCTCAGTGTATAAAGAAATTGGTAACGTAACTTTTATAAAAAATGATATAAGTAACTATCTACAAATACTGTAAATTTTATATCTTGCACGTGTTCTTTAATTTTCAAAGATATTTCTCAAGCTATTTAAAGTTCTCTATGTTATCATTTAGATTAGTTAAAAGGTATCCGCGTTTTTACTTACGTGTTGCCATTTAAACGATTATATCGTTTCAACAACTTTATGAATCTAAGCTAAATCGGTAAAAAAAACACATGTTAATTTATGCCCGATCGATTAACCATATTTTTTTGGTAGGATTTTGCGATTAACTAATAAATTTTTCTTACTTAATGTTTTTCTAAAAGGTAATATTAATCAAATCATTAACGATTATCCTATTAAATATCTAAATATTAATTTAAACTTAAAAGACAAATTATACACTCCGCTTATGATAACAAAATTATGTCTATGTTGGAATTTAGGTGAAGATTCTTATAAGGTTGGCATTTTGCTTTCTTTAGCCATTTGTAGGCCAAACAAAAATCATTATCCACAAATATAATAAATAGATTAAAATTGATCGAGTATAAAAATTTAAAAGTCACGGTGATACACGTCTTCTTTTTGCCTAGATGTGTGAATGTTATTAAAAAAATTATGCACATGATATGAGTCGATTTTCATATTTTTGTTTTCAAGCAACTCTGATTTAAATATTTTAAAATTAACAAATAAACCAACATTAAGTAGTTCTTGTAAACAAAACTAACGACGTCTTCACTGGTTTCATGACTTCAGTAATATTATATGAAGAAGGGTCTCGTATTGAATAATAGATGATAAAGGATAAGTTATTAAATCTTATATACAGGATAAGAAGGTTGGGTTACCCTAGCTATGAGATAATACAAATATATAGTTTTGTTCATATGCAGACTGTTATTTATTATAAAATTGTAAACTAAGAAATAAAAATGTAGAGTAATAGTGACTAGATAAAAATAGTAGATTTCAGTATGTTTATATTTTTAAAAGTAGTTCTTTAGTACATTATAATTTTAATTTCTTAGAAGAGAGCTCAAACAAAGACTTTACTATCTAGGACAAGATCACCAGAAACAAATTAAAATATGATACTTAATATGGAGTCTGAAGCAAAAAAAATAAATAAATCAGTAAATGATATATGAAGCTCGGGTTCAAACTTCGTTGGCTTAAAGGAGCCATAATATGAGCTCAAGCTCGTGTTTGAACTCAACAAAAATGTAAGCTTTAACAAGATGAACTCAAGTGGATCATTTGAGATTAACTAGTTGGGGGTGAAAAAGGGCATTGGAGGAAACAATTATATTAAAAGATAGAGAAAATTACATAAATGATCCCTATGGTTTGACCAGATTACATGATTAGTCCTCATATTTTGAAAATTGCAAAGTTAGTCCAAGCTTTTGTGTAGTTATTGCAAATTTGGTCCCTAAATTTTACAAAAGTGCAAAGTTAGTCCAAACTTTTATGTGGGCTTTGCGCTTATGGTCCCTAAAATTAAATTTAAAAGTGAGTCCAAATTTTATAAAATGCATAAAAAATAAATTAATTTAATGCTAGGGACCAAACATGCAATGGTTACACAAAAGTTTGGACTATCTTTGTAATTTTTTAAGTTTGGGGACTAAACATGCAATTTGGTTAAACCATAGGGATCATTTATGCAATTTTCTCTAAAAGATAGTAAAATTGAAAGCTTTAGGGACTACTAAAAGAATTATATAGCATGGTATCACATTTGGTTGAGCTCGGCTTCTTTAGAGCTTTCATTATAATGCTCGAGCTCGGCTTATAAGAAAGTTTTTAAGCTTGAGCTTGGATCAGGTTTGGGTTGTTTGCTATTTTATTATTTTATTAATTTATTTTTTATAATTAGTTTTATATCTATTTATAACTATACTTTTTATATATAATGTAATATAATTTATTAATTTATGGTTTGTAGCATTGATGCCAGTGATGACAAAGAATGAAGACAAATCACTTGTTTTAAGCTACCAAGTTTTATAAAACTGATTAAATTTTAAAGCAAATAAACATTCATTGTCCTCAACAAAAGCAATTTTCTTACCGGTTTACTGGTCGAATTGGTTTGATAGAATTTAAGAACCGAAGAGGTTATTAGGAAGTTAAAAATTATATAAAATTGTTCATCACAATATATATATTGTCTAGTTTAATTATCATTGAATCTAAAAAAATGATAGTTGTTCAAGTTTCTAATTTCAAAAAGATATTAATCTTTTCGATAAACTCAATTATATATATTGAAGTCTGTCCAAATATTACCCGAAATGAACTGGTGCGCATTTCAG
Source organism: Flaveria robusta (assembly GCA_025506415.1). Lineage (NCBI taxonomy): Eukaryota > Viridiplantae > Streptophyta > Magnoliopsida > Asterales > Asteraceae > Flaveria > Flaveria robusta. Next base: position 8,411,706 of record CM046472.1, on the reverse strand, counting down.
TTGTCGGTTTAACCGTTTGGACTGGCCGGTCCAGTCCTACCTCCAAAACATTCTAAAATCTTAAGTTCAAGTTCAAAAAAATTATTTTTTAGTGATAATTATCTATGTATGAATTTTACTGATAGCCTACCTAATTTAGGTACAAATTTTGGAAACAAATGGGCCGCTAATTTGCCCTTCTAGTGTTGGGTGTTTGGGCTAAAAAGGGTGTTCGTTGATGGGTATTGATATGCCCCATCTAATGTCTCTCCCTCGTAAACCTAACCCACAAAACCTTATCAATGATTTGGCCTTGGACTTATTTAGGGATGAGATAGGTATCAGTATCGAACTGAAAGTACCTATCTCAAAAATTGGATACTGGTACTTGTATCGAAAATATTCGGTACGGTACGGTTTGGTGCCAGTACAGTATTTAAGTGCAAAATCGGTAAAATACTGATACCGTACCGAACCGAACCGAACCGAAAGTACCGATCCCGAAAACATCAGAAAATGGGTACCGAATTATTTTCAGTATGAGAAACTTGTTACCGGTACCGGTTTGGTCTCGGTTTTTGTGCTCATATGACAAGAACACTAAATTAAACAAAAGTAATAAGATGGTTGTTTTGTTCATATAACATGTTTATTAATTGGGCTAATACGGCCTGGTTAATAGAAGGATTGGGCGTTAATTCGTTTACGTGTTTTTTTTTCATTCATGTTTAGATTTTAAGGAAAATTATTTAAAAAACATTAGCGTTTGATGTTTCAAACTTTGGTTTTTAAATTTCTCTCTTGGACTTTAAAGTTACTAATTTCCAAAAGTGAAATTAATTTCTCTTTAATCCTTTTACCCACTTTTTATTTCGACAACTTTCTTAAGTACTCCCAACTAACTATTCTTATTTACCCGTTCTTTTATCATTTCTATCATACTTCTCTAAATATATCAACTCAAGTTTATAAATAAAGATAATAGATAAGAAAAAATAAAAAGAAAAAAGAAAAAGTATTCATTTGAGCTGAAGTAATTAGTTTGTTTAAATTATTTACCAAGTCACTAGAACAACTAAAATTTGCAAATAAGCATGACATATTAATAAATTGTTTTGTATGTTATGGTTAATTACAGTTGTAATGTTATAAGTCACATAAATTGAACTGCTAGCTAACTCAAAACATAAGTACACAACTTTATTTTTTATAATTATACATATTGCAACAATTTGAAGAAGTTTTGTTCTTGTGTGCACATACATGAGTGACAGAACAATACATGTCCGTATTCCATTTAAATCATTGTATAAATACAAGGAATTTATATCTTTAAATCTAGGACATCTTACATTTATAAATCATATATCGTGCAATCTAACTACTTTTTGTAAATTGACCCACTATGCAAAATAAAGGAAATAACAAAATAGAATTAAAAAAATGAAAACACCTAAATATCCATTACGTGAGTTTGCATGTGAAGCTGCATCGGAGTGTTCACGTGCCTATATTAAAGGAAATTTTACTTTAATTGAAGCCATTTGAATGTTTAAAAAATAATAAACCTTATAAATACTACTCAAACCTGTATTTTTTTTTTAATTATTTATACTTTTAATGTAACTGCTCTATAAGCAATATGGTTCATCATCCCGCTCCGTTAAAAAAACAATTTAATTCCGGGAAAAAGAAGAGTAGATGATGAAATGAAAGTATATTGTATTTGTGTATGTTATTTAATTTAATTATAAGCTATGAAATATATATATACAAAATTAAAAAAAAAAATAATCTAATAAAATAGAAAAACAAAAAAAAAAAATTAGAATGACATCGAGAAAAATCTGAGAAAACTAGAAGATTTTCTTTCCCATAAAACCTTAGGGTAGAGAGTTTGAAGCTTTTATGTAAACTCACTAATTTTACTATCCACCAATAAATATATACACATCACAAGTATTATCATACTATCCTCACATACCTTAAATGGTGGGGGTGAAGATTTTATATACTCTAACTACAAAAATTAAATTTATTTTAAAAACTCAAAAATCTAAATTTTCGTTAAAATTAAAAAAAGTACATCATTAAGTTAAAAACAACATCAAATGAAATTAAAAATCAATACCTTTAAACTTTTTCCCCTTTTCAACTGGAGCTTTACCTTCTACATCTTCAAACCGCTCGTTTCCATCTTCATCCACCAACACATTTTCATCTTCTGCATCTTCATTTTGTACAACTTGTTGCGTTTCCGCAACAAACTCTTCATCATCATAAATAGGGAGCCGTTGTTCTTCTTGAATATTTTGCTTCCTATAGCGTGAGTTGTCGTATCGTGGTGCAAAAAGTTCAAACGCATGTTGATCTTCTAAAGAATATGTATATTGACCCGGTGGAATATGAACCGGGTATTGTTGAGGTTAACTTTAGATCACTAGCACATAACCTTGACTTGAAAAGCCAAAACCGCCACCCATCATGCTCGAACCGGCCCCCTAGATCTCATATCCCCTCACCTCCTCGAACTCGAACCGCCCCCTCTCGAACTCGTACCGACACCACGAGATCGAGTATTTTTTTGGACCGCACCGCCCGTTGATTTTTTGGAGGAATCCATAAAGTTTATATGTTTTTTGTAAAATTATGTAAATTAAAGTTGGTGTGAAATAGATGAAAAAAAGAGAGGTATTCATACAAAAAAAATGAGCCATTGCACTTTCTAACGGTTGGTAACAATCGAAATAATGGACGTTGGAACGAAGCAGCACACGACAGTCGACAAAGTGCAGCCGTGATTAACTTAGCCGCATGCTAACCGCATTGGTGGCGGCGATGTAGCCTACAGCTTCCATGAAACCGAAGCTCCAAGCTGTGTACACCCCCTCCTCCTTTGGTTGATGTTTATATATTAAAAAAGAAATAGAGATAGTGGATGTTTGGCATTGCTTTTTTTATCCCTACTTTTAACTTTTCAACTTTTAAAAAATTGATAAGTTAAAATTAGTGTTTGGGAAATTTAAAAGCACTTTTAAAAATAACTTTTGAGATAGGGTTAAAAAGTAGTTTTTGAGAAGTTATAGGGGGGTAACGTCTGAGATTTGCAAACTCCTTTTAAACAACTTTTACTCTTATACCCTCACATCCCTACCCATCCCACCGATCCTTCCCCATCGTAGAGGCTGCCATCGATCTTTCCTTCCATGGATGGCTGCCATCAATCTTTTCCCTACTCTGCCATGGCTGCCATCGCCACCCTACCTCCTTCGAAACCCACACACCATTACTTCCATTCGTTGCCATTAATCTTCTCCACCCACCTCACCGTTACTCCCCTTCACCTACCAATCGCTCACCTACATCGTTTATATCCCCTGGTCGATCAACAACAATCTCAAACCCTATTCAAGCTGTTATATCAATAAGCTAAACCAAACATTTTTTATAAAATAATTTATTGACTTTTTAGTTTATAAACTAATCCAAATATTTTTTTTAAAACCTTTTTTTGAAAAGTCATAAGTTAATACGTTTTTTTTTTATCAAAAATCATTTTCAACAAATAAGCAATCCCAAACATGACCATAAAACCGTAGATGGACCATGTCTTTCGAACCCCGGACCCATCACCTGGTTCGTTTCACCCTAATCGGGCCTTCAAAGATCGACTTCGTCATCTACACATCATCTCACTCGTGATTTCAGATCTTCCGCTTAAAGCCACCAATCATCATTCAACAACCAACTTCAATTTCATACATCTTTGATCTCAATCGCAGGTTCATTTCATCAATTTTCATTCGTCATCTGTTCCTCTCGATAGAAGCTAATGCGATTTTGTTTACAGTCTATTGATGGATCTACTTAATCGTTCTCTTGATTCTGTTGTTGAATGCAACTTCATTTGTGTAATGTATGTAAATCTCGTAAGATCAGGCTTCGAAAACGCTTGTTCGATCGATCATATTGTTTTAAGTGAAGCATTTATGCAGTTATTAAGTTTTCAATTGGCCTTGAAGATCACCACAGATGCACTCACAGGCTTTCATTTTCATAACTAATGTTAACTTTTTGATTTTGAACAATTTGAATTAGGGAACAGTACAAATTGCAAGTAGTTGGTTTCTTCACAAGATTATTATTATTATTATTATTATTATTATTATTATTATTATTATTATTATTATTATTCTAACATTCTGAAAATGAAGGAACAATTATGTAGCTTTCAATGACATACCACTTTTGTTATTATTTTGTCTTGACTTTAGCCATTGATGTACAAATAGCCAAGTGCATCCCCATTGCAATTTATCAGGTCCACAGTTTTTGTCTGCAGGTAGGCATAGTTTTGAGTTGCTGGTCCATAGCCTGATAGATTACAGAAATTGGTACCTGAAATGCGCTAAAGTAACATGCATAAGGGTGATAACAAAAGTGTCATGATTAAACGCAGCTCTCGAAAGGAAGAGATGTTGGAGGCCGAGGTGAAAAGATTAAGAGAGGAGCTGAATAAGGCTAATTTGGAGAAAAGTGAAATAAGTTCTGAGTATGAAAAGTTAACTACGATTTGCAGATCGCAAAGACAACAGTTACATGGGATTAAACAAGCTCTTGCTTCTACTACCGCACCAAATACTCAACCGCAGGTGATATTTCTCTCTTTAGTCGTATCAGTTCATAAACTCGCAAGATTGCATATTTGACTTGGGTAGATTTAGTTTATGTTTCATCTCTAATGGGTTAGAAAACAAACAAACAAATGTACTCAGTATGATCTCACTCATAGCAAAGTTATTAGTACGGTCTGGAGAGGGTATGATGTAGGCGAACCTTACCTCTAACTAGTTGGATAGGTAAAATATAAAGAAGTTAAATAAAAAGGAAACAGATTGAACAATGTGTGAATGTTTACTTTTTTACCTCTTGTGATGGGCATTAACTGTAATAGGGATTGTTAAACAAGAGTTCTTCAAGCCCAGATCAAAACTCATGGCAGGCGTTTCCTGAAGATCAGAAGACTCCTACCTTGGTGACCAATGACAACTCTAAACCTGTTACGACAAAAAATAGCCACCAGAACAGGTCAGGTGCCGCGGTCCCTGCCACCAGATCTCCAATAACTGTACCCGTCGCTAACTTGAACCAGCATCAACGGTTTGGTGGATTGAAGAACGATGAAAGAAACTTGGCTTCTCAACCGCCTGGATGGGCTGCCTTCTAGTTTTTCTTCCATGACTGAAGGTGTTAATGTCAAATCTGTTATAATAATTGATATTTGCTGTTGTATTTTGAGTTCTGATACATATGGTTGATGCAGATGTCAACTTTTAAGGCGATAATCAATCTTTTCAAGCATAGTAATGTGATTATTGGTCTACTTCACTTGATGTAAGTAGAAATTGAGAACAAAATTTCTACAAATAGTTTTACATGTGGTAAAAAGACATTTTAATCAATCGAAGAACAAAATTTCATCAATCACCGATTGATATGGAGGTCATTCATGAGTTTGACTTGCTCATTTTTTGACCAACTCCAAAGAGAAAGTGAGCTAGAAAAGACCCAACTTAGAATGAGCATAACTTACTTTGTTTACAGTTATGGGTCAGTAAGTAATGGACTGAAAGGTTTCTTGGACCCTCGCGAGCTCCGTTTTCAAGTTAAAAGGGTTTTTCCCAATATTAGCAACTTAGAAGTATTCCGTTTTGATTTTAAAAACGCTTGAATCGAGGATTGAATTAATTTATATGTCTATTTAGTCACTTAGTTACATTTTCAGACTCTCAGTATAATTTACGAGACTTGCCTATAAAAGAGAGCTCGATGCATAGGTCTTTCTCATTCGTAATACATCAATTTTCCTACCAACAGTGGTCTATTATTGTGTGCTTCCACTCTAGATCAGATTGCCTGTTGTAGAAACATAGTTTCACTCAATAATCTTGTTTCATGCATAATCTTAATTATTATTGCTGGAAATTCATATCAATCCCTAACAAAAGAAAAGATTGTGGAAATTACAATATAAGACCAACTTACAGGAATTGAAGTTCTTCCTATATTTCAGATTTTCAAGGTATCAACGAATGGAACCCCGTCATCGCTGAGTTTAGTACGTTCATAGAACCTTTGCATATACTCATCGAATGTGAACGACTTGTACAAAGCCATGGAGTCCGACTTTATCAGTTCCTCAGCTGGCTTAACTCCGAACTTCTTATCAGGATAGCAAAATGTCACTACTGAAAACCTGTCTTTTTCTCTATTAACTGTTGCTCTGTGATGAGGAGCTTTGTATATACCATTGCTCACAACCTATCAATTTATACACAAGCTTCAAGTTAAGAAGCTCATTTGACCTTACAAGTCAAAGCCTAACTTTCCTAAACGAAAGTAAGAGTTGACGTTACCTCCATTATGATGCCAATATTTACAACGACGCCATTCGTCATAGGCTCAACGAACACCCATTGGCCGTCTTTCAACACTTGCAGTCCCGGGATGTCACCACAATCAGTCAAGAGAGTGATCCCAGATATATCAGCATGAGGTGATATACCAATAACCCTTGCAGGCTCCAGGCAAGGCGGGTAGCAATTCATCCTCACGTCATAGCTTCCCCCTTCAAACGCTTCAGAGAACGTTTCCGCATCAAGCCCTAACGCCTTTGCTATGAACCCAATAATGGAAACCGCGATCCTCCTCATATCATGTGAGTATGCATTCAATGCTTCCCTAATCCACATAAACTCAACAAATCACCAACTGTACTTAACCTTTAACCATTACACAAACCAAAGATCAGACCATCATACCGGAAACGGTGAGGCCGTTGATCCGGCCAAAACTCGAGCTTTCGCGCGTGAGTGGGAATGGCCTTGAGAAACATCATGTCACACCATTCAAGCTTCTGATCTTCAGAGATCACAAAGGCTTGACCATAACCTTCTAAACTTCCAGGCTTTTGTGCATAGAGCTTCTTTTCCTCAGGTAATAGATCAAAAAACTCTCGTGTTTTCCTATGCATACTACTCACAGATTCATCAGACACTTGATAACCAATCAACTGCAAGCAATATACCATCAGATCATTAATCATATATCAAAAACTAGCCTAAACTATTCAACAAAGTAAGATTGATGATGATGATGATCAAATGAAGTTGACCTGAAAGATGCCCCAGTGTTTACAGGCATCATGAAGCTTCTGGAGTTCAGATTGATGAAGGTGTGGGTGAAGGAGTTTGGTGATGTCTATAAGTGGTATTTGAAATGAAGAGTCTTTGGCAGCGGTGGGGTGATCGGCATCGGCGTCCCGCAGGTACTTCTGCGGGACGGTGTGGGGAGTTTGAGATACGACTTCTTTGACGCTTGGTACCGGGATGGAGGATCGTAGATTATGAGGCGCTGGTGGTGCCATTGGAGGATTGAATATGTTAGATGCGGATTGATTAGCGATCAATCATTATCATTGTGATTGCATATAAGTTTGAGATCAAATCTGTTGGCTTTGACCTTTTGTGAGTATGACTCATGGTCGGCTGAACTCTTTTTTTTCCTCCTTTTACCGCAATCCATGCTGTAGTAAATCGTAGAGCGAACAATAAGTCAAACATAAATATAAAAAATAATAAAAAAAAAAAGAATCGAAGCTTACCCGGATTTAGATCAATCTTCGAACATAAAAAAGACAATTTGATTATCATTTGAATCGTGACCCACTTTCACATAAACTTATTTCACGGGATATACGAATGATTTATTGAATCTGACATAGATTTCTAGATGGAGTTGAATTTTGGTTGAATCTATAGTGTTTCTCGATGTAACATCTTTTAACCGTGGGTGTTGCTTTAATTCACCCATGGGTGTTGCTTTAATTCACGAATGATTTCTTTCCATATATCGATCGAGATGAGTGTTGCTTTAATTCACAAAATCATTTGCCAAAAGATATATAGCCAAAATAACCCATCAGACCTTTAAGCAGAGGTGCATAAACCGGGTCAAGTTCAACCCGGGTCGGTTTTGGTGAAAAAAAAATCCAACCCGGTTTTGATCATGTTACGGGTCAGGTCCAAACTGATTTCAAGAGAGCAAAATATAATAATAATAAAAAAAGATCGGGTTTATACCGGGTCGGGTTCGGTTCGGGTTGGGAAAAAACCGGGTTGAACACGGGTTGGGGGGTGGAGGGGACAAATCGGGTTGGACAGTTATCGGGTTGAACCCGGGATGGGTTTGGGTCGGGTCGTCAGGTCATGTAACCGGGTTGGATGTGCTCCTCTACCTTTAAGTGCGCACATCTACTATTAATTAACCCCAACAACCAATCACATGAGTCCAATACCTAAAATTAGAGGTGGGCTTAGAAACCGGGTTCGAACCCGACTTGGTGGACCCGGGTCGTACCCTTTTAAACTCGTAGGGTTGGAACTGGTTTTAGTTTTTTCAATTTTGAGTGAACCCGACCCGAACCCAAAACGGTTGAACCTGGGTCCAACACGGTTTTGACTTTTCTTTTTCATTTTAAAAAAATCATCATTTAACCAAATTTTGACCTTTTTTTGTATTTTAGCCTCACAACTTAGTATAAATAAATGTGGGTTGATATGGTTAAGTACCCAAGTACCAAACGCAAAAACATACGCAAAAAAAAAAAAATTCTCGTTTACTCTCGTTTTGCACTTCCACTCTTGTTATACACTTTCACTCGCTTTGTACACATAATGACTAACTCACAATTTTCTGTTGGGCAAGGTTCATCCACCGCTCCAACCGTTGTTCGGGTTCTTGCACTCTCGATAACTTAAATAAAAGTTATATGTTATTTATTATTGATTATTTATGTTTTTTTAAGTTTATTTAATAAATAAATGATGAATTTTATATTTATTTAATATTGTTATAGTAACTATCAATTTTCAAGTTGCCAAACACACATACACAAGAAAAAAAACCGGTATTAGACCCGGGTACGACTCGACTCGGACCTGACCTTACCCTACCCCAGTATAACGGGTAGGGTTTTCAAGTTGGTAAACCCAACCCAGGTTCATACCCGGTTTCACCTCAACCTGGGTGCAAAAAAACCTAGTTGGGATGAACCCAGTTTGTACCTGGTTTCAAGTACGGCCCAATACCCAAAATGCCCACCTCTGCCTAAAATAGTAATCCAACTCTCAATGAGCCGAACAACATATTTATAAGCCCCTGTAATTACATACTAAAACTCAAACAACATTTAGAATTAAATCGAGCCAGTACTTGCTCGATTTAATTACATACTAAAACTCTCAATGAGTCGTTTAATTTCTAACATTATTTAATCAATCAATAAAATAATTCAATATACTAAACTACATACGTAAACTTGAGTTTGTGTTGGCTTGATGAGTAAGCTTTTTATTTTTTTTTAAATCTTAATAAAATATTATATTTATCACACATGCAAAATCAGTAAACAACTTGAATACAACATAATAAGCTTACATTGATGTAAAACTTACACTTAGGAACATTAAGAATGGACTTCTATTTTTGTTATAGCTCATAAACTATAAAATGGGGATTTAATTTAAACCAACCAAACAAGCAAGCTTACTTTGGATCAAGCTCGACTGGTCAACAAATCAAGCTAGACTCGGTTGACCTTGCTTAAGAAAATATCAATTTCGATCAAGCTTTTTCTGAACTTTTGATGAGCAAGTTTCTAGTAAACTTTGTAGGCTTTAACGTTTTTATGTAACTTATGAAGTAAAACAGTCTTGTAACTTTTGCTTACATAGTTTCATGTGTACTCTTTTACACATAAGAAACATGAACTCCCAACGTAAATGTTGTATTTGTTTTAAAGGGATGTTTGGATATGCATCCAGAGTGACTATGAGACTAAAAGTTGCAAATAAACACTTTTTAGTGTTTGCAAAACTTAAGTTCCACTTCTGATTATTAAAGGTCAAAATTGATGATCGGTATAAACAAATACATAAAGCTTTGATTATTGAGAATCTGAGATGAATCTAAAATTACCCAACTTTAATGAACCGGCTATATGATTCTTCAAGTAGCTTTCTCTCCTTAATCACAACAAATTTCTTAATATCCTTCCTTCTCATTAAAAGGTTAAGATGTGAATTATTTTGGGATTATCCATTCTCTAGAATTACTCGTGATAATAAAGAATTGTAAATAAGAGAAAGCAATAATAAAAATAAAAGGGAAACTAATTCTATTCATTAGAGAGTCTATGACAACTTTCATCATTGCTAGGAAAATAAGTCTAATGCCATCTTTTAAAAAAGATTTGTATTTTCTAACAAAAATATTGTATTATCTTACAAGAAAGTTGCATGAGATTCAATACAACTTCACTCGATGTAACATTTGATAAAAAAAAACATTTTATGCATAATACAACATTTCAAGATCTATTGTAACTTTTTCAAATGTTAATACAACATATTATTAATGTTGCATTAACTTTATTTTTGTAGCATTTACATTATTTATAAATACAAGTAGACTATAAAACCCATAAACATTGAGCTAAACCTAAAATTATTTTAAGTTACAACAATAACTAGATTTTAATACTTTAAACACTAAAACAATTACTAAATATTGATCATGTTTATCGTTTCCTTGTAGTGTCACAACTTCTTCAAGGCCATATGTTTAACAAATATAGCGAATTATCTTTTTCAAAATGCCAACTCACACCAATCTAACTTACTCCTACTATTATAAGACAACTAATTTATTCAGCTTGTTATAAATGAGTGTCAAACCACTAACATCAGTCAAAACTTCATTACTCCAACTAAAAGGGTCTATTTTGTTATGGGGTAATGAAATGGATGAAAAAACAGAATGGATAAGAGAATGAAATAAACAAATGAATGAAATGAATCATTACAGTTCATTATCATGTGTTGGTTACCTGTGAAAATGAAATTAATTATTATTTTGTGTTGTTTGTTAGATAAAAAAAGAGGAAGGAATGAAATATAAAAATGGTTATGATAGTGACCACCTGTGGTGGTTCCCAATGGTGGCAGGAGGCGACGGCGGCGATGGCCAGTGGTGACCGATGGTGGTTCCCAATGGTGGTGGCCATCGACGGCGATAATGGCCAATGGTTACCAGTGGTGACGGGAGGTGGCTAGTGGTTCCTGATGGTGGTGGGTGGTGGGGGTCGATGGGGGTGGTGTTGAGCGATGGTGGTCGGTGGTAGTGGTGGAGGCCGATGCTGGTGGTGACGGCCAGCGGTGGTGGGTGGATGGGTGGGTGGTGATGACCAAGGGTAAAAAAAGAAACATAATGAAAAAGAAAGAAGCGGCAGATGAAATAAATTTGATGTGTTTAAAGAGAATGAGTTTACTTTTGTAATTGTGCATTTCTTTCCATTCACCAACCAAACATTTTTTTTATTCACATTCAATGATTCATTTTATTACGGATTTAATTCTCGCATGCCAAACGCTATCTAAATGATTTGAGATTAGACCAAACCCCAATTTTTCCTTAAAAGTTTAAAAACATCAATATCAATCCAAAGTTTCATCATTTGTTTCAATTTCAGTCCAAAAGTTTTATTATTTTGGATTCAAGTTGAAACAACCAGTGTTATTAGGACCGGATCGGACCGGGCGGTCCAACCGGTCCGATCGGGGATCGGCCACCTAGCCGGTCCAATTCGTTATGATTTGTTTTGGGCTGGTCGAACCGGCCGGTTCGTTCCGAACCCGTGGTCAGACCGGGAAACTAGACCGGTTCGAACCGGATTTTGATATATATTTTTTATTTTAATAGATAAAAACGGGATGTTGAACCATAAATTAGTGTGTTAGATATACAAATATAGTTACGTTCTATATATAACTATAAAATACATATATAAATTACTTATATTTAATTATATATATAAGTATATATATAATATACTATGTATATAATTATGATGTCATCCGTTTCTTAAATCCGGTCCGACCGGTCCGACCACCAAACCAGTAAGGCGTCCGATCTGATTCTGAAAACATTGGAAACAACTGATGAAACTTTTGGACTTAAATTGAAACAATATATGAAACTTTTGGATGTAAATTAATATTTTTAATTTTTTAAATGAAAATTATTATTTTTGTCAAATTTTAGTAAGCAAAACCGAATTTAAATCTAAAATAAAACTCAATTTTCCTTTTTATAAATATAACTAACTTTAGTAAACCCGTGTATTACACGGGTTGAAAAAAATAAAATATTAAATAAAATAAAAATTTTATTAATTATTAAACGATATTCTAAAATAAGAAATAATTAAAATTACGTATAAGTGAAAACTATAAGTAATAAAATAATGATATCAACTCTTTTATTATAGTAGAAAATTTTTGTAGAAATAATATTAATAAAAAGATATCTTTCCTAATTTATTAAAAAATTATTTGTAATATAAAAAAGAATTAAAACTATTTAATATTTCTTAATTTAGTTAATTATTTTAGAGGAGAGAGAGGCAGGAAAAATAAACTTAGGGGGCCTAGAAATATGCCAAGTGTCCCCCGAGTTACTCTTTTAATATTATCTATACTTATTAATAAAAGAATAGCTTTAGTGCCACGTGTTATTCTCTTAAACTTCTACTTTTTTTAATTCCTGCCTAAATATGTATCTGTTCTTAGTGTTAGTCTAGGTTCGTTTGACTAAAAGTCAAATTCTGATACAAGAGATATTTAGGAAAATTTTAAAAATTTAACCCTAAATTAGAACACATTTTTTTTTTGAAATTAAATCATACCCTATATTTTTTTTTATTCAAATAATTAATCAACAAAAACTATAGAAATCTTTCTACTCTAATAAAATAGAATTTTGGGGTAACACCTGAAATCACCACATTCATCATCACCAAAATTTTACCGTTTCTCTCTCCGATTAAATAATTAACTTAATTACCTATTATATTATTTAACTTTTTTTAGAATAAAAATAGTTTCTTAATAAATTTAGAAAAAAATCTTTTTATTTATGTTATTTCTAAAAAATAATTTTTATAAAATAAGAAATTTTATAAATCATCAAACTTTTTTAAAATTAGGGCTTCTAAAAAGTAAATTTTTTATAAACAAAAAATAATTAAAATTGAAAATTATAATAATTTTTTCTAAAATTTTATTTTTTAATACGGTTTGTTTTAAAACAAAATATTTAATTTTTTTGAAAAAAAAAAAGTTTTATAACAAAAGTTTAAAAAGTTGATATAATTATTTTATTACATATTGTTCTTACTCATACGTAATTTCAATAAAATTTAATCGTAGAATATCATTTTATACTTAATAAATTTTTATTATACATAATATTTTATTTGTTTAACCCGTGTAATATACGGATTTACTAAAACTAGTATATTATATTTAGATAGATAGATAGATATACGAGGTACCAGACCCGAAAAAGTTGCGGGTTCGGATCGCCAATTTAACGAAATCCAAATCCAGATCTCTCAGTTCCGCTGAACCTCTCTTTCGTATCCCCTTTTGCAAACCCTAGGGGTTTTTGCTCTCGTTCTTCGTCTTTCTGCTCTAATCTGCACCAAAATTTCCTCTTTTTCATACAAATTCATACTCTAGAAGACGCTAATTGCTTTCTAGATTTGCATATATTCTTTCCGGCGAAGTTTTTGGGGTCGGATCTGACGGAAAAATGGAGTTTGGGGGACGCAAGAGAGGCAGGCAAGATGGTGGTTGGAATGGAGCTCCTAAGAGACCTAGAGACGGTTAGTGTTTGATTCTCATCACCTTGTTAATTCCGCCAAGATTTCCTCTTGTTTTCTTATGTTAAGATCTGTTTGTGTTTGTTGATTATGATTGTTAATTGGTTTGTCTAAAGGTCTGATTTTTGTTAGTGAAATGTTCCGTTTGTCAGTTTTTTAGAGTTATTTGTTCTAAAGATAGCGTTCTTCGTCTTGAGAAATCATAAGCCATGAAAATGGGTTCCCTCAGGGTTTTTTCTTGCTGTGCACTATTTTCCAATACGTGTATTCTTATGCAATTGGTGTTATTATCTAAATAGTTATGAGTTAGAAACTGAACTATATCGTATCAGTAGTCCTGTAGTAGAACAAAGTTTTTGTGAATATTTCAATCTATTGGGAATGGGCATAACTGTTACATATAATTGGGTATATTTTAAGTGTTAATATATGGCTATCAAGTGTAATAATGTGGTGATAAATAACATTTGATGTGAATTTTGGATGTTAAAAGCTTGTTAATTGGCAGAAGAGCAATCAAATACATAACTGAAACAAAGTAGTTAATTTTCTGCAACAGAAGTGGAGTCGTTTACATCTGGTGTAGGAAGCAAATCAAAGCCGTGCACGAAGTTTTTCAGGTTATAATCTTAACTTATACAAGATAAATACCGTATAAATGTCTAAATAAAGTTCTCATGTAAATCTTGTATAACATCTAAATACGCCATCTTGTGTGATGTGGGAGAATTATTATAAACCATGTTGGTTGCAGCTCAAATACAAAGGATTAAATGTAGACAGGTTTCTTTTAATGGTTCTAATTGACCACACCATCGTTGGAAGTTAAAAGATTACATGTAATTGAATTGAAAAGACGTCATCTGGTAATGTAATTTTCTTGATGTTCAAACCCTTATTCCGGATCTTAAATCACACTCATCTGGTTGCTATGCTATGTAAAATAAGCTTATGAGGTTTATTAACTAGAGCAGCATATTATGATAAATTTTGTTAATCCACCCATAACTTCTCTTGGGTTACATCTGATATTAAGTTATTATGCATGGTATCATTAGGAAGGTGAATAGATTTTACGGTGAGGCGAGTTTTATTCTTTTTAGATTGGTTAATAAGTTTAATTATAGGTTTATCTAGTAGAAATGTAGAATTTCATGGCTTACATTCACCTAAGAATGATCTGTATTGGCTTGTGTTTGATCTTCAACGGGTCAAATGTATAAAATTCAAAAACTTGGCTAGTTAAAAACGGTCGAATTGACGGGGATCAATCAAGTGATAGTTTTCTAACATGTTCAAGTGTTTACAACCTCTTATGTTGCTTTAACAAAAAATATTATATTTCAATAATATAGTTTTTGTTAACATATATATATATATATATATATATATATATATATATATATATATATATATATAATACATTGCTATATAACAAAATTCAAAAGAATATTGGAGAAAATAATGGGTTAACCGACTTAACCCAACCCAGCCTTGCCCCATTTTGACCCCTTATCTAAAATGCTCGACCCATCCATTCTACTACCTAAGGTCTAGATGTTACAACATTTTTGTTTAGTAAATAATTTTGTTCTGGATGATCTGATTTGGCTTGTGTTTGATCTTTAACGGGTCAAAGGTATAAAATTCTAAAAATTTGGTAACGGGTCAAAGGTATAAATTTCTAAAAACTTGGCTATCTAAAGCAGTCGAATTGGCTGGGCATCAATCAAGTAAAAGTTTTCTGACGTGTTCAAGTGTTTACAACCTCTTCTGTCGCTTTAACCAAATATATTATTTTTAATAATATAGTTTTTGTTAACATATATATAATACATTGTTATTTTACAAAATTCAAAAGGTTATTGGCAAAAATAATGCATTAACCAGCTTAACCCAACCCAGCCTTGCCACATTTTGACCCATTATTGAATAGGCCCGACCTTCCCGTTCTACAATCTAAGGTCTAGATGTTACAACATTCTTGTTTGGTAAATAGTTTGTTCTGGTTCTGTTCATACACACTTTTACCCTTTTTTTCTGGTTTCTCATGTGTGTGGTTTTGGGTGATGCAGCACTTCTGGTTGTCCATTTGGTGAAGGATGCCACTTCCTACACTATGTCCCTGGTGGCTACAGTGCCGTGAAACAGTTGACAAATGTCAGCGGGCCCCTTGGAAGAAAAGCACCTATGCCACAACCACCACCCTTTGCTGCTGATGGTCCGCCTATTCCCGTCAAAAGCAAGATTTGCAACAGAATCAACACCCCAGAAGGCTGCAAGTTTGGAGACAAATGTCGTTTTGCTCACAGTGAGGCTGAACTCGGTAGTAAACCTCCATTCCCAGCTTATGAAGATCCTCGTGGTCAACCAGGCCCCATCAACTATGGTGGTGGGTACCAAGGGCGGATGGAACCTGGTCCACCTGGTATGGCGGCTGCAGCTAACTTTGGGCAATCTGCCACTGCCAAGATCAGTATAGACGGGGCTCTGGCTGGGCCCATTATAGGGAAGGGTGGTGTGAATTCTAAGCAGATAAGCCGCCTCACTGGAGTCAAACTAGCCATAAGAGATCATGAGACGGACCCAAACCAAAAGAACATTGAACTTGAAGGAACTTTTGATCAGATCAAACAGGCGAGTGCAATGGTGCATGAGTTAATCATGAACCTTGGTGCTGGTTCTGGTGGTGGTGCGAATGGTCCACCAAGAAAATCTGGCGGTTTTCCGCAGCAGGGTGGTTTTGCAAATAAAATTAAGACAAAGATGTGTGAGAACTTTGCAAAGGGACAGTGTACCTTTGGGGATAAATGTCATTTTGCACATGGAGAGAGTGAGCTTCGTAGGTAGGTAGGCAGCATAGCATATGATTTTGTGTTGTCATTTGGGTCAAATAATTTGTCATATTTATACTGTTGTAGGAATGCAGTTTGTGGGCTGTGTTTAAACAGGATTTTTTTAAACATACTTTGTATTGGTAAACTGTTTTTCTTTTGTTGCTACCATCTCTATCTACCGGAGGCCATTAATGAAATGAAATCTTAATTCTGTTTCTTATTTTAAACTTTTAAGATGAGAGATTAGGGATGGCATGTATCACAATCAAATTTGAGAGGGGATATTGAGATGGTTTGGTCACGTGAAGAGGAGACAAATAACAAGCCAATTAGAACCATAGAAAACCTCATTGTATAGGGTAGTAGGAGCGGAGGAAGATGCAAGTTGATTTGGGATGAGAGGATTATACAGGATTTGATACAGTTGCACATCTTTAAATATATGATTAAAGATAGGAGTTTGCGTAGGTGTATGATTAAGGTTAAAATTTTTAGTGGGAGATTTATTTTCTAACATATGTTTAATCATACTTGATGTGTAGGTACAATTCCTTTGTTTTAGTACGTTCAGTCTTGGTGTAGATTAATGTGATGGTCTTGTAGGGGAGACTAGGACTTGATCATTTTGATGTGTTTTTAATCTTATGTAGGCATTTGTTTACATAGTAATCTTGTTTTAGATTTATTGCTATACTTTTGTGCTTTAGCTCTACGTTGATTGGTGTGTATACTCTTACTCTTTGTTTCTACATCATGACTCACTTAGTTTTAGTGTATATTGTATTTATATATACTATCTGTATATGCTGTCATAGTGTATGCTAGCTTAAGATCTACTCTGCCTATGTACGCTATCTCACTGTGGCTATAATGGAACGGATATTGATAATTCCAATCTTATATCCAAAATGTAACAATATCTCATACCTAATACTCATCACATATTCACCGGATATTGAGCACGGCCAGGATTTGCATATGCCAATAAGTTTGTTAAAAGATATTCATTTTTCTTAAGTGTTCTTTTTCTTTCCGCTCTAAATTTAAATAAATTTATGTTAAGAATAATAATTATATTATGATAAATTACATCATACATACATATCACTATGACACCATAAAATGTTTGAAATAGCTAAAATATGTAAATTTAATAATATTACAAATCTCAAAAGATTATTTCATACTCCGTCATACACACATTAACATAACACATTAGAATACATCCCTAAAGAAAGGGTCAATTTCCACAAAAATGGAACAAAAAAATATAGGTATATGATTCTGGTATATGGTTTTTGAAAACGGGTATATAGTTTCGTGTAATTGGGCCGGCATCACCTCATCCCCAACCCATTTTGTACTGCAAAATATTAAAATTCAATCCCATATCTAGTGTCATTACCGTATACCATCCCTAAAGATTTCAGGTTTCAAGTATTCCCATCAGACTCGGGTTTTCTACCACCCCTATGTCTTATCTTTCTGATGTCATCACCCAACTGTTTCCATTCCTCACAAAAACACGCGCCGACTTTGAAGGAAACGCTCGTCTATTCCTCACAAAAACACGCGCCGAATTTGAAGGAAATGCTCGTCTCCAATCTGGATGTCTGATTAAGTACTGCCATACCCTAAAATATGGAACTTATGTTAGTAGTTAGTTACTGCCTTATATTTGGATTAGATATGTGTGTGTACCTTTGCTGATTATGAACATAATCTGGGCCTTCAGCTGAAGGTGATGTTGAGGTCCTTTGGAGAATTTCCCAATCAGATAGGTGTCTCATGAACGCCCCACGTTGTATTAGTCGGTTGCTCCTATTGATATTAGACAGCTATTATTATTATTATTATCAGTGTAATGTTAACAAATAAGTTATATATGTAAGTTTACCAGGAAAATGGTCTGATGACAAATCGGTCAGTTTGAGTTTCATATGTGTCTAGTAACCGCCCGGTCTCTATAGGATCCTCAAATGAGGCACTTAACCGGATCCTCCTGATTATGTCATCAGGACATCTGGTACTTGCGTCAAAACTGGCTGGAATAACTGAACCGGTAGATGTCTCCACCTGAACAGCTAGGTCTTGTTAGAAAATAATAACCTGACCGTCTTATCGCCTATACGACTAACCAACTCTAGAACATTAGTTGAAGTTTTTGAAGGAATAAAACTAACCGCGAACCCATGGAAGATCGGATATGTATTTCCCTTAGAGTCTCGTCTTGTGTTATGTTTAAGCACTTGGAGAATTTTAATTTCAAACTTGAATATGCTCTCTGCTAAATTTTCTACTATTTTCATACAAAGGGGGAAAGAATAACCATCCATAGGGTTTCCCTGCTCAATTAAAAAAGTGGGTGAGCTAGAGGTGGTAAAACAAGCTGGTTGGGTAACAAGTCAAAATTGGTAATTTTTAAGTGCATGCTACATTTCTACATCAGGTCAGTCGGGTTGGGTCAACCAGCAAACAATTTTTTGTTTAATTGTCAGGAATTTTATAAATAAATCAATGTCAATTGATTACAAATACTTCATTATATAAACATTCAGCTAACTTTTCTTTAATAATATGGTTTAAGGAAGTGTATAAACTGTGAAAGCATTTTACATATAGAAATGTTGTATATAAAAATATGTCCCGACACATCCAACAAAACAGAAAATGGGTGAGACCAAACGAAACACGATTGAATTCAAAGGCAAAGTAGAGGCTGTTGAACCATACTTGTGGAGCAGAATCCTCAAATGCGCCAACCAGATGAACCTGCATCCAATGCAGGTTTAACAAGATATGAAATACTAAGCAAGAATAAACCATTAAATAGCAAGAGCAATTAAAAATATAAACTATTGTTGAAGATACAAGGATACAGAGCAATACCTCCAAAATAATATCATTGTTATCACCAGAATCTGAAACCAATGACATCATCTGGAAGATACCAACAACAACAACATTCGGAGAATCAATATGGCCTATCGACGTCCTACAGTCATGGTAACGCCGATTCAAGAATTTAGAATAAAACAATTACTGGAAATTAATCAAGATACTATCAGAGATTCTTACATGCCAGTTTTGCAATTTCTAATCACCATGCCTACACATGTAGTTGCTTCATCAGTGCCAGCTAGCTTCACAACAAGTGGACGTAAGAAGTTAAGTACATTTTGAATTAAGTATAAAAAGATTATTGATCATAAATATTATTTTGAGAAGATATTGAGAAAATACATCCACAAGTGAAGGGTCTACAGTAGCATATTCTCTTTGAAATACATATACACTTTTAGCTTGAACAGATTCTTCAGAAACCGACACCTTCCTTTCTGGTATAGCACAGAATGAGCGTGACGCAGATACCAAATCAGGGTGCTCCAGTAAAGAAACTACCATTTCATGGCCCTAATTGTTAACACAATGTTAGTAAAAAAGATACCTAATTTATGTAAAGAAGTAAAAAGCAAGTTTGCAAGAAAACAAATTAAATAAAATACTCCATGTCTCATGAGAATTCATCATCTCAAGTTTTATATGTTAAAATTGCAACATTGTCACTGCAAAAAATTATTAATTTAGAAACTTCCAAAATTGAACTCTCTCACTATCTCTCTATGGACTAGTTATACATATCACATCTAGAAGGTATCCAAGTGTAGTACTATTCTTTGTATAGAGCCCCTATGTAACCCTATAATACATTAGTAGTATACAATTACTCTTCCTAGTTTAAGTTGGTATTAGCTAGGTAGTCAAAGGCGCTAGGCGCTTCAAGGCGCGACTGAGCCTGTCACTTAAACGGCGAAGACTTTTTTAAGTAAGGCGCACATTACAAATATGCCATTTTCAGGGGTTTTAGACATGTTTTAAGCTGGTTCTAGGCCACATTGTGCTACTCACAACAGCCATAGTACCTATAGTTTGCATCCAATATGTGATCAAAGCTCCAAAAAATCATCATACTATCGCCCCCATGGGAAATCTTAGATTCTTTACACACTCATCATATCTAATATCTAATGTCATTCACATACACACAATGAATGCACAATTACTTCCCTAGTTATGCATCATCAATATTCAACTAAAACAGTGCTGAATTCGAAGAGAAAAGCAATGCAACAGACCATCAAAACATAAATTGAAGCAATAACCCATCAAATTTCAATCGATTTACCAGTTAAAAATCCAACTACTACCATTTCTATAAAAGATTCCATAGAAAATGCAAGAAATTGGTTGATTTCAAAGTAAAAGAATCAATATCTGCGTAACATTTGTATAAAGTTTGTTCGACGAATAAGAAAAGAAGAAAAAGGGGGAAATGCGGATCGGAAAAGGTATATAAACTCAACTGATGATGAATCTGCCGGAAATGGAACTCCGTTGACGTAAATCATGATCCGAGAAGAGAATCGCTTGTATACAAAAGGAACTTCTGAGATGAACCTTCTTGAAATTCAACCATCCATATGCTTGAAGCTCTTGAGGTATCAAAAGTCCGCTGTGGTCAAAGAACTTTTATTAAAATAATTGAGGGGTTTTGGCCCATTGGTTTGGCTATTAGCCTATTTTAACACAAAATCTTCTGTCATGTCACCATCTAATGTTTTTATTGTTTAGTTGTTTTAGCTTGTGACGTTAACTTTTGTAACTTATTTATGTTAAACTAGTTTTTTAACCCGTCGTGCGTTTTCGCGACATTATACGCGACGTGATAATGTATAAATTACAATCCACACGACTCGTTTTGGAACTAAATTTTCGTCATACGTAAAGTGATATCAATTTATATCGTTGAATGAAAACGTATTATATTTGACCCGACTTTCTTTCCAAAATCCGACGTGTTTCCAAACAAAACTTACATCGAAACGCTTATATTTGACTCAACTAATATTTGCATTTGCGTCAAAACGTAGACGTTTGTTGAAACGTAGAGCCGTAGACGTTTATCGAAGAGTAGAGCCGTAGACATTTCTAAAACGTATATAAAGTTAAGCACGCAAACATTTATTTAACCTGAGTCATTTTTGATTACGTCCAAATGTAAATGAACTTTAATTTATATTGTACAGTAGTAAACCCGTAACTTTATAAACTTGAGGGGGTTAAATTGATATTTTCTAAAGTTTTAAGAAAAATTTAGAGGTAAAAATGTCAATAATGAAACTTAAGGGGGTTTATTGGCCGGTGGCATTGGCCACCGACCTTTCAAATTGTGTATAAGTATAATGTAATAGGTATTTGGTTATTTTACATTTTAAGTACCGTTTAAGTGAATTTAAATCTTTAAAGTTATTTGTGCATATTTTCAAAATTAATAATACAACCATCGCATACCACGACCAGAGGACCACCACCTAATACAACCACAACCCACTAGATCCCCCACCACCACCACAAACATATCATCATCGCCTCTTTAAAACAAACATCAAACATATCATTTTCTTTTAACTAAAACAGTTAAATGCGTTTTGCATCCCTAAGGTTTCATATAAATTGTCATTTGAATCCAAAAGTTTAAATTTTGCCATTTGCATCCAAAAGTTTCACAAAAATTGCCATTTGAATCCACTTAACTACTCCGAATTAACGCCGTTAAGGTTTTCAGTTAAGTTTTCTAAATTATAGGTATTTTAGTCAAATTACAAATTAAAAAATCAGCTCTACGTGATAAGTCTTAGACGTTCAGTCTCTTTTGTTAATCATCATTGCGATTTTAATTTACAAGTATTGATAGGTCCAACAATTTTTTTATTTTATTAAGAAAGGCATCTCTGGACGTACTAGTAGATAAAATAAAATATAAGTATAAATGGCTGTTTGATATATCTTACCCGGTCAGAAGGTGGTGACCGGGTAAGAGGTTGTTCCAAAACTGACCGGGTAGGTGGAAAAATAGGCATGGGTGAGTGGTGTCGGACCTGGTCAGACGCGAAAGAGTGGAAATCAAACACGCTGATCGGCCAAAATGTCTGACCGGGTCAGTGCGTCAGACATTTTGACCGGGTCAGAAGTAAATCAAACAGCCACTAACTAACTAAAAGTGATTTATTTTTAACTTTATAAAACATACAAAACAAAATATGTATAAATAAACAAACAAATCATATAACATAAATTATTTGAATCATAACCATAAAAAACAAACGATTATCATAAAAGTATAAGAACAATTAATAATATGACATTAACTACTCATGAATAATAATCATAAAACATCAATAATTATAATCATAATTAAACTTTAAACCAAAGAAATCTATGTTTTTATAAAACGGGCAAAAGTAACTCGATTATTAAACCAAAATACATTACGAGACAAAACAATAAAAGATTATTATAGAGTCAAATCATAATTGCAATTATCAAAAGAAGCTAAACATATAAAAACCCTCAGATGAGTTGGTTCTTTATTTTGTAATTTTTTTGACTAAAATAACTCTCATGTTGGAAACTTAACGGAAAAAGTTAACCGTGTTAGTTAGATGTAGCCAAATGGATTCAAATGGCAATTTTAATAAAACCTTTGGATGCAAATAGCAACATTTTAAACTTTTGGATTCAAATAGCAATTTTTATGAAACCTCAGGGACGTAAAATGCATTTAACTCTAACTAAAACCATTAACCACCGTCTCCGCAGTTGTTTTTTTAGCCCTAGACCACCATCCACAATCATTGATCCACAACCCACCATCACCACCAAACAACTCCTCTAGAAAAACAAGTTGCCATGATCCCATCACCTATAATCGTTTTTAGCCCTAGACCACCATCCACGGCCAATGACATGCTAAATCAATTCTAATCGGTGGTGGATCTAACGGGAACTAGGGGAGGGCTCAACCTTACATCACCTGCAAACGGTGGTAGATTTGATGAATTTAAAAGAGGTTGTTACCACCATCGAGTGGGTCTATCAGCTGAGTAGGGGATTGCGAGGGGGGGGGGGGGGTTAGGGGGAAAAAGGTTAATTAATCGATGATGGAATTTGGTGGTGTAGTGGTGGTGGATTTTGCTGGGTCGATGGTGGTATTAGGGTTATGATGGTAGGGAAGAAGGAAACAAAAGAAGGGGAGACAACGGTGGTGGTGGTTCATTTAATAATGGTGGTTGAATTTAGCTCAGAGTGGAAGAGCATCAATGATGTACTAGAGCAATTTGGTTCATTTAATGGTGCTGATACAATAAATATATCATTTATTCAATTAAATATAATTCTTACAAATTATAAAATAAATTTTTATAAATTTTACAAGATTTCATTAATAATTATTTGTTTTTAATTATTCAATTAAAATAGGTAATAAATTAATATAGTTTTATTTTTAATTATGAGTTTTAATTATTAAGTTAAAATAATAATTTAATTGTAAAGAATTAGTAAGATTTATTAACCTATATGTTAATAAAGGAACAGAATGAGCAATAATGTATAAGTAGGTGTTGCATAGGGTACAGCCGTGTATTGCACTAACATACACCTTCATTTTCTCTCCTTTCTTTGATTGTAGTGCCTATATCTTCACCGCCGGTTCTTTCAGAGAGTCAGGGTGAAGTGGATGCGGTGATTATTACCGTCGTGTCATGGTCGGCATCACCGTTGGGTTCCTAGGAAACCCTAGGTGGCGATGGTCTGGTGGTGGCGAGTGGCGAGTGGCGACGGTGGTTTTGGTTGTTTTGTTTACATTGAGAGAGAGTGGATATCGTTCTGGAAGCGGCGGTCGGCATAGCCGCTGGGTTTCTCAGCAACCCTAGGTGGCGATGATTTGGTGGTGGGGATCGTTGATAGGTATTTTTGTGGTGAAGACCTATACTACAGTTTAAGGATCAGCATCGCCGTCGGGTTTCTAGGGAACCCTAGGTGGCCATTGGTGGTGACGGTGGTGGTTTGGACTGTCTTATTTAGTAGAGAAAGAGTGTCAACGGTTTTGAAGGCTTGCATGTCTTATGTATTTACTTTGCTCTCTATGACTCTGGTTCATCTTCGTCGCTTTATTTTAGATTTCGGTGGTACTAATCTTCCTTTGTATTTTCGTTCATGGTTGATGCCCTTACTTTCTGCTAATTTTGGTGCTTGATTAGAAGGTATTATTGGTTCATAATCAGATTTTTTGGGGTTTTTCATGTTAATTTTGTGTTTATGTGGATGACACTAGAGTGTATTGATTTAGGGATATGATTGTGGTCTGATCCGAAATGCTTCCTCTATTTTCTATTGGGGTTTGATGACATTTAATGACCCTCTGTGTTGGGTTCACATATGAATAAATTATGATTAATTGTGTAAAAGATGATTGAGTATGGAAAGCTTTCTCTTTCCTATGAATCTGAGCCATGGTCGGGCAGATAGAATGAACAGCAGCCGTTCATTAGAATGCCTAAGACAACTTCTATGTACCTGACAAAGTGTTCATTAACAATTAACCATTGTAAACAGTATGGTATGTTTTTAATTTTTTAACCTTGAGTTTGGCAATTCTCATTTTATTGTAATAACTATTGAAAATAGAGATAGTGCTATTGAGATAACTTATATGAATAAAAGTATGCATGTTTGGGAAAATAAATGATTAAATTAAAATGGTGGTGGTTAACATGTCTTTATTTTGGTTGAGTTACTATATTTAATGATATTTGTTTTGTTAAAATCAATACCTACAATTAAAAAATGTGTCTTTTTGCTGTTCAATTAGCACATGTCAAGGAACAAAAATTTACAATTGATAATCTCCAATGCATGAACTTAAAAAGTGTGTCTTTATGCTGTTCAATTAGCACATTGTTTCTTTGGAGTGGTAACAACGCGACAGGAGGTTGAGCAGCCTCGTTAGGTTGTTTTTGACCGAATTACCAGCGATTGAGGCCAGACAAAGGCAGTGTTATGTGATAAATAGAAGCCCCGACAAGCCTATTTGTTTTCCGGTAAGTTAACACCTATTGAAGGATGATCTGTGGTTTTCACTTATGATTGCTTCTCCTTTTAGTAGAATTCATGGTTAGCGCTTCTGTTGGTAAACTTCTCAATTTGAAATCCAATTTGATTGTACATGAGCCTTCATAGGTCACGCAATAATGTGTTCAGTGTCATAATATAATATTAACATTTTTATGTTTTCGGAATGGTATTTAGAACAATGTTATACATCAATTTTCTTTTGAAACAAGTTCCTGTGTCTTACAGAACATCTGTGATTGGGATTAAATAGAAGAATGTTATTCTCATAGCTGCGACAGGGAGGTTGGACACATAATTCCTTTTCTAGTTTACTTTTTTGTTGTTAAATTTATTGCCTTTAAATTTCAGCACCCAAAGTGATTGTTGAGTGTTTGTTGTTTACATGTAGGGTTTTGGATGTAACATGTAAGATTTCAAGTGTTTATATCATCATATATACTTTTGATTTCAAGTGTTTACATCATCAAAGTGATTGTTGAGTGTTTGTTGTTTACATATACTTAACAGTTCCGATTTATTATTCGATTGATTTCAACTTATTTGCTAATTGACTGTCTGATATCTTCTTCTTCCCGTGCAGGTAGTTGGCATTGGAAATAGGTCATCTTAACTATTTTCTGTATCACTTCAGTTATACTACAGGTGTGTTATCTTGAGCAGAGAAAAGACGAGCTAAAAATGAGTGATCAGAATCTACACAGGGAGCAAAAGTATGTCCAAGTTATGAGCAAATTCTTGATTTGAATTATCAAGAAAACTTTAGGGTATAATGTGCAATATAAACATGTGGATCCATGGTGAATGTTTATATTATCTAGCAGACTAGCACAAGGATGGTGTTGGAGAAGTATGCAGTAGGATCTTATATTCGTAGATGCATTAAAGGCATTTGGTGGTAATCAAGATGACCATGCTATTGTTTTATATATAATAAATTAATTAGATGTTTCCAAGCATTCAAACCTTTTCTAACATTTTAACTTTTATTTATTGAATTCTTTAATAGATGTTGAAAGAAGACATTATAGGTTTTGCATCTTACATCTGAAAAAAATCATCGAATTTAGACGATGGATTTGACTTACGGTCAAATATTTATATTTATTTTGGAATCATATCATCTTATATGGCCTTTTACAATGCATTATTGATGGCCGTAAGTGTTTCGAAATTGATATCATGATTGAAATCCGTGCGCAACGCTAGCGGGGAAAAGACCCTAGTTATATTTACAAAGATTTCGTAAAAATATTTTGATTAAACAATTAATTAGATTTTTATGAAGTCCAGGGTTGAAATTGTCATTTTTAACACTTTAATTAAAAGGTTTCCACATAAAATCATAAGTTTTCAAAACCATAGGGACCAGAAGTGTAAAATGGATTTACAACCACCCAAACCCTTCCCACCCGTCGACTATCCCAACTCCAGGTAGATCTCCGGTCGAGCTCCAGCAGTGCCGAATCACCCACACAAATTGATTTTAGCTCATTTAAACCGGTCCTTGACCTTTGAGAACTCGATTCGAGCCTGTAACCATTATCGATTCGAATAAATCAACTGTTTGCACCCATCTACTTAAAACCGAATTCCCATTTCAAATCAAAACAGATCCAACCTTGATCACGCGTAATTAACCAAATCATTCAATCAGAAAACGTTTATCAAATCATTCTAAATTCAAAGGTACCATTAATTTCATTCGAAATAGCACATTAACCACCAAATCATACTCGAAACCCCCGATGCAAAGCAATTACTCGCTCAACTTGAAATAGATAAAATTGATGATATATAACAAAGGGAAATCATTTTAACCGATTCGGTTGATCTATTCGAACACTCAATTGTACCTATCAAGCACACTCACTTGATCATTGATCACCATCTTCAGCACGAACTTGCAACTTAGTCATTTATCATTTGCCACCCAATTTTAAGTGAAATTGATAAAAGGCTATTGCTCTACATCATCTTTAGAAGCTTATCCAACCATCAATTTGGATTATCATCATCATTATCTCTCAAATCGATTTAGGCCTCAATCGCAAATATTCTATCCCTATTCATCCTCTATTCGATCTTCAACCAGGTAATTCAAATCATACACACACTCAATTTTACTTAGGTATCAAAAGCCCTAAAGTTGATTCCATTAACAATCGTGAATTGGTGTTCAATTGGATCAATTTCAAACTAGGGTTCATATGGAATGGGGATTGTCAATAACAATTGTTTTTGTTAATTTTAATCAGAGTAAAACCAGATTTAGGCTCTATCTCAACTAGTTAATCAACATCACATTCACACAGGAAACCCGGATTCAACCTCGAGCACCCCCAAACCCCTTTTAATCATTTTTATTTTAAATAAATTAATTCTCAGAAAATTCTTATTATGCTATTAATTAAATAAAAATTATTTTGATAATCATATATATATATAATAGAAAATCTTTCTAATTTAATAAAAAAATATCTATTGGGGACACATGGCAGCAACACATTCATTCTCATCAAAATTTTCCTGCTTCTCTCTCCTATTAAATATTTACATTAATTAGTAATAATATTATTTAATTGTTTTTAGATTTACATTAGTTTTTTAAATAAATAAAGAAGATCTTTTTATTAGTGTTATTTTTAAATAAATAAATTTTATAAAATAAAAAACTTTTAAAAAAACATCAAAACTTTTTAAATATATTTTTTAGTAACGGTTTGTTTTGAAACAAAATATCTAATTTATTTTTGTGAAAAAACAAAAAAAAGTTTTAAAATAAAAGTTTAAAAAATTAATATAATTATTTTATTACTTATAATCATTAATCATATTTTATATTATAAAAAATTAATATAATTTTAAAATTAATAAAATTTTATTATATTAAATTATTTTATTTGATCGTGTATTATATTGGTTTACTAAAGATAATGATATATAAATATCTTTCATAGGAAGCGAACAGAAATATGAAATATCAAAAGTTTTTCAAACCAAGAATCCGCTAAACTCATTCTCAAAATCTCTTTCAATTTCATCACCAAAATTCATCTTCCTCTTACACAATCAACAAATCTTTAGGTCAAAATCAGTCTCAAATTATTTGAAACCCTCTGCCAATGTCATCTCCCCCACCAAATCCCACCACCAACATCGCCACCACCACCACCACCACCGCCACCACCGCCGATTTCTTCAAATCAGTGGCGCGACAGAAGCCCAGAAAACACCTACACCCATCAATCTACCAACCCTTCTACAACCCCCAGCCCCAACCCACCACCACCGCAGCACCTTTTCCACCGCCAACACAACGGCAGCAGCCACCACAACCCTCCAATCAAAAAGCTCACCATCAACCACCACCACCATCGGCGGCGGCCGGAGTTCTTTACCCCGTTGCATCTTCCGGAAGGGGGTTTCTTCCAAAGCATCAGCACCCAAATTCCGATCAGAATTTAGTGACACCCAATTCCGATGGGTTCCCACCTCGTCATGCCTCTGGTTACCCTTACGCTGTTCACCGGCCATATGGGTTGTCGAATTCGGATGCTGTTGGTCAATCTTCGCATCAATTGGTTAACCCCTCTTCCGCTCATTTGCAGCAAACCCTTATTGCTGGTGTTTCTGTTGCCGCAAACCCAAAGGTTTAATCGAATTCGTTTGTTCTTTAGGCATTTTGTTAGGAGTTGCATTGTGGTTCTTAGAACTTGATTACAGTTATAATTTGATTGTGACTGTTGGATCTGCATTTTGATCTAGTTACATGGTGGAAAGTGATTAACTTTTGGCTGACAGTATAGTTAATTTTCACTAAATTGCACCCATAGGTGCATAAAAGGGGAAGGTGATGAGTGTTAATAGCATTAGTGGGACTATAATTATAGAGTTGATTGCTGTTTGAGTATGTTCATTAATTTCTGTATTAAGATTGGAGTTCAGAGGACTAGTTTTTTTTTCCATTAAAATAGTTTGATTGTGTTGCTTCAGCTTAAGAAGGAAGGATATTAAGAAATTTGTTGTGATTAAGGAGAGAAAGCTACTTGAAGAATCATATAACCAGTTCATTAAAGTTGGATGTTGTTAGGTAACTTTAGATTCATCTCAGATTCTCAGTAATCAGAGTTCTATGTATTTGTTTCTACTTATCATCAATTTTGACCCTTAATAATCAGAAGTGGAACTTAAGTTTTGCCAACACTAAAAAGTGTTTGTTTGGAACTTTTAGTCTCATAGTCACTCTGGAATTTGGATGCATATCTAAACACCCCTTTAAAACAAATACAACATTTACGTTGGGAGTTCATGTATCTTATGGGTAATAGAGTAGTAGAGTACACATGTAACTATGTAAGCAAAAGTTACAAGACTGTTTTACTTCATAAGTCACATAAAAACGTTGAAGCATTGTAAACTTGTATCACTTGGCTGGTGTTTAATTGTTTCTTTTCAATAGCAAGATGAGCGAGTTACATCTAAATATTAAGGTAGTAAAGGTACTATGATAGGGAACTTATGCTCGTATCTATGCATCAACTTCAAATTTACTTAACAATTATAATCATTTTCATTTGGAAAAATTTGCTACCTTTATTAAGGGCAATGCCTAGAGTCTAGATAGAATGAGAGTGTTGTAACCTATGTTTAGTTTTTAAGTTTTTCTGACATGGTTAGGGTGAGGAGAGGCTAAACGGCTATTTATTGATTTAATCAAATGCCAGAAATAGGAGCAGTAGATCCCATGATCAACCAAAGGTAAAGCTTAAGTGAATACAAAAGACTTGTGCTTTTAAAGCGTTCAAGTAGAGGTAGCACCTTATATTTTAATTTAGTTCCAACTAAGCAGTTGTTGATAATTTGATATTGCATATTCTTTTGATTATATATTTGGGATAACTTTATTTCACTCCCGTAACGATCAATTCGTGATTATATGATGAATATATGTGTATATATTGGGGAAGATTCAATGCAGAACCGTGAATAAAGCGAGAATTGCTAGGACCAATCTTGAACGTTTATTTATTTGTGTAGTTATCTAAGATTCTAATGACTATAAAAAGAGATCATGATTATATGATGCATTTGAATTGATATATGCATAAGCGCAGATTAATTTATACATATATATATTAGAAACATATACACCCATGTAAACTGACTAATTTTCTGATCTCTATATGTGTACAAAACTTGTTATAAGGAAGAGAGCGAAGAGAGAAAGTAAAGAAATTAGTTAATTAGAGAGAGAGAAATCATTTAATGTTTTAGAGTTATACCTTAATTATTAAATTTCAATAATAAATATATGGTTTTGATCAGTTTTTGCAATTCTTGCATTAGTTACGGTTTACAATTTTTAGTTTAAGATAGATACAATCAGATCTTTCAAACAATCTTTTGTACAGCTAATACTACTTCTTCCATTCCATCGTTGTGGCATTGTGGTACTACTAGTAGTTTTTGACTAAAGTTTATCTAATTATTGGTGGTAAAAATAACTACATCAAAAGGTATAACTTATCTTCTTTTGTTCACAATAATCATGCTAGTATATATAGTACCCTTCTTTGTGTTTGATATAAAACTTTCAATTTATTCTTGTTGGATTAGTCACAGTATGTGTGATACTTATTATTACATAATGTTTTATTACATGTAGGCTGTTGGCCAATCACCAGTTGCTGCTGATAGCAGCTTAAAAAATACAAGGTAATATCATGCTATCTGCATGTAAAATCTTATTTATTTTGTGTTCATAGCTTCTGTCCTCATTTTATTTTGAGATGATAGTAATCTTTTTTACTATTTATGGTTTTGTAGGGATAAGAATGGAGATGATGCTTTCGTCATTATTAGAGATAGAAAGGTGAAATTACTCTCCTTTTTATGTGTTCTTGATTGTAATATTTGCTTCTAATTATAAACATATTCACTAGTTTGGAAATCCCTTCCTACGGGCTACGGGTTATCTCTTGCTTTTGGCATACATGCAAAGGAAGACAACTTTTCCTAATGTTCTAACTTCTAACAACGCCTAAATCGACATTTCATGATAATATTTTTCACTTGAATAGATACAAAAATATAAAGTGAAATATTACAGTAACTCACTCTCCCAATTTAAGTATCACCTTATATCTATAAGGTCCTTCAAAACAGAACCAATTTTAAGTTGCGTGAACCGCATAAACACTTCACGATAGTGCATGGCACATACAATGGGAGATAGAAAGAGAGGTGGCTATGTGGCTACATAACCGCCTTATTTATCATAGTTAAAGCAGTTGAACAAGTGCTATGTGGTCGGATCGACTAGATCGCGACAAAAGTACTCTCCATGCTTGCTAGTCAGATCTTATGATGACTTATCATTATTGTAATGTTGTTATAAATCGACTTATATGCTATTTCTTGCTGATGCCTTTATTTTGGATGTTTGTAGGTTCAAGTTTCTGAGGGCACTTCTCTTTATGCCCAATGTCGCTCATGGTTAAAGAATGGCTTTATTTTGGAAAAACCGGTATGCTTGCATCATTCTCACTTCTTTTAGCACACGATGGATATTAGTAAAATTAAAGCCATGAAAAAGAAAACTGCATAAATCAGTTTCTTTTCTAGTGGCTAAATATGCACAACTATTGACAACTTTAGCCAGTTGACAATGTTCTTATAACATTTGGGTTATTTTTTTCCCACTTTTTTTCTCCATGCCTGTCCTGTTAAGAATTCTTTTTCAAGCATATATATGCCATCGCACTAATTTTTCGCTAGTATCTATTAAAATTTTTTGTAGCACTGATTTTAGTTTGCAAGATTCCTTAATTGTCATTATTAATAGGATATTTTGGTTTAAAATATTCTATATTGGGATTGAGTGGTAATTTTGATATCTAATGCATGTGATATATTTCTATGGTGCAAGAAGGATTAGTGATTACTTGAGGGATGTGTGAAAAGTTAATTATTTATCTGATATGTTTTTTTGTGTTTATTGAGCTTATTCGATTGTACATGGAGCTTAATTGGTTGCACATAGAGTTTTGTTTAATTTGTACAGAAAGAAAAAAGTCTCATAAATCAGGGAATTCATGTTTTTATATTATTAAATTCTGTGTAATTCCTTCTGTTATCTTTTCTTTTGGTATTCAAAGATTACACTCCGTAAGTGAAGCTATTACCTTGCGCCTAACGCCTCATGCCTTAGTTTACGCCTCGGAGCGTATTGTGCTTTCCAAGAATGATTGTATAAGGGAACATTAAATGGGTTGCTTGGTTTGAGAAAGTGTGAGGCGCTCCGATGTGTTAAAATCCGAGTCGTGAAGCACGAAGCGAGATCTTCACGTACGTCAGGCGTTTCCATATGTACATTTAAATAAGCTTTATGCACAACTGAAGTGTATCTGTCTCGATACATTTACATATTAGCCTTTTATCAAGTAAACCATACGTAATCTCCTTATCCCTTTAGTTGTTTTTACGTATCACCCTCCTACAAACCCCAACTTTGACCCTGCTTTGCATAAGGTGCCGCCTCATGCACTTTGCTCATCATGCGTGCCTTTTCAAACCAAATGGGGCTGATATGTCGCGGATAACTTTTTGCTAAATATGCAGCTTTTTCATAATCAAAGTTTAATATATGATAAACTTTTCTTTTACAATTCAGTGATATACAAACCGGAGACTGTATATGCTTGTGTTTTGCTTGTTCATCACATGTTTTATAGAATTAATATTTACCCTGACGCCATAACCGACAGACGCAATATGTGAATCCAGTGAAGTCTCTTCCAAAGCCACTGCCTGCATCCACCGTAGAACCAAGAAATGAGGATGACATGGAAATAGAGGAGGTATGTACGTACGTATTTATAACACCTGTACCATGTTTTTCCGGTGTCATTAAGAAATGACCGTTTTGCCCTTATTTGTTTTCAGAAAACCGAAGACGTCGAACACTTGTCTGCCAAGGAGTTGTTGCAGCAGCACGTTAGGCATGCAAAAAAAGTCCGAGCAAGGTATACGCACTCGCTTTCTTACTTAACTCTGTAAATCGAGCTTGTCAAAATTTGCAACTTATTCGACTCTGAAAAGGTCAATATGTAAAACATTTGATGCTACTTGTTCTTTTGTAGATTAAGAAATCAAAGGCTGCGAAGAATTGAAAGGTACAAAGACCGTCTCGCCCTGCTATTGCCCCCGGTTGTGGACCAACAGCCAAAAACCGACACGGCTTCTTGAAACCGAGACTCATCAGTATGTCATTGGTTTACAAAACTATGCAACATTCAAAGGAATCATTTGATTGTTCTGAGATTTTGGTTTTTATGATCATTAGATATTATTGGCCTTGTTTGTTAATTGAATTTTAGTCTTTGGTTTGTTTGTCAAAAGAGTTGACCGTTGTACATGATGTGGTGGTACAAAACAAGTTTGTAAAATGGCATCTTAACTTAACCCTCTTAGGTTTTAAAGGTATTAAGTTTATCTCTTGTATATCTTTACTTAAACAAATTTTTTGTGTTTTTATTTTTATGTATGTGTTGGTATAGATATGAGTCTGTTAATGTTTTGATGTAAATTTTGTTCACAAAATGAGTTAGGTTAAATATAAAACGTTTTCGTGCTTATTTTTAAGTACGTTTTGAGTTGTTCTATGTTTAGACGTAAATTTTGTTTGGAAACGAGTCGGCACATAATACGTTTTCATTCGATGGTATAAATTCGAGTTATTTTACATGTCGATTTAAATTTTGTTTGGAAACTAGTTAGGGTGATTGTAGTATATGTTTTATAGTGCCACATACGTTGCCGCCACACATACTTGTTTTAATTGAGTTGGTTTATATTTTGACTTAAATTTTGCTTGGAAACGATTCGGTTAAATATAATATGTTTTTATTCAATGATATAAATTCGAACTACTCTATATTTCAACGAAAATTTAGTTAAAAAAAGAGCCGGATCGGGTCGTGTCGATTGTAGTCTTCATTTTATCATGTCCTATACAGCGTCGTTGGCGGCGGATAAAAGAACTAGGTAGTACTTAATTTCTATTCAATTGATTTTTTATAATAATTTGGGGGCCTCAGTTGTTATCTATGGTTGTCCACTCGTCCTTGTGAACGAACCCGTCAAAGAAGTTAAAAACAATGAATAACAATACGAAAACATGGAATCCACGGTTTGTGACTAGTCCAAACAGGTCTAGATTAGTTTCTGCTCGAACTTGTAAACATATTTAGCTATATAGGTAGAGTTGGAGTTGATTTGTTTAGTTTGTAGTTTGATCTGTTTAATCTTTTTATCTTTTTAAATTTGTTTAAAGTGTAATTTTGTCATAACTTAAAATGATTGAGTATTTTATATCAAAAATTTAATAACTGAAAGAGAAATTGACATGAACTATATAATTTAAATGTATTTAATGATATAGTAACTGCCTTATCCATTTGTAAATTTTTGCTGTAAGCTTACTATTCTAGTGTATTAGTATGTAAAACTATAAAAATAGATAAAGTGGGTCATGTTCATGTCGTTGCAAATATATTTATGAGACATGTTCGCATTTACGTGGTTGGCGCAATTTTCAAGTTTGCGTTAAATTTTCAAATTCGTGTCAGGTTTCGATGTATGAACACACGTGCACGACTTATTTAACAACACTAACATTTCTTTTTTCCACTCATTGCGGATGCCTAAGAATAAACCTAGTAATCTTTAACAAATTGTAATATTATCCATTGACTTCAAATGATATTCGGATCTAGAAAATTTTACATAAAATCAATCACTTTTTCTAAAGAAGATTGGTAATCATGATTGCATCCCACCAATATATATTCTCAGATATTATAAAGTCCCTTTTGATTTTTATTTCATTTTAAAAATTTGAAGGGGTACAATATCCATCTACATTCGACTTAGTGAAAAAGAATCATTATTTTATGCACAAAGTTTCAACTTTGAACATGACATTTCATTTCCCAAATCATTACCAAATGCATGTATAAGACTTCTTTTTGGAATTTATAGGTTTTAGCCTTTCTTTCAAGTTGGATAATGCATAAAATTATAGTGTGAACTAACTTTTAGTATGCCCTTAACTTTATGGTACTCAAAAGTTGCCAAGGGGGATGTACTTCAGGTCCATTGGAGGTTTTTAGTGGGTTGCCGACGTGAAGGTTTGTTGGGCTTGACAGGCCACGGATACTTTAATATGGGGTCCTTGTTAACGTTCTTCGTTGACGTGACATTAATCACATTATTGTTGTTAAACTTTAATCAGCGGACCTCTTCTCTCTCTCTTAGGATAATTTTGAATTATCACATAGTTCCTACCTCCAATCTCTCTTCACTTTCTTTAACCACTCGACAATTGTCGCAACACTAGCTCCCATACCACTTTCATCTTCTTTTCTTTACATTTTTTATCCTTCACTAGCTTGTGTGTTTGTTTATGATTTTGGGTAAATTATGGTGGATATAGGTCATGTGGTTATGAGTGTATCTCCAAATTTGTATTCATGTTAGATGATGGTCCGAAAGTTGAGTTTCTGTCGGCTAATGTAATAATAAACCTAACAAAAAAAAAAAAAAAAAAAAAAATTGTGATGAATTGTACATTAGATATTCGGGTCATTTTATGTTGTAAAATGTAATACTAAAGGTCTACTAACCCCATAGGTTTCGGAGGATGACTTTTAATAAAGTTAGTGGAGACTCCTATCATCCCTCAATTGGATGCTACTCAAAGCATTTTTATTTTTTAATTCTGAAAGTTAAATTGATAGATATTCGAATACAATACTAAGGTCATGTCGTTTAATAGAATTCTGGAGTTTGCCTTATACAAGTTTTTTTTTTTTTTTCAAAGTCATGTGGAAATTACACGAATGCTCAAACACACCATTTGTATGTTCGCCAATGTGCCATAAATTAGGTCATTTTTTAATGTAGACTATCGGATCCATAACTGTGATAAAAAAGTGAAATCACAGACATACCAAATGAATTTATATACACGCACGCATACACATATACACATATGAATTCATACATACGTGCATATATGGATGTTAATTGTTATGTATGTATATAGATATTATTACATTGAAGGCGTAAAAATATGCATTATTTTTAGATTTGTAAAATTCTAGAGATAAGAAGAAGTCTAAAAGATTTTACTGTTTTTGCTTGAACAAATTTTTTTTTTCTTTATTCTTCAAAACTTTCAACCCTAAAAACATTGCATTCAAGCACCCAAATCATTGCACATCACTTTTGGGGCCCTTTAGAATTTGAAGGATTAGCTTTTCATGCAATGGTTATTTGTTCAAATATAAAAAACTCAGAAGTATTTTTTCTTTGTTAATAAAATATTTAAAAGGTAAATATCAACAAAACAATAAACTACATAAAAATATACCGAATTTCAGATAAACTTTTATGTAGGCTTCACAAATAACTTATGAATTATTGATATTAAAAGAGATTTTTCTGGATTTTCATGTTACAAAATTCTTTTAACATCTAGTGCACATTGATATGCTATATGTATTGTCATGCACACAAATACATGACAACCAGTATATTGTTAATTTTCAATAGAAATTAAAATCTAATATCTTTTTTTGAAAATGACTTTAAATTCACTTTTTTCAAGATAGCCTGGTAAAATACAAAATATTATTATACTACTATAACACTGATACATCACTAGCAGACAATGAAGCTCTCGATAAAACTCAGTCAGCTAAATAGGCTTGAGTAATACTTTTCTGACTGAACATCAATTAAACTTACCGATTGAATACCGACTGATTCTACAAGATTGGCATTTCTTGGATTATCGAAGGATTACTAAGAGCCTATGCTACTAACAGTTTTATGAGGGTTTATGGTAAAACGCCTTTTTGTTATAAAAATGCTTTTAAAATTCTTATTATATTTAATTGATATGCAAATCAAGTTTATAAATTTAACATAAATTGTAAAATCTGCAATTTTAAATTAATAAACAAATAAATTGAAAAAAAAGTTTATTCATAACAAAAACAACCATCGTATTTGTTTTCTTACTTAGAAGAGATAAAACTAGCTAAATTAGGAAGATTCTCATGTAAAGGCAGGCCTTCGTAATCTCTATGGGCTCGAGCTACTATATATTTATAGGTACACCAAATCAATGTATTCATTTATAAGTACAACATTATCTTTCTACTCTAATAAAAGAGTAAATGAAAGGACACATGACAGCATCACATTCCTCCTCATAAAAATTTTCCCGCCTCTCTCTCTTAATTAATAGTTACTATAATTAATGATAATATTATTTATTTTTTTATACATTAAAAATCATTGTAATAAATTAAAGAAAAGTTCTTTTTATTGATGTTATTTATAAATAAATGAATTTTTATAAAATACAAAATTTTTTAAACATCAAAATATTAAAATTGGTGTTTTTAAAAAGTAAAATATTTATAAATAAAAGATAATTAAAATTAGGAGTTATAATAATAAAAAAAATTTAAAAGAGTTTGTTTTGAAACAAAATGTTTAATTTTTTTAAACAAAAAAATTTAAAAACTTAATATCATTGTTTTATTACTTATATCATTGTTTTATTTATTTAACCCGTGTACTACACGGGTTACTAAAGCTAGTTACGTATACATGTGCTCACAAAGGAGGGACATACGATCTTCTGGTGTTGAGGACCTAACCTCACCTTAAATTGATACATAACGATCGAGCATCACGTTCCAATCGACCGCCGTAATCCTTAGCTGATTGTATAGGCGGATGACCTCGAAGTCCAGATTCTAATGCTCAAACGCCCATCCTCTATCAATAGTGCCTTCTCTGCCACCTTCTCTCAGTCTCCCATTATTAGGTTGGGAACCAGATGGAATTTAGATACTCCTATCATTTGTAATTTGCCTCATTAAGGCTAGGATCCCACTATTAATATTGTTCTTGCACAAATGTACACTTAATTAGCCCTCAAGTAACACCAAGGGCATGCGAAACAAGTCCTTAATGTCATCAAGCGAGATGCCTTTGTATTACTGAATATGCAAAATTAAGACAAATATGAGCTATAAAAACAAAAAAATAAATTTCAAAAGTAAATAACCTAAATTAGTAAGTTTCAATCGCACCATCGGGGGTTATGGTTATTTCCGAACAATGGGAAAATTGATGAGAGTCGTTTGCAAATCTTGATGATTGGTAGAATCAATAAGCATACCAACCTTGAGCTTCTTAGCAAACATATTAGGATGGATATGGATATCATCACGGTCTAAATGCTAGTTAGGGTCGCTACTGCTACCCTACTCGACCACCAAAGTAGTGTATGCGACCTTGATCTGAGATGATTTGCTATGGCTCAACGTGCTATAAATGGGACACTACTACTACCAATGGAGATGCTTCTAGATGATAACTCCTTCGAACAGAGCTACCACCCCCGGGGCATGCAACCTCACAAATACAAACAAATAGCCAATATCAACCCGAAATGTAACCTAAAACAGGCAATAATAATCTAAAATAAACCAATCATAACCCAAACTGAAATGTAATTAAGTCGATAAGGTGAAACCTTTAACTCTTGAAGTTGATTTTCAATATCCATTGATTCAGTAAAGAACTGATTAGCAACAACCTGTTTCACACATATATTGTTTAATGGTTAATAATGTTGTCCATGATTAAACAAAAATAAAAAAAAGTAACAATTGAGAAATAAAAAATAAACAACATACCTTTGTCGATGCTGAAGCGTTCGTTGTTTTACAAGCAAACAATTCTAAAACTTTTATCATGTGTCTCGTAAAGTGCCAATCCGCAATCATGGGAATATCATTACCTAAATCTTTTGAATAACGAGGGTCTACCAAATCATAAGCTTAAAAATCCTTTTCTAATTTTTCGACCGTATTCAACATTACATAAGTGGAA
Organism: Flaveria robusta; assembly: GCA_025506415.1. Lineage (NCBI taxonomy): Eukaryota > Viridiplantae > Streptophyta > Magnoliopsida > Asterales > Asteraceae > Flaveria > Flaveria robusta. The sequence continues at coordinate 8,372,154 of CM046472.1, read as the reverse complement.
TTCCTTCTACTAACACAATCTAAGGACAACAATGCATTACTTTCAATCTTGACATCCTTGACACAGTTTTTAAATGCCTCAGAGAGTATCGAATGTATCAAATTACATTTCATATACGCTCAATCAAGTAGTTATTTTCATATAGTCCATCTTTTACAATCATGTTGATAATGTGAGTAATGCAACGGATGTGTAAGTATCTTCCATCAAATAAGAGATTTTGTAATATACCTTTAAGAGACACAATGGCAGTATCATTTGATAAGGCATTATCAGTAGTGATTGTTAAGACTTGATGAATATCCCATCATTTAAACATTGAAGTAATATTCTAGCAATTGCTTCCCCTTTGTGGTTGAATATTGGCTTAAAATTTATAATCCTTTTGTATAATACCCGGTCGTCATCAATGAAGTGTCCCGTGACACACGTGTAGTTTATTCTCTAAGTAGATGTCTATGAGTTAGTGGTTAGACAAACTTTGACTTTACTCCTTGCGAAAAAATCCTTCTACATTCCTTTTTCCTTCAAATAGATCTCTGCACAATCCCTTGAAACTATAGACCAGTTCGGTATTTAATAATGCTTAATGTTTGTTAACAAATAAAAAAAGTAACAGTTTATAGCTATAATTGAAATAAATAAAAATGAAATAGTTTATAGCTATAATAGAAATAAAATACCTGCTTGGTATCTTAAAATTTGGATATACAGTTTTCATGAGTCTCCTAAAACCCTCGTGCTCAACTGTTCTAAACAGGAGCTCATCTAATATGATCATCATAGTGATGGCATATCTAGTGTTTTCAGTACTAAACTTCCATGTTTTAAGTTCACTAGTTTCGGGTCCAACATTATCATTCTTCTTCACAAATATATTTGTTTGACCCTTCAACTTTTAAGGGTGTTTCTTGCATGTTTGAAGGTGTTTTTTGAGTCCTAATGTTCTATTAATTATCGAGTGTGCAGCTATACTGATTGAACAATGAATACATCTTGCTTTTATATTACCATCCTCATCGATGAATTTCTCAAATTTAGCCCAATATTTTGAACGACCTCCTTTACTTTGTTTTGCTTTCGGTTCGTTTTTTGCAGGCTACTTTGCTTTTCGTTTATGTTCGTTGTCAGATTCATTGCTGGAAAGTTGCTGAATGTTCACGGGATCCATCTATTCTCAATCAACCAAAAAAATCAACTATAATACAATCTCAAAAAATTAGAAAACTACATATTTAACATTATAAACATAAACATCATATCTTATACATGTATGATCTACTACTTTTTTAGTTAAATGCAAAAAATGTATGGAGATGATAGCAATTATATTAAAACATTGCATACAGAAGCATGTTAAATGCAATATTAACAGCAGAGTACCAATCCTCTAATCATATATTATTGATATCATTCTTATGTTAATCAAACATGATTATAACACTTCAACTTCTTAACCCAATAACTCAATGTCAATGGCTATTGTTATTATATATATATATACACAAAGAAATCCTAGTTGTTTATTCATATGACAAAGTGAGATACTTATTGATGTCTTTTTTAGTGTAATAATTGCATAACAAAACAGGTTACTAATGTGCATAACATAACCGGTTGATCATTGTAGAATAAGAGATGATGAATCAAAGCAACTATATGAATCAAGTTGGGTACCATAGCATAAAAGGCTACTAATGTGCAATCATTACAAAATTGTTAGTGTAAGAATTGCAGGTTACTAATATGCATGGCATAACAGGTTGATCATGTGTAAAATAGGAGATGATGAATCAAAGCAACCATATAAAATCAAGTTAGGTCCATAACATAACAGGTTACTATTGTGCAAAATCATGGCATGATAAATTTAACTTACTTTTTGAATTGTGTTTCAGATTGTGAGCAACTATATGATATCCTAAGGAAGCATAATTGCAGCGACTTCTTATCACAATATGAAGATTCTTAGCAGCTGCATCACCTTGTTTGCATAATGAGAATGAGAATTAGCATATTGAACGTGAATATATATATTGATTTGTATAGGAATTTTGGGTCCCAATTATTTCTATTGGGATATGTATTAATTTGAAATTTGAGAGGATAATGAACGTGAATAAATTGCTTTGTATTGGATATATATTAATTTGACTTTTGATAAGATTTCATTGCCGTGAATTCTCATCTTTATTTTTAGGATATTATTTTTTTCGGGTTGGTACCAAGATTGTCGAGTTTAGTAGGTCCAATATCGAACATGATCCTGATCCCGAAATTATCAAATAATTGGTACCGTTAACCTACTATGATATATTACGTCATTTCGGTTATCGGTATTACTTTGGTTTGGAACTCGGTTATTTAGGGAATACCCAAAATATGATCACCCCTATGGGGATGAAAGTATTTATGCATAATAAACAATCTATAAAGACTTTATGATGTTGGCCACTTATGTTTGATTTAATTTTGTTTGCTTTTTTTTGAATATGTTACAAACAAAAAAATGTTTCCCACATAAATGACATGTCAAGACATGTATAGGGGAGATAAAATCAAAGTGATTAAAATATATGTTTCTTTGCAAACTTAAAAAATTTTCATAAAATGTTCATGGAATTTTTATTTTCTTTTTATTTTATCTTTAGCTTATATCTTTGATAAAAGAAAATTAAAAAATTCAAAATTAAGTTATCACGCTATGAAATAGAGAAAATGATAGCTCATCGATTGATATACAATTACAACAAAAATTAAACATGTTAAAAAGATAAAAAGAATTATATTTATGTTTTGTTGCATGAATGAGTTGGAAATGAAATTATCATTACATATGTGTTGGAAATTAATTAAAAATTAGAGTTTGTATATGCATGAAGCATGAAATGAATCATACAAGAAGATATTGATTGTTTATTATAAGTAGTTCATTGCTTGTGAATGATATGTTTAGTAGTATGAAAATTAAATAAATCATTTCACTTATGACGTTAACTAATGCCAAAGTATGTGTGTTCATAAACACAACTCTATTAGAGAATGTTAGGTGAATTTGAAATTATGCATGAGATCACTGTCATGGAGGGGTCATTAGCACAATTTATAAAATGATTCATGCATTTGCCCTTGAAAGCATAGAATTAAATTTCAATTCAAGATAAACTTTTCTACTTTGCTTAGCAAAGAACTGAAGTTTCTGTCTTCCATTACATAAATGATGTTCCATTCATACATGTAAATATCGATTCTAAACTTGTTTGAGTTACATTTTTCATGTGCTAATTGATTCTTCGTCACTGTGAAGATTGGTATAAGTGTAGTGATACTTTGCATGTCCTGAAGATAGATAATTTTTTATATTATTAACTTTGATCATGCGGAACATAGTGTAAACTCTAATGTACCTAATTTACATAAAAACCGATTATAAAATTTGAGCATTTCTTGATAATTGATAGTTATTATAGGGCTTGACATGAGAAAGGAAGTGTGAAAGGAATGCTTACTTTGACCTGATCTTAATTGTATAAAGTCATAATAGAATGTTAAAGATGTAATCATTTTTGAGTTATTATATTTGTACATAATGTGTAGTTTAAACAGATATAAATCTGAAAATATGCTCCAGAATATTCTTCTAATCGATATGATCCTCTTAAATATGTTTAATCGACCAAAAAGATACTTATGTTTAAATTTTTGTTTGGAAATATTACAAAATATATTAATGATTTTCGGTGTGTTTTAGCATAAATTTTCTAAAAGCCAAAAAGATTTTGCTTTAATCTTCCATGAATATTATCTTCCATACTTGGGTGATTAAACATTATTTTTAATAAATGAATTAAATTTTGAAAAGAAATGGATGAAGAGTCCTCCTCTAAATGCTTATTTCTTAAAAAGATCGTGGATCTAGACAATGAATTAACTTTGAATGTTTAGTATACAAGATATACAAAGACTCACTGCATGAAGATATAGGAGTTTGGAGATAATATTTAGGGGAAGTCAATCAGTCAAGCCTTAAAGACTTGGTACAAAAGCTAACAACATAATTTGAAGATATCATCATCCAAAGCTATTATCAAAGGGGAGTCTCTTGGAACATTGGGTGTGACTACTTAGATAATAAATTTTAGAATTTTGATGTGTATTTAATTGTATTAGAATGCATAGCTTTTGATTGGTCAAAGTCTATAACATTTCGCTAGTGAATTACACTAGGCAAAATTACACATATGTGATTTCACATAGGCGCGAGTGAAATTATCTAATTTCTTTTGGGCTGCACTGAGGAGAAACTAACATGTCTGTCACCTTATAAATAGGCCTTTGTGTGTTCATTTGTAAGAAAGCTTGTTGAGAGGTTATGGATAGAAGTGTATGTGTGTGTGAAACTCTTTCTACAACCTCATATTGTTATTGAATGAGAACTACCTTTTAAATTAATTACTTTGTTGATGAGCTTGATTATACTTTGATTGTTGTAGCAAATGCGAGACATCGAGCATGGATTTCACATGTCGTTTGGTAAGGTAGAATCAAACGTTATGATCTAAGACCGTAATTGGGACCTACACACTTGGTGTACGTGTACTTCATCAGACTAAGGATGGCAATTGCGACATGTATGGATAACCCTAAGCACATACTTGATTATAAATGTGTGTCCTATATTTAGCCCATTATGTATGTATCAGGTATTTATCTATTATGCACACTTGTAGTAATCGAGTTACCTGTTAGTTTAATAAAAGATACATGTTGGGTATACTTGTCTTGTTGGTTACCTACCGTTAAAGTTAATTTCCTTTCTGTTCTTTATACTTTTTCTAGCATCTTCATGAGTACGTTGGCCTATCTTGAGATTGATTTGTGTTTGTTTGTTGATCTGCTTGCATATGCTGATTGCCATCAACACGTGTTTGTCCCTTAGAAGTACAACAACATATAAATTCTTCTCCCTCCATATTCATATTATTCAAAAAATAAATGTCATTTACACTCACAACCAAAAATGCAGACTAAACAAAGGGGAACTAAACATCGGGAAAATTATTATATAACTAAAATAACTAAAAGAATTATAATTTGATTAAAATATATAAAATTATTTTAGGTAAGCGGGTATCCTTAATTAGGTAATCAGGCCGGGGAAACACATATATTATGTAATGCCATACTAGTCTAATACCCGTAAAATAATAATAATGTAAGGCTCTGTTTCTAGACAACCTCACAGTTGGTTTTATGCATCACAATCATAATTCTTAAATTAAAAATTTAATATAAATAAGCAATGAAATCATAAAAGTCAAGCAACTAAACAGGTCACACATAGACTAGTATATTATGTAAAAGAAATTTTTACTCAAAACATTCATAACATAAATTATTTGAAACGAGATTTAATCTAGGAGCTTCTTCATACCAGGTCCTCACATGCTCAGCTAGAATCGGATTACCTTACATGCATACTAATAGTTGAATGAGTTCTAGCTTTTAATAGCAATATAAGATGCAGCTCTTAGTCATCTCAAAACATTTGATAGAAGACTATAGTTAAGTATTATAATTAGCGGCACATCGTACCATGGAATATTTATAACCTTGTAAACATATTTTTCATACTTTTGTATAATCCTTTATAATAGGGTAAGGCTTGTATCGAGGTACAAGACTCTAGTGATCATACCATGCACTAATCAAGGTTTACAATTGCTTGATCGAAGCAAGACTCCAGTGATATGCTTGCATGAAACAAGACTCCAATGATATACTTGCATGAAACAAGACTCCAATGATATGCTTGCATGAAGCAAGACTCTATTGATATCCTTGCATGATGCAAGACTCAGTGATATTCTTGAGCAAAACAAGACTCTAGTGATATGCTTGCATGAAGCAAGACTCAAGTGATATGTATTGCACGAAACAAAACTCTAGTGATATACTTGCAAGAGGCAAGACTCCAATGAAATTCTTGCATGAAGTAAGACTCTAGAGATATGCGTTGCTGCATTAAGCAAATAGTAAATGCTAGCATATAGAAAGCTAATATAACCATGCAATGCACTATGCAAGGAAATTAAATGTTAGCACAAAACAAGCATTGGATAACATTAAATTTAACTTAAGCTAATTAACATTGGTCATACTAAGCATGAGTCCTTTGGATACAAACTTAGGCATTCATAAGGCCAATATTCTAGGTATAGTCAATATGGATGGGCATCAAGGCAATGCGGATAAATATTGGTTCATCTTGGTTAAGTGTTGTCCAATGTGGATGGGTTAGTTTGATACGGATGAGCATTGGCCTAATGAGGGTGGATCTACTTAATACGGGTAAAATCTCCAAGCTTTGGCTAATTGCATGATTACCGCGGATAGATATGACCCAATGCGGGTAATAGTTGGTTGATGCCGATGAGAATGGGCAATACAAATGAGTAACTTTAGTGCGAATAGTACTTAATGCGGATAAGAGAGGCTAATTGGCTGAGTGTTGGATATGGATAGTCATACTCAATGCGTGTAACTGTATACAATATGGGTAAAAGTAGATGATGCGGGTAACAATATATTCATCCATATTAGGCATACTTAGAAGATCTAAGTAGTCGAAGTGGATGAACAAGGCAATGTAGGTAACAATATATTCATTTGCATCAAGGTATGCTTAGAATGTTTAAGTAATTCATGCGGATGAACAAGGCAATGCGGGTAACATAATAGGATGTGGGTAATTGTTCACCTTCGGTGAACATGGCTAATATGGATAGGGGCTAATGCAGGTGATAGTGACTTAGATGAACAATGATTCTCTAATATGAACTCCTTGGACATCATGCAAAGTTAAACCATTAATTCCTTTAAAGATCATTTAAAAAATTGATATACCTTCTAGGGTTCTTACATAGACTTTGAACACAAGAATGGAATAACATAAGATAAACCTTAGAAATAAAGGTGGTAACTTTAGATTTAAAAACCATAAATGTAAGTGTAAAACATGTTTATGCAAACATATCATCCCCAAAATCAATAAAAAAGCTTAAAGAGGGGGGGGGGGGGGATTTGAACTCACAGTGTGAAGAACTTGCACAAACCCTAAAAAAGCTTCCTTTTCAACGAGCTCAAACCATGTACATGTCTACGTACAAATACATGAGTTAGAAGCAAGGATAGAATGATTTAAAATGGAAATTCCCTAAGAAATTAGGATTTTTGGACCATAGCAGACCACTATGGGTAGTCATGTGAAACTCTATTGTAAATATGAGTTATGACTTTATATGAGTAAATACGTGACATGTGAAACTCTATTGTAATGTTGGATCACTTAGTGGTTAGGTTCTAAACCTCCACATTATGCAACATTTGTTTATTAAGGCAAACTGGAGTTTTCGAAATAACTAAACCGGTGTTCAGGTGGTTAGGATGCATATTGATAATATGATAAGGAAAATGACTACTTATGGATAAATGGATTTTTCATGGGACAAGGTCCCTATAAGTATAAAAGGATAATAAATTGTCATTTCATAACCATGAGGTTGTCACCGGGAATTACACTATAGGAATTTTGTATAATGGGTAAGTCCATCACGTCATTATGTTGGGCGTGTGCGTAAACCCTAACTCTTCCACGCAAGTTCTTTAAGAGTTGTGATAGAAATATTGACTTGAGTTGGGAAGACTCTAGCTCGTATGTTATGATGCGTTAGTATTTGGTTAACCATGGCATGTTTAAGCTACCCACTGTCATGTTATGAAACGTGGAGTGGCATATGTGTTTAAGGGCACTTCCCTATATGTGAGGTCATTAGTGAGATTTGATTTGATAAACAATTTGCTTACACACGTGGTTATTGTCTAATTGTTTAGAGTCTTCTTTGGTTATGACTCACCAACAATGATGTTGTTAACCTGTTTTAGCTCATGATGCAGGAGCATGAGGTGCCTGGATGCACTAACTTGGGTCAAAGAGACTTATTTTATGTGGATGTATAAGGTCTTCATATAGGAGATCATGACTTGATTAAATCTGCTTGGGGTAGTGCTTTGTTTTGTATTTGTACAATGAATGCAATAGATTCGTGGATTTTACGTATGCACTGTTAAAATTTTAATTCAGCCTAGTTTTTATGGTCGTGAATGTAAGCCTTTTTCTATCTATTATAGTGTGATTAATACAACTAGTTACGCCCATGGATTAGGGTGTGACAATTTGATATCAGATTTTTAGGTTTTAGCGATTTACGGTTAAAGTAGATCCTTAAGCTTTAAGCCGAAGGTTCAAGACCACTATCAGTTGTTGATTGCATTTAGGACTGTTGGGAACATGACAGGTGGTTGTTAGTATGCACACCTGAGATAATGAAACAAACGCGCCTCATCAACATAGTTGTCAAGTTATCTTGGGTGAACATGTTGATTGCTATTTGTCATGTGGATAAGCATGGAAGCCTCATTAGGAAAGGAGAAGCATGCACAGCATACGCATCATGTTTGATATTAAGGATAATCATTACTAGTGAGGGTTGGTATATTATAGGCCATTTAAGGGAAAAAGAAGATCTCATTTCTGGGAGGGTTTTTCCGGTGAAGTAAATCATCTTCTTCCAAATCACAATCTTGAGATTAGAAGAAAGAATAGAGTTCATGTAGCTTGATAATTTACTAAACTTGACACGTCAGGTTATTGCACCATGGTACTTTCAGCCTTGAGTTAGAAAAAATCATCATATCCGATGTTGAGTGCGATGGTAAAGATGGTGAGGAGACCAGGTATTCGTGAGACGGCTGAAAGACTACGTAGTTATAATATGAGAGTGTTTCAGGATACCTAAAGCATTCCTATTAGCACGCCGCCTACACCATCTAAGGATGACGAGCCTAAGGAGGAACAGAAGGCTCCAAATCACATCGTGATTTCCCCCATGCTAGAGCGGCCAGCCACAACAAACCCAAGGCGAAGGGTGGTGAGGATGATGATGAGGAGGCTGGAGACGAGCAATTAGAGACTAAACGAGATCGTGCTCCTAACAGTCCGGACGAGTCGGTTTTGATGGACTTGGATTATGATGTTGTGCTGCCATGAGTGAGAGGCCCGAACTCTTAGACTGGACTATGACAGCAGCCATAGGATGGTTAGGAACGCCTTAACTTCTACGAGTAGTATGAGAGATTTTGGAAGCGGGAGAAGGCCAACATTCGCGAGGGAATAAGGCATAGTCATTACTACTATTATCGTCCATCGTATTCATACTAGCGGACGTTTGTTTATCGACCGCTGCTGATGTACCCACCTGCACCTGTTGTTTACCAGCCACCCCAAGTAGAATATGCACGAAAACACTATCCCACCTACTTATCACCAACGACATATGCACCTTATCATCCTTACTAGCCTCTGATACCATACCCTTCATATTTTGGAACCGTCTAGGAACTCATTTGGCACTAGGTCATCTAGCCATAACAATGCTACGGATATGTTTCAACAATCAATGAGTGTTCGCCTAGATGATACCATAAGGTGTGTGGTAGACCTGAGGATCAAGAGGACGACCGGGCTCATGGAATAGACCGATCAAGGCATTGGATTCGAGGTTCGGGCAGAATGTGTCATCTTTGAGGTTGCAAGGGTTAATTAAGGGAATTTAATGATTAACTAATATATTATGTATTTAAACAAAATTGATTTAATCTAGTGTTATGATGTATATTGATGCATGTGAAAGGTGTGTGTATGTATATATATATATACATTTTGATAAAGGTCTTTTCGCACAAGTTCAGTTTTAAATGGTTTTTACATAAACTAACTACACACACAAAAGACAAGTGCACTTGTCTCGTGATAATATAGTGTTGGTAAAAATCGAGTATCAATCAGTGGACACACCGAGCCTACTCAATAATCTTTATAATTGACCAACGGATTTAAATTTGTTTTGGGAAAATGATAAGTTGCATTGATGTAACCAAATTTTTAGGGTTTATAAAAAACAATTATTAAAGTATAAGTAAAAGTAAAATTGAGACTTTTGGGTTTTAAAATAAGGAATTAAGGATATCATCCTAGTTAGACTATACTTATGTAACTGTGATGAATATCATGGTGTGATTAAAGATATAGATTTGTATAGTTATGTTAATGTTTATAAACGTTAGCCAACGTGGATTTCTCGTCTGCCAACTCCATAATGACAAGGACACCAACATCGAGTAACTTACAATGTTGATCAATCCAAGCCACTAGTTGTGTAGGTAGATCTTGTGTAACCTTTCAACATACGATTTCTAAAAACATAACTTAATGTTAGAAAGAGAGTTGATCAAGTTCCTTTTTAACTTACCATTAATTTTAGAAAATCATAAAAATTACTATAGATTTCTCAAACTAATAAAAGGGAACCCGCAAATGATCAGAAAACTAAAGTTATATGATTTCTAATAACCATTTCTAATTCATTAGCCATGGATTTGTTGTGAAGATCAGTTTTACGAATAAAAGTTAGTTCATACATTTTTCAACCTTGTATGACATTCACAATTACAAACCATAAGTTTATAAATTCCCGTTCAAATGTAGATGCTACACATAAAAAGTTTACCTAAGATTACCATAATTAACATAACATAAGTCACACTATTAGTTCATCACAAATTACATAAGTTTCACCCAATTAGGATGATAATAAGAGTTTAACTCATAATGAGATTGAAAATAAAAACAAATAACATAGAAGATAGATATGAAATCATCAGTGAAATGGAACAATCAAACTGGTGATCCACAATAGATGATGTTTAGACAATCCCGAGCTTCTTCCAAGTGTTGTATGCACCTTCCGAGCCTCCCAAGGGTCTTCAAGTTTTGATTCCCGAGAGAAATCAGTAGGGTAACCCTCCACCCAAAAGCTCTCCCAAATGATGGACTTAGGCCTCTATTTATAAGCTTTCGGGAGTGTTTAAGCATGATCACGTGCCTAAAAGGAACGACCTCGTGATAGTACAATGCTTATGAAAGTTGTTGGTTTGTATGTAAAGATTGTGTCGGGCATGACCCTGTGCTTTATGGGGCAAGGCCCCGTGATTGGGGTGGGGCATGACCTTGTGACTACTTCTGGGGGATAGTACTTTTTGTCCTATCAGATGTCCAATCACAGGGTTGTGCCAATTTAAGCATGGGGGCATGTTTCACGCAAGTCACAAGGGCGTGCTTAATGAGGCACGACCGCATGCTTGGATTCAAAGCTTGTTTTTTTTTTTCAAATTCTTGATAAGTATGATTCTTTTGTACATTTGGCCCTTTTGAACACCTAAAACACAATTTAACATTTTTAAGTTCATTTTCATCATTTTAAAGAAGACATTTAGGAATAGTTTACATGCTTTTGATAGGTTTTTTATGTATAATTTAGAGCATATCAAACATCCATGGTTTGCTTAACAGTCCTTGAAGAAGCCCTATTGGGCAAACTCGGTATAAAAGCAAACAAAATATGAATTACACCCCAACTCCTACTCTCGGTTTACTCTCTCAATACCCCAATCTCTCCATCTCTTTACGATTTCAAGGTTTTTGGGTGTTCGTGTGAACAATTGGAACTCGTATATACGTTCATTAAAGTTGATTTGTTCTTCGATCGACGTTTGGATGCTTGCTTCCCTTCGATAAGCCTCGCAATCATGTAAACACGATTTACGACTTTATTTAAGCAAATATGTGGTGTGTGAAACTACATTGTAGTGTTGGAATTCTTGATGGTGAACTATAAATGGATGAATAAGGTCTTCATATAGAGATCATGACTAGATTGAATCTGCCTGGGCTAGTGCTTTTTTGTATTTCTAAATTGAACGCAATGGATGCATGGATTTTATGTATGCACTATTGAAGTTTTAGTTCAGTCTAGTTTTGTTGGTCTTGAATGTAAGTCTTCCGTTGTGTATTATTGTGTGATTGAAACAACTGTTGTGTGATTGACACAATTGGTCGCGACTGTGGATTGCGGTGTTACAAATGTCGTCATAGTTTCCAAGATGAGATTCTACCCTTCTTGAAGCAGTTTAGATTGCTCAGTAACACCTTCTTCAGCTGATAATATCAATCGATCAAACAACCCCATAGATGCAACTATAAGGTAAAATGTCAAAAGAAAAAAAAAGATTTTGTAATGTAATAGTTTGGATCGAATAAGAACAAACACTTACCTCCTAAACGATATTAAAGGAACTACATTAGGCTCTACCCACTTCTTTTTAACAATAGCCATCACCAAAAAGTGCTTCGAAAAAGGTTTAAGTGTTGTAGGTTCAACTATTAAAGCATCATTAGTAGACATGTCATATTCTTTTTGTATAAGAATAGGGTCCTTAGTCTTTTCACTAGTTTTAACCAATGTATTTTGAAAGGGGCACTCAAGAAGATAAAAAATTGGTCCTTCTAATGCTTCAAATTCGTAAGAACACAAGAGGTAATAGCCGGTCATGGTGACTTCCTTTTTTAGTAAAGTTACCCAGTCACTATGACAAGTAAGTTTGTAGAAAACCCTAATAAGGTTTATACTAGGCTCCACTAGGATAGCATGACAATAGATTACAAAATAATAAAAGCTTAATTAAACCCAAAGGGATCACTTATGTCAAATGGATGGTGTAATAATGCAAAATAACAAACAATAATCCACTAATGGGAGTACATAAATTAGAAAATCTAAAGAATGAAGTATAAAATGCAATCCTGTTGGATGAAAAACTCTTCATCATTGCATTTGTGGAAGGGATGACAAAGTTTAGGCCGTGACTTATACCACAACAAGAAGCAATCATATTTAGGTAATTTAGGGTAATAATAAAATTTAGAAGAAGCATATCACTACTACACTCCATAATCTGAAAAGGAAAAAGTAAATAAGTGAACTAACTGAAGGAAAAGAAGGAGTCTTGAACATGAAGCTTTTGAAAACCTAAAATTCGAATTAGAGAGGAGGGCTATCTATAGAGAAAGTTTGAATGAAGAAAATTGCTAAAAAGTTACGCCTATTCGCGAGAAATAGCTCCATATAACGCTAGATTCATTCCTACAGCTATAGTACGCACTACAACTAAAGCATAATAGGTAAACCCTACGAGGTAGGCAGGGTCATATCTACGTCTAGCAAGACAAAAAGCAATCAAAAACCCCTAACATGACCACACACCCTTGAAAAATAAAAAAAGGGAAGGAGAAAAGACTAATCTAACGTCATTATAGAGCTACAACATTAGATTTAGGGGAGATGATGGGGTAGCACCCTAGACTCAATACAAATTGGTATTATAATAATCAACATTAAAACAAATCTCATAACTTAAGACAATAACACATGAAACAAATAAAGCAAGTGGCAGGTAGGAACAACATCAGTAGCTCGACTAAGGACACGCTTAGCCGCGACTCAAGTATCAACTTACCGTGACTAAGGATAAGGACATATGAGATAAGATAAGTTGGCCAAAGGGTAAAAAAGAAGGAAGACCTTTAGTCGCTATTTAAAAAAAGGCCATGGACACCAACCACTACTCAAAAAGGGAAGGGGTAAAACATAGGTGGGTGCAACACTCAGGATTTTTACAATAGAGACAAAGAAAAGAATGAAGCTTTACGAGGAAGAAAATAGGTTGTCAAGGAATACAATCAGGATAAAAGACAACAAAGTGGACGAGTAAAAACTCTGATGAAGACAATCATACGTTGAGAATAGCCCAAACATTAAGTTTAAAGTAAACTATAGAGACAACAAGTATTAATGTCGTGTTTGAAACCCTTTACACCAATAAGGTATAGAACACACTGTTTAAGAGAGTTGAGGCTCAGATGTTTGACTACAGGCTACCTAAAATATAACGAAGTCCCAAAGTCTTAGGATAGTACTAACACTATATATAACACTCTTCACATCAGGTAAATATCATGCACAAAATCACTCTCATTCTAAAGTTTTTGAATTCTTCTTATTTCAATTCTCATATACCCATACTTATTTCGTTGGAGGACGGCTAAAGGGAGAATTCTCACTGTCCATGGCGAGGCTCACGCTATTTTCTTTGTCTTGCATATTCATCATGAATTTGATCCAAGGTACTTGCCATCCTCTTACACTATTCAACTAACATTAATTTCCCGATTATAAGTTTTGTAGCCACTTGTACTATGATGTTTGCCTTTGACATTGATGCAAAGAGTTAAACATGGTTGCAGAAAGTAAAAAAAAATAAAAAGGGGTACATTTAGCAAACTCAAAAGCTCATTTTTATCATGCAATTATGTCTAAAGTTTAGTAACTATTTCACATTGTTCGGGAAACTGATAATGAAATATCTACACCTCTTAATATAATATCACGCACCTTTTAACCTCAAAGTGGTTGCAGAAACCATTTGAAATAAAAATAATGTAATTAGAAAGTTTGGTATCTTTGAAAAGCATGAAAGTAATGAACAAGTTTCATTAGTTACTAACGATGGTGCAACTAGGGGTGTTCATTCGAATCGAATTCGATTTAGTCGGATAAGTCAAATGAAATAATTTGAATAGAAATTTTTGAAACCCATATTCGAATTCGAATAAGTATTTGTTCATTCGATTCGAATAATTTATTTAAATTTGAATCGAATTTGAATACATTCGAAATTATTATTATTATTATTATTATTATTATTATTATTATTATTATTATTATTATTATTAAAATTTATCAATAGAAACCTCGAATAATAATAGCAAAAAGTTCCATAACATTCTTACTTCAAAGTTTAAAAACATAATATGATTCAAACATACTAATTGCACCAACATAAGTCCAAAATAGCAACAGTAAAAGTTTAAAACAGATGCCTTAATAGAGTACTTCCAATTCCATAGTTCCATATCCAGTACAACATCGAAAAGAGCGCAGCAAAAAGTTCAAAATATCATTCTTAAACCTTAAACCTTAAAAACTAAATATAACAAAAACATATAAATTATGGTTAATAGATTTAAATACTCTCAACTATTGGAAATTAGCCGTTGCCACCCCCAAATATTTTGGCGAATATAACTCCCAAGTAAACACTTCGGTGATGTATCACCCGTCGTTTGTCAAAACCCTAACAAATGATATAAAATATATGACACAATGAACGTATATGATACAATGAGCTGATTTATTTGACACAATTACCAAAATAAATCAGCTCATTTGTTAGGGTTTTGACAAACGGCGGGTCATATAGACACCGAAGTGTTTACTTGAGAGTTGTATTCGCCAAAATGATACTTGGGGGTGGCAGCGGCCAATTTACAATAGTTGGGGGTATTTAAATCCATTAACCCTATAAATTATTACTATATATGTAAAATATCTAAAAATAACATATTGTATATCCTATTCGAATTATTCGTATCGAATTCGAATAGAGAAAATCATATTCGAATTCGATTCATATTCGAATTAATTATTCGAATCGAATTCGAATGACCAAAAGTCAATTTCGAATGACTTTAATTGAATTCGATTCGAATCGGATTTTGATTAATTCGAATGGTATTCGAGCAATGAACACCCCTCGGAGGTGCAAGAATTAATCCAATGGTATCCCATCCAAATGACTCTATAGAGCAGTTAATTAAAAAATAGAAGGCGGTGCATAAAGTGAACTTTGACAATTAAATATAAGCATATTTATTTGACTTTTAAGTTTTGTTAATTATTCAAATGATTAGGGATAAGAAGCTCATTCACGGCAAAGTATAAAAGATGAGGTCGCCACCACCAATCTTTTAATATCTTGCCACTTTTAATAAAGTTAAGTGTTCATCTGTGTCTTCTCAGGTTTCATAAAATCAAACATATAAACTACTGCATGTAACTAAAGGGTTAGCTTAAGCACATATCCCTTAAACTCTCCTCTTTTAGAAAAACAAATGTACCACCCTTCTACAAAATATAGATCTTATCTTAATTGGGCTTAATTATCCGTTTTCCAGCAGGGACTATACTCCTAACTCTCTTAAAAGGAAACCTACAACTACAAAAATCTCATGACTTAACCCTGAATATTTTTGTTCGAAATGAGAGAACGCAAGACCTTCTCATGTTTACATGTCTGCAAAAACTACTCTTAAAATGTTTTAGAACTATCATATTTTACCTTAAAATTCATTTGTTTTAGAAAAAGTAATTTTAAAGAATAAAGGTTCAAGACCCTTTCTATAAAAAGATATAGACCAAATTTAATAAAATAAAAAAAATTCTATAAAAAATAAAAGAAAACGTCTTCAAAAAATTTAAAAAACCTTTTTATAAAAAAGCAAAAAATGTTCTAAGAAACGAAAAAAAGTAGTTTTTATAAAAACATATAAGAAATTTTTTTCTAAATTGTAAAAACACTCTCTAAAAATATCAAAAAAATCATTTGTTTTGAAATATGTCAAAGTAAATTAACAAAAATTAAAATAAAAAATTTCTCTAGAAATTTCATATATGAATACACCTGAGGTTAAACATATAGGTTGTTCCTTGAAGGTAATTTGAATAATTGACTTCTAAACTGTAAGGGATTCAAAGTCTTTAATTGGCTCAGTTTCATACTTTCAATTTGGGAAGGGTAAATCGTGAATATCATTTGGAAACATAAAGACAATTACGGAATTTCATTTCACTTATTCACATTCAACTTTTGATTTTTTTTTCTTTCATTTCTCATACTACATTCTTCAAATTTAGATATTGGAGATTGTGACAAGTGGGGGTTTCAATTTTGGTTTAACCTTTTTAAAAAGGGCTCGAATTTGAGGATTAGAGATTGTGGCATACTTAATAATTTCCTCTTCCTAGAGGTAGCAATTGGGTTGTGAATACCATCGGAAAACATGAAGTGAACTTTTAGTTGGATTAGATAACAATTTTGGTGATCCCAAATGGTTAATTGTCCTCGATTCATCTTTAGGGGGCGTTTGGTTGGAAGGAATGGAATGGAATGGAATGGAATTGAGAAACTTGTATAATTTTCAAGCAAAATTATGTTTAAGTGGGTAATGAAATGTAAAACCCAAGAGAATGTTTCTCCTCAAATTTCCTTGGTTGTGGGATTTCAAATTCCCTCTCTAGGTGGAAGGATTTTGAAATCCCACAACCAAGGGAATTTGAGGTGAAACATTCCCTTGGGTTTACTTTTAATTGTTCACTCAAACACAATTTTACTTGAAAATTATACTAGTTTCTCAATTCCATTCCATTCCATTCCATTCCATTCCATTTCATTCCATTCCTTCCAACCAAACGCCCTCTTAGATTTCTAAAGGTAGCAATTCGGGTGTGAATACCATCAGAAAACATGAAGTGAACTTTTGGTTGGATTAGATAACAATTTTGGTGATCCCAAACTGTTAATTGTCCTCGATTCATCTTTATGGTTGGAGAGTTTGTATAAGTTATTGTTATTTTTTAATAAAAAGGTAAAAGGTAAATATACATGAATTTAATATAAAAATTAAACCTTGTTAACTTTTTGGACCAATTATGAAAGCACACGTTATTGTTGGTACTATATTCAAATTTAACACAAACCAAAAGCATCATTTATGCAATTTACTATTTTCATTAATACGAAGGCTCAACTTATTTTAGTTCCATAATTTTTGTTCTCCCCATTAGTACTTCTTCCGATTACATTATATCATTAAAAATTTAAAGTTATACTTATGTATTTAATACATGTATCTAGCAATAATTATACTAGAGGCGTGAAATGAAATTTGTTATAAACAAAGAATATTATAAATACATGTATCTAGTAATATATATATATATATATGTATATATATTATAGCTTCAGAAATAGTGTATCCATCTTCACCTTTATTTATTAGTGAATAGGTTGGCGAATACTTTATAGATAATAATTATTAAGGAAATAATTCATTGACCGATGAATATATGTTTCATGTGTATAAAAAGTAGTTGTTATATATTAAATAGTTTTCGTTCTAATTCAGACTCTTTATCCAATAAACGAAATGTTATGATAAAAATAAGAAAAGTATGATATGTTATATTTTTCCGTTTTCCATCTCCTTTTCATGTTCTCTTTTACTCATGTGCTACATGTTCATACTTTTTTTTATAGAAGATTTTTTTTATTTTTTACTTTTTTTATTTTTTTGTTGTAAAAATGTGTGTATACATATACACAAAAGAAACTAAGCACCACAACTTAACCTATATCAAGTCACACTTGGAAATAAACCTGTGTGAAAGTTGGAAAGAAAAACAAGAAGAAAAAAAAACAGATTATTCAACCTTGGTGTCCCTAAAAAACTATATTATCTTTCTAATCAGCATTGTCTCCCCACAAGGGGAAAGGGCAAATCATGATGATGACCATTAAAATAATAAAATATGTTCATCTAAGGAATGAGATAGACATGCAAAGTAGCACAAAATCATTGGAGCACATTTTTTTAATTACAATTCTACATGGCACTCCATTAATGATGTTTATTTATTACATAATAATTTATTCATTGGACTGTTTAATTACTTTCTAGGTTAGCCATGCTTTAAGACAAAGCATGCGTTAAACAAAAATTGTTTAGAAATAGTTCTACACTTTTAACGATCTAGACATATAAAGACAATCTGAAATAATCATATGTACAACGAAGGTTTATGTCTTTCCTTCTGGTTCCTCTATTGTGTCCATCATCGCCGACCCCTGAAGTCTAGCCAATGCTATCTTTAAGTTGTCGTCGACTTCACTCCCATAAGCCCATAACTCCTTTAGGTAGCCACCTTCTCCAACGCCATCATGTCATTGAAAAATATGAGATGAACATATAAAAAGTGAAAAATCTAACCAAAGGTATATTCGATTATAAATCTTAAAAAAAGTTCAAATCGAGTTTGATTTAAACTATATGATCGCTTTTTCCTTTATTTTCTAAAGTTTTTCGCTCTAATTTTCAATCACATGTGTGACACACCGGACTTTTAACAGTGAACAATTAATGGTGGACCTAGGAACTTAGGAAGTACTTGAGGACTACAGTTGGAAAGAAGGAACGCCAGAGAAACTACAACGCTTCAACAAAAATACATTTATTTCATAGGATCTAAAACATGCGAAAGAAAAATAATCTAGTGCTGAGTTTTAATAGAAATATTTCATGTATCTAAAAGCTACTTAATACCTTACAAAAGATCAAAATTTTAAAACGTATTACTCATCCCCACGCTATACATTTATTCCAAAGGATCTAACATATGCTAAAGAAAAAGTAATCAAATGCTGATGTTTAATAGACGTGTTTCGAGTATTTAATAGTTACTTGATAGCATACAAAAGATGAAAAATTTAAAATAATAAAAATATTGGCGATAGGAGTTTTAAACGTATTACCCATCATCAAATTTAAACTTGCACATCACACTCGATGTAGATCAAGGAAAATATAAAGGAAAAATATGTATTGCATTATGTTTGTGTATATATCTCCATTAAGGCAATATGCTTTGTTATATGTCTAATCATAACAATAATATGTGACATCCGACATTATTAGGCCATTTTCCGATTAGCACGAATATTATTTTCCGATTATGCATGCATGCATTTAACTTTGCTTTCTTAAATGCGTCAGTTATTGCACAAATCTTCACGTAACGGTAATTTGGAGAATTGTCGTACCGCACACGAGTCTGTACCCGAACGTTGGTGATTAGTCAATATGGTTTTCAAACAATCATAGTTGATGTGAAATTACATGCTATGTGATTAAATGTTTAGTTTGGTTGTGAAAATTATAAACTTTTAAGCATTTACGTGTTTTTGCGTATTTTCGGCTTTTAAAACCTAATAATTATAAAAATGACTTCAAACTAACAAAATAAATATTATTTCATGTTAATAATGTTTATTTGATAATATGTGATCATACCATGAGTTTCAGTTTAAAAAATATTAAATCGCGTAGCGTTAAAACGGTTTTATAAAAAGGTAAGGACTGGGATTGTGTTACCAATTACACGCTCCCCATTTCAATCATTGAAATCCAAATCGTATGCTCTCATTTCAAACTATTTTTGATCCCTACAATTCATTGCAAATTTGAGTACCACATGCTTCGCCAAACATCCAAGTATCATCAGAATAAGTGAAAAGTTTCATCATATGTATACAAGGTCCTACTACATTAGCAAAGTTCTTTTCCATATCAGCTAGGCAATTTCTTTTTATCATCACAATGGAAGCACCTTCTATCTTTTTGAGATTTCAAAACATGTCTAGAAACAATACCATTGTCTATAGCTTTTGCATCACCCTTTTCTTGGCCTTTTTGACTATTCTTTTCTGCTTCTATATTACCCTAGACAATTTCTCTACATACACATGAGATAAGCTTCTTTGTTACTTCCAAGTGCTTCTGTTTTAGGCGTTAAGAACTTTTCTTGCAATCATTTAATCATCTCATACGTAGGATAGTATTCCACCTTTTCTAAATGCTTAGGTGTCATACAAGAAACTATAAAACATGATATATATTATGATTCATTCACATGTACATTCCAAGCAAAAAGGAAAGGCTTATTTAACATTGGATACTCAAGTAGATACAACTTCCTCTCGTCCTCAAGAATTGTATTTTAGAACCATTTTGAGATGCTCATGCTTTAGAGAATTTGTTTTGTTAGGGTGTCTTTAAGGGGTAGACCTCGAATTTTTTTTCTAGTGTCGGTTTTTGGTTCGAGTAGTGATGTGTATCTCAACTTGATGTCATAATTTTTACTTTAGGTTGGGTCATATAAATAAAATAAAATTAAAAACAAGTTACAATAATACGATATGCTTAGCAGTGGTAAAAACATTACATTTGTTATCTATAAGTTTTTATCTTTTAAGAACAATTTATTACATCTTCAATTAAATTGTCAGAAGTCTAATCATGTCTTCAAGATTCAAAATGAAAGAGTCAAAGCCGCTTGTTATCGTCATCGTCACTTTAAATTCAATTTGGGATAGCTTTTTGAAGTTAGGTTTTAGAGGTAATTAGAAAATATTAATAGGTTAATAAAATATGAATTGGCTCTTAGTTAAATAAAGAGTTAAATGCATTTTACATCCCTGAGTATATAAATTGTCATTTAAATCCAAAAGTTTAAATTTTACCATTTGCATCCTAAAGTTTCACAAAAATTGCCATTTGAATCCACTTAACTACTCTTAATTAACGTCGTTAAGTTTTTCCGTTAAGTTTTCTAATTTAGAGGTATTGTAGTCAAAATTTTCAAAATAAAAAATCAATTGTACGTGATAAGTTTTAGGCGTTCAGTCTCATTTGATAATCACCATTACGGTTTTAATTTACTAGGAATGATATGTCAGCATAATTAAACTTTAAACCAAAGAAATCTATGTTTAATAAAAAAGCAAAAGTAACACGACAAGTAAACCAAAATACATAAACAAGACAAAATAATAAAAGACTATTATAGAATCAAATCATAACTGTATTCATCAAAAGGAGCTAAACATATAAAAACCCTCATGCAAGTTAGTTCTTTATTTTTGTAATTTTTTTGACTAAAATAACCCTCATGTTGGAAATTTTAACGAAAAAAATTAACCGTGTTAGTTAGATGTAGCCAAATGGATTCAAATGCCAATTTTAGTGAAACCTTTGGATGCAAATGGCAAGAACAGAAAGAAACATATGACAAAGTGGATGGGTCGGTTGTATTCAAACTTTTATCAAAACATAAATTCTTTAACTCAAAATGGTTCTTCAATATCTAATTACTATCATAAGCTAAACTCCATGTGGCGACAATATGATACACTAACCAATCTCCCAACATGTACTTGCTAAGCTGCCAAAGGTTTCTCAAACTTTAACCAAAACTTAAAACTTATGCAATTTCTTATGGGTTTGGATGAAGTGTATAAACCAATTAGGTAAAACATTTTGACAAAAGATCCCCTACCATCTGTCAAAGTTGCATTTTCCATCAATTCTAGTGAAGAATCCCATATAAATTCATCCACAAAACCTGTATCTAAGACTCAGGCACCAGCCTTTGCTGATAAAGCCTTAGATTCTAAGAAAAAGATTGGAAGGGGTTCCCCTATAAATGCACTCATTGTAACCAAACTGGTCACACAATTGAGAGATGTTATGAACTCATTGGATACCCTGAAAATTATAAAAAGAAATCAAACACTTCCAGGGCTGCTGGCCTAAGTCACAATGCTGTAATTAACAACAAGACCATCCCTAATGATTTTCCTTTCACTCCTGATCAGATTTCTTAACTTCTATCTTTTGTTAGTGAGGGATCTTCATCCTCTGCTCAGATTAATGCTAATATGTCAGGTAACATAAACCTAAATGAAAGTTGTAAAGATTGCTTCTTAAACATCTTAAGTTCCACTAGCTCAAGTGAGTTCAACCTCACTCAAGGCTGGATTATAGACTCAGGTGCGAATCAACACATGGCTATATCAGAATCCAACATGTTTAACCTTGCTGATGTGTTTGATGTTGGCATGACTGTCGGTCATCCAAATGGAACTAGAGCTAAAATTACAAAAATTGGCAACCTAAAACTTACAACTGACATAACCTTAATTGATGTCTTGGTTGTGCCTGAGTATTATGTAAATCTGATGTCTATTCATAAACTCTCTAAGGATAACAAACTTAAGTGCTGGTTTGATGAATACTCCTATGTTGTTCAAGATTCACTTCCAAACAAGTGTCTGATGAGTGGTAAAAAAATAGATGGGTTATACTTTTATAAGGACACATCTAGAGGTAACCTCTCTAGTATTTGTAATATGTTTGCATGTTCTGATTCCTAGAATTTATGGCATGGGAGACTTGGCCACCCCTCATATCAGGTTTTAAATGTTTTGAAAGAGGAATTAATGATCAAACCAGCTAATAATAACCACCCTTGTGCAATATGTCATCCATCTAAACAAATCAAACTTCTTTTCCAACAAGTTCTCATGTGTCAAAAGATCTTGGTGAGTTGATTCATATGGACTTATGGGGTCCATTTAGAGTCACAACCAGAGAAGGGTTTAAGTATTTTTTTAACTATTATTGATGATTACTCTAGAGCTGTCTAGATTTATCTATTAAAATCTAAGGATGAAGTGTTGTCTCATGTTGAAAGTTTTTTCAATCTGATTAAAACCCAGTTTTCAAAAGTAATCAAATGCCTTAGATCTGACAATGGAGCTGAATTCACAAATCACTCAATTGAAAATTATCTCTAAGAAAAAACATTATGCATCAAACATCATGTGTTTATACTCCTTAACAAAATGGTGTTGTGGAAAGAAAACACATAAACTTGTTGAATGTGGCTAGGTCTTTTATGTTTCAAGGGGGAATTCCCTACATATGTGGTCAGAATGCGTTTGAACTGCCAACTATTTGATTAATAGGACACCTTCTTCTGTGCTTTCTGGACTATCTCCTTATGAATTGATCTACAAATGCAAGCCTTCTCTTTCTCATCTCAGAATGTTTGGCTGTCTATGTTTTACTACCGCCTTAAATCCTGAAAATAAGTTTGATTCTAGAGTTATGAAATGTGTCTTTATGGGATACTCAAATAACAAAAAAGATACAAACTTTGGAATTTAGATAAAAAAAGAATATTTGTTTTCAAGGGATGTAAAATTTTATGAATATATATTTCCTTTTAAAACTAACACTAACGACTCAGATCAAAGCAGTAGTAGTAATGCAGGTAGTGATTCATTCTAGACTTCTTGTTTGTGCCCTATGATGATGAGAAGGCTAATAAAGGTAATAGTCATGAGGACATTAGAAGTGGGTCTCAGATTCTAGAATCCTCTTCAGATTCTTTTTCTAATGATGGAAATTCCTCATATCATCAGTCTGGTAGTCAATCTGTTACTGATTCTCTTCATACTCATTAGTTTGGTAGTACTTCTGCCACTAACACTGAGTCATAGTTTTTATCCCAGTAGCATGTAAAGTCTAATAGGGTCCTCTGTGAGACTGATTCTACTTCTTTTCTTGGGATGTAAGGGCAATTATAATCATCTTGGGAGGTCCAGTAGGATCAGTTTTGTTCCTAAATATTTTAGTGACTTCATTGTAAAAGGGAAGGTAAAGTATTGAATTGAAAAAGTGATAAACTATTCCAAAGTGTCTCTTCATGACTACTGTTTTTTGTCTATACTAAATAAAAGCACAGAACCCACTAGTTATAAAGAGGCATGCTTAGATAGTAACTAGGTAAATGCAATGATTGAAGAAATGGAAGCACTAAATAAAAATGGAACTTGGGTCTTAACTGACCTTCCTAAGGGTAGAAAAGCAATTGGATGTAAATGGTTATATAAGATAAAATATAAATCATCGAGAGAAATAGAAAGATATAAGGCTAGATTAGTTACAAAAGGGTATTGCCAAAGAGAAGGCTTAGATTTCGATGAGACCTTTTCTTCTGTTGTGAAAATGGTCACTGTGAGGTGTCTTATTAGTGTTGCCATTCAAAATGGATGGAATTTATATCAATTAGATGTTAATAATGCATTCTTATATGGTACTTTGACTGAGGATGTATATATGCAAGTTCCAGAAGGATATTACTCTGATTCCAATCATAATAAAGTTTGTAAGCTTGTTAAGTCCTTTTATGGTCTTAAACAGGCTCCTAAAAATGGAATGAGAAACTAACCTCTACCTTGATTAAGTTAGGCTTTGTGCAGAGTGTTAATGATTATTTCCTATTTGTTAAGAGTATTGGTAATATTTTTGTTGCTCTTTTGGTTTATGTTGATGACATTGTAATTACTGGAAATGATGAAGTTGAAATTGGGAAAATCAAACATTCATTAAATCAAAGTTTTTTTAATCAAGGATCTTGGTAAACAAAAAAAAATTCTTGGTATAGGAGTCATTAAGTCAAACAATGGGGTTTGCTTGAGTCAAAGAAAATATTGCTTGGAATTACTGTCTGTGTTTGGGTTATTAGGAAGTAAGCCTTCCAATGTTCCAATTGAGCAAAATTTAATTGCCATAGATATGAGTAATTCTGAAAAAAATGATTTTAAACTAAAGAATATAACTCAATATTAGAAATTAGTTAGGAAGCTGATTTACTTAACTTTAACTAGACCTGATATTGCTTTTGCTGTTCACTGCTTAAGTCAGTTCATGCATGAGCCTTTGAATTCTCATGTAAACATTGCTTTAAGGCTTCTAAGATATCTAAAAGGTTCCCCTGGTCAAGGCATTTATTTTAAAAGGTCTGATCAATTTGTTTTAAAATGTTTTGTTGATGCTGACTGGGGAAAGTGTTTGTCTACAAGAAGGTGTATCACTGGATATATTGTGTGTTTTTAGAAGACTCATTAGTCTCTTGGAAAAGCAAAAAACTGCCTACTGTATCTCGATCATCTGCTGAAGCAGAGTATCGAGCCATGTGTATTGCTGGGTGTGAGATTTGGATTCTAAAAATTTTAAAAGACTTACAAGTAAAATAGGATTTGCCTATAAGGTTGTTTTGTGATAGCAAAACTGCTATTCTGATTGCTGCAAATCTTGTTTTTCATGATAGGACTAAACATTTCGAATTTGACTTACATTTTCTAAGGGAAAAGGTTGCAGCTGGGGTTTTAAAACCAGTTAAAATTGATACAAATGATCAAATTGCTGATTTATTAACAAAAGGCCTTAGTGCTAAACAACATAAAGTCTTATGTGACAAAATGGGTCTTTATTATTGTTTTAGAATTTGAATTGTTGGGGGGGGGGGGGGGGTGTTGAAACTTTCTATAGTTCATCTATCAATTCATATTCTAAAACTTATTGGTTAAATTGGTTTAGTAATACACCTCTTATGGGTTTCAAGTTTTATTAAAGATTATATGTTGAGGGACTGTTCTTGTCAAGTGCTGAAGTTGCAGGGCTGTTGCTGTGAAGTCTGTATGTTCGTGAGTATATAAAGGCTGCTGGATGCAATTAGGGTTAATGAAAATTACTCTTTCATTCTGTCATATTCATCTTCATCTCTTATTCAAACTCGGTACTAGGGTTTGTTCATATCTTGACTCTTGTTCTTGATGATTTGTTTATATTAGAACTTGTAGAGTCTTTTCCAGTGTGTTCAAGTCCAGATTGAGTTCATCTTTTGAACTATGATTTTTTTGTATTAAACTAAGGTTGTAATACTTGATTTGTTATAGTTTAGACTATGAATTTCTCTGTTTGAACAGTATTCAAAACTATATGGGTCGATCCAAAACCGTCAATACGTCTTACCTATAGAAAAGAAATTTTTGCGAGGTCGGTTGACCCCTTCCCACCAACTGTAATATAACTTGTATATTTAGTAGGATCAATATTATTCATGAGTAGTTCACATGTTTGCAAGCATTAGCCATTATTACATGACCACCTTGCTAGTTCCCACACTTCATTCAATTTTTTCAATAGCAAAATATCCCTCATTTGAAGAACTCTTTCTTGATTCAAAGCCCTAATACTTTCACCATGACTTTTGTGCTCAAACCTACACATAAAATTCTTTTGTATCTAATCAAATATGATGCATCCAAACAAAACATTTTCAAATCATTATACAACTCACAATGACAGGGTCCCAAGTAAGAACACTCATTTAGTACAAGGTAAAAGATACCCTAACTCAAGGTCAAACTGAGTTTTTTAAGTATCAAATGGTTCTAGTTCATCACGAGTTGTAAATCAAATTACAAAGTCTTGAAGCTATTGAAATAGCATAACAACAACTAATGATTATGTGTAAACAAGTTATAGTCAAATTAGTCACTCAGGTTGTTCATCACCTATTATAAAGACCACACATAAGACAAGGATGGCTTGAGTGCCCAAATCTAACTAGTTCATTACTTTGTGTAGATATCTTCTTCATACTATGATATTGTTCGTAAGTTGATAGTAAAGGCTCTAGGAACATGACAAGATGCAAGCTTCTTTCCGAAAAACTTCAAATAACAAAGAGGACGTTATGTATCTTTTTAGTGGTGTGATACTAAAGGTAACATTTTAGGTCTAGGAATAGTTTAGAATGGTTTCTAGAACAAAAGCTGTTATGTAGACTTTAAATGTCAAATTAAATGAATTAATTCCTACTTTTATTCTAGCAAATTCTGCATAATTGTTTAATTTAAATAGATGTCGATTTGAAACTCATCCTTTTGATAATTTGTTGCAGAGTATATTGTAGTGTAACCATCATCAAAACAAGACTATAAATTCGATATTTCGTTAGTTGTCCCATAAAAACAAGCTACTCCAATAACTACAGCTGCAACTGATATAAGTAATGCTACAGAACTTTACACAATTACTTATGCATCCTTGGTAGCATCCATTTATTGTGATAAACCTCCGTTAGTTGTGTTTTCTCAAGTAGTTGTTCCATCTACTCCTTATATCACTAGTTAGTCCATTTCTACTGTGGGACAAACAACTAGTGCACTTTCAATTGAAAACCCTTTTCTTAACACCACAATAGTTGCACCAATGCCAACTAATACCATCACCAACATAACATCCTCTCGATCTTCACATCAAATTGATGAAATTAACGGTGTCATGAACAAAAGTATATAAAAAAGGAGTCATTTTGCCATCATCTGCCATATATGTTGTATTCGTTTCTTAATTGAGCCAAACTTCATTAGGAAGAATTAAGATAACAACCGGGTAGGAATCATGTGGTAAAACAAAATTTTAAATTTAAAGAAGTATCATGAAGCAAAATTTCAAATTTTGTTTTAACTTTTTGAAAATTACTTATTTGTTCTTAAAGTTATAGCTAGACATCACCTTTTGATCCTATATTGTTCATAAAAATACTTAGTTATGTCTATATAAAATTATAAGTTAAACCTTAATATTAAAAACACTAAATAACACATTAACACAAGTAAAACAAAAATAACTAAATCCTCTTTCTTCTACATCTATCATTCTTTCATTACTACCATGCTTCTTTAAATCTATACAATATAACATCTAGGGAACATTGTAAATGTTGTTTGTCTTTTTGAGTACAAGTTGCTTGAAACGAGAAAGTACAAGCATTCTATTCGATGCCTAAAGCTATTTACAGGTGATATGTCATGCTTATACACTTACAACCCACAAAACATATGTTACAACCGTACCTTGGCTCCCTTTGCTCTGATCATTTATGTTTCTACCCATCGTCGCTTCCTCCATCTCTGACGTCTTCTTCTTTGCCTTCCATCACCCAATCATTTGTTACTCCCTTTAATGGCTGATTGAAAATGAAGCCCCATACTAAAGATTTGAAGCGTCGATTGAAGGATCCGAGCGTCAACAATAGTGATGTGATGGATCTAAGGTTTGGTTATAAAGATCTCTATGAGTGAAGGTTTGAACGCATCAAAATAGAACATCAATCAAATGAACAACAATAGGTTTTAATATGTTATCGATTATGGACATGTTTGTAGATTTCGGATATCTTGTGCAACCACTAATGAGCACTTCAAAATATAAAATTATGCATGTAAACAAAATTTATTAGTACTACAATAATTGCTGCAACATTAAATTATCAAAATTATTGAAACAAATTGATTTATCGTACACAGTTAAATAAATCGCAAGCCTTACCTAGCACTCTTGGAAGTAAAGTTGTTAATTAACTCTTTATAATTCATATAATCTAATACATCATTCTAAATTGCTATTATTGTCAACCCATTTTATATTTCTTGTGAAAATAACCTAAACAAATAAGTTTCGAGTAATCAAGCAAGATAAATAATTAAACATATAACAATTACTACATAAACCATTTAAAACGTAATTGCTGCATAACAATTGAATACTAAGACCAACTGCTTCTAAATGTTGCTGAATGCTCATAAATGGTTACTAAAAATGATACAAAGACTGTAAGATTAAAACCAAAATAAAACAGTAAAACGGAAACAATGAAACCAAACAATAAAACATTGACGCTAGTGGAGGGCAATGACAATAAGAGGACGTTTGGTTTACAAAATTCTCAGAAATTGTAATTGAAATTGGAAAGTTTTCCATCTAAAATCATGTTTGGTTGGTCAATGGATGGAATCGAATTTGAAAAATTTTCTCTCATTTATTAGAATTCACATTTATTTCACTTACCTATGGAATGTTTAACAATCCAATAGAATGTTCAAAATTAAAATTTCAATTTCACTCAAAATTGACCAACCAAACACATTGTCAACTTCAACAATATTCCAATTACAATTCCAATTCCATTTTCAATTCTAATTCCTTTACAAAACATTCTCCGAACCAAACGGTCCCTAAGTGATGGTGAGACAATAAGTGATGGGGAGACTGGAACACAAGATTAACGTGCTAAATCTTTGGGTACAAATCGATGAGGTGAAGATGATTTGGTAAGATCGATTATCATCCGTGTTAAAATCGTTGGTGCAACCCTACATAAAATAGCATTTTTTATTTTTTTAACTTAACAAAGTTAATTGGGTCTCCTCTAGAACATGTTATTGTGTTTCAAAATGTTTATTTGTTTATTGTTACCTCTAATACATATAATTACCAATAACTATATAATCTTTTTAAGTACGTTAATATATAGATACCATGACCTACACAACAAATAAATTGGCCAACCGAAATTCTTAAACCTAAAGAGTCGACTACCCTCGCACACCAACAGGTCGGCCTTGTTGGTAGTGGCTATAAAATCAAGTCTAAAGTTTCATAAATTATTCAACATCTTCATAATTAGTTGCATAGGTAATCATGTTAATGTTGATATGATAAGATTTGTTACTGAATTTAACCACACACATGATTTAAAGTCTTGGTTCCTAAACAAAAATTGACAAGCCATAAACATGAAGATAAAATATTTTAGAAACATTTTCTTAATTAAAGGAATTTATATCTATCTTACAATCTAATTAATTATCATACAAAGGATTAAGTATGTTGTTGTTTATACCAAATAACCAAAAAATATTTGGCATTTATTCTAAATTGTGACGAAGAACAAGCCTAAGATTTCAACATGTTATTGAACATATTTGGTATAAAAGAAATAAATGTGTACGCTGTGATATCTATAGTATCTAATAAAATAATTTTTCTTTTGCAAATTGTCAATCTCTTAAATCATATTTTTGACACTTGTCATTATTTTAAACATTCTCATTTTATTTTTTCACCAAAAGCATATTATCGTAATTTAAACACTCAAACTAATTTATCTCATTTAATAAAAAATTAATTGATATATTTTTCTCTCTCATCTAGATTTTTTAAAATCAAGCTATGTTTTTAAAATTAAATTTTATTAAGGAAATCAAAAATCTCATCTTTTTATTAACACAGAAATCATAAAAAACACATTTTTTATATAATATAAAATTTTCTAAAACACTAATCCTTTTTAAAACAAAATATTTTAAATCGGTCATTTTTTAAAAAAATTATAAAAAATATGAAATTTTTTAAAATTAGTTTTATTAAAACAAACATAATAATTAGAAACCTGAGTTTTTAATAAACAAGATTTTTACAAACAATAAATCTTTTATAAAAAAAATTTAACACGAATGTTTAAAAATAAAACTATTTAGATAAGAGAATTAAAAAATACTATAATTGTTTTATTTCTTTAACTATTACGTATATATAATTTTAATCATATCTTATATTAAAATACCGTACTATAACTGTTCGTGTTTATTACTAATTATAATACGTTTAATAAACGAGTTTTAAGCATATGTATTTATCTGTATATCTATCTATCTCTAACAAAAAAATCTAAAATAAAACTTTGACATAATTGTAAGTTTTATCATACTAACTTTCTCATTTCTTTTTATTATTAGTAATAATATTGAATACTAATAATATTACTCATACAATTTTCAAATTAAAAATTATATAATTTAATAAATTAAAACCTATTTTTATAAAAGACACTTTTTAAAAACAAAAGTTTTATAAAATATAGAATATAACAAACTTTTTTTTAAAGAAATTTATTTTTCTTAAAACAAAATATTTAAAACCCAAATTTTTTTATAACATAAAAGTTTAAGAAAAATACAATATTGTTTATTTATTTAAAGTAGCTATTGGTATGCGATTATAATCATATTTTATCTTCAAATATGGTTTTATAATTTAAAAATTTTTATTACTAATTATTTTGTATTTTATTTATTTAACCAGTATAATACACGGGGTACTAACCTAGTATATATATATATATGTATATATATATATATTGACTATTTAAATGTGGTTGTTGTATTTAAAACATTTTGTGTGTTAATGTTTTATATTTATTCTATGTCAAAATTACCTTTTTCTATCTTTTTATATGAAATATTTTACTAGTATAGTATGACAACTCTTCTTTTATTGATAAATTCCCCGTTCAATTTAATATTTGTTGTGACATTGTTTTTATTAAATAGTTATTATTGTTATGATTATTATTATTATTATTATTATCTCTACACTAATAAATAAAAATAAATTCGGACATTTGTCACAATTTTAGCCTATCTAATAATTGGTTTTCATCATTTTCTATCCTCTTAATTATAAATGCTATAATCGCTATTTATTAATTAATAATTATCAATAATTAAAATTTTAAATATGTTAACTTTAAATTTTCAAATGTGTAATACATAGGTTTATTCAATACGTATAATATATACGTAATATTTAAGACATAATTTTTTATATTATTAACCATGTAACACTAAATTTATTTAACTCGTGTCTTACACGAGATCGTAACCTAGTTCTAAAATATAATAAAGCATGTGCACATGAATGTGCGTGATTGTGATTATACCAAATCTCGCTAGGAACAAGTGCAATAACAAATGTAAAAGCAAACAATGAATTAAGCATTATATATGATGACGTGGGTATCAAGATCCCACAACTTCTATTGTAACAGAGTGAAAACTGGAAACACCAGCTTTTTAGCATCTTATTATAATTAATAATAACAATACATGATAGAAAATCAACATTAAAATCTCGATACCAAATTTAAGAAGACCTATCTAGGAATACACTCGCCTCTCTTGATAAAAATGCTTCCATTAAAAGGATAAAATCCATAAGTACAAATAAACCAAGAAGATAAGCCTATCTGAAATATAAGATTCACTTGTCAAGGGTCGACATGTGAGCGGGAAACTCTAAGAAGCTCTATATTGCGTGTTCGATCTCAATGATTTTGTCAAGATTCAACGTCCAAATATTGAGAAATTAGTACCAATTTATTGGTCAATGGTTTCTTTATATGCTCCCGATTTCTCGAAAATGATACCAAAAAGAAATCACTGTTCGTTGCTTGGGCTGGGTAACCGCTATGCCTGCATCCACAATAACCAATTTCGTTTGAACCTTAAAAGTGTGTGTATTTTGTCTTTTAAAATTAAAGCCAATGTAAATAAGTGATAAATAATGAAAACTATGGTGCCATAAATCCAAACATGTATCCAATTATTTTTGGTCTATTATCTTTTGAAACAACGGTTGTATTCATTACCGGCGTTCATACTATGCGTGTCACGTAGGAAAGCCCGAGGAGAGAAACACATAGTTCTAGTATATGAATTAAATATTTAATACTTAAGTAACCAAACACTACAAGAAATGTTAACATTAGCGGCGACACCCATTAGCACGGACACCCATTAGCGCCGACTTCTTTAGCGGCGACCGTCGCCGTTATTAATTGTCGATCCGTATGCTTTTTTTACACTAAGATCTGGCCGTTGAAAGTGCGTTAGATCTGATGGTCAGGGTTCAACCGTACAAAACAAGCAATAGCGGCGACACCTTTAGCGGCGACATGTCGCCGCTATTGGTGCAGATCTGATAAAAATCGGGTTTCCCCTTCATTTCCTATCTTTCCCTCCACACCACACCTTCATTCTCGCGACCACCACTGCTCCAACTCCGGCGACCACCAGTTCACGACCACCAGTCCGCGACCACCAGTCCGCGACCATCACTCCGCCACCTCCGGTCACCACCTTCCTCAACCTTCGGTCACCTCTCTGCCTGCTCTCAAAATCCGACAACCACCATTCCCTCAACGTCATCCTCAAAGTCCGGCCACCACCGTAGACCTGCTGCTACTCCCGTCATTGCTCCTGTCGTGGATCTCGACCACCGCCGCCGTTCATACCTTTATTCTACATTTTTTCCTTTCAACACAAGTTAGAAGGTAATTTTTTTTGTTTAAACACAAATATATGCTTGTTTATGTTAATGTATGGTTGAAACATGTTTAGATTTTTATTTTTAGTAGGTTGAACACAATTTAAACATCATCTTTCCGATAACACGTGTCGCCGCTAATGGTCAAAAATTTAAAGATAACACGTGTCGCCGCTAATGGTCAAATGCAGTAAAAGTATACATTTACTATATTAGTAAATTCAAAGGTCGTGACAAATATATTTTACCAACAGCAAATCTTAGTTTTATAGAGTAGGAAGCAAAGTTAAATATCATCTTTCCGATGACCCGGTGGTAATTACTCTTTTCTCCTATAGAATTGGTAATAGTTTCAATACATGCATTTCCCTTTTTTATTTGGATTCAACTATCTGGCCTACAACTTTTATATTTATATTTGGTTGCATATTTTTTTCACTATTTAACCACATAATATTGTTTGTTATCTACGATTCAATCTCCAAATCTTTTTTTTTTTTTTTTTTTTTTTTTTTTTTTTGTGTATTTGAGCACGTGAATATCATCGTTGAAATACATGTAACAAATGAATAACGAGACCCATACCGACCGAAAAATTTCCCTACCGGCATATATTTGTTTTCTCTCTACTTTTTGATATTCAGAATATGTTTTTTTATGTATCTAACCACGTTAATGTTACATTCACAATGCTCGTTACAAAATTTGCTTGCTTGCTGCATCGTGCAGGGCTTAATTTCTAGTCGTACTTTAAATATTAAAGTACAAATTAATTCATATGAAATGGTATCATTTTGTTGAAAACAGAATTTTATGTTTTTTTTCCCGCTCGCTAGCAAGTCAAGTTTTAGAATCAAAACATTAATATAAGAAGTACTTGAAAACTTATTACCTTAAAATAGATCTAAAATGGTAAAAATATTTGATATATTTGAAATGAAACAAATTTTAATTAACAAGTTTCATTAATTACTAAGTGCAAGCATTGATCCCATCCACAAGACTCCACAGAAACTTTTAAGTAATAGAAGGGCGGTGGCAAAAGATTAGTTTGATTATGTAAAGTTAAGCATATTTTATTTGACTTTTATTTTTAATTAATCAAATGATTAGGATAAGAAGCTCATTCACGACAAAGTATAAAAGATTCGAAGTGGCCACCTCCAATCATTTAGTATATCGCCATTTTTAAAAGTCACGGGGGTTCATGTGTCTTGTCACATGTTATAAAGTGAGTCCCAAAAATTTGATTTTGGAAAATCTTAGGAAAACAACCCGGCCAGAAGCATATACGACACATGTTTTGAAGAATGAATTAAAAAAAAAAAAGATGTATAAATATCCTGCTAAAGGATTGCATCAATTTAATGCTTTAAGACACATTAATAACTTTCATATATATTATTATATTCTATAATTATTATTTTTTAATGGCCAACGGATACCATAAGTCCGCCCACCCGGTAGCGAAAAGTCGTCCACGGCCTACGAACACAAATAACACTAGTGACCAGCTAGCCCATCAATCGAGGAGAAACCCACTACGCGAAGGCCTAATGTGGTAAAAGTTCTGACCCACGTAAAATATATTACACCAAATAATATTTGAATTGATGACCTACATAGTAAAAGGTCATGTAATTGACTTTTCTCAAAACAATTGATTTGGGTCTCATTGGTTATATTTTATAATTAATATGACGTTAATTCAAGAGTTTTATTATTTTTAATATCATAGCAATCTTGCTATTTTTAAGAAATATGGATATCTGATACCTTGTTACAATGGTGCATCTAATCCTTATATAAGGTTACATTTAATCTCTTACAATGCTACATTTTAACCCGTGTGATGGTGGCTCTACTTTTTACTTTTGACTTACCGTTGATTTATCACCATGTGTTCAAATTTTCACTATCTTAGGTGCTGTTTGTTTTTTCTGCAGGAAAATGTCTGCAGTCTGCGGACCACATCTGCAGACATCTGCAGCAGAAGAGGTGCAGTAAACGTCTGCAGTCTGCAAGCAAAAGACTGTTTGCCAAATGTTTATGAGCAGCAGCTAAATCATCTTTACAAGAACACCCTAACTCAATGGGAATCCCATTCTCACACTCTTGATTGCTTAAATCAAGACTCATATGACAAATCCTACAATCCCTTTCAACTTTTGCCAAATGTACCTTACCACCACCACCACTGCCACCACCGCCACCACCACCATCGCCACCGCCTTCGCCTTCCAGATCCACCACCGAGAACTCCGATACAGAAGACCCCCTCCCTTTCTCGGAGGTAGCTGCAGTACTGTCATCACTAACATCTGACAATCTTGAACCACCGTCGCCGCCGCTGGTGGCGGTGGGATGATGGTAAGAATGCTCTCCGCCACCTCCGCCACCTCCGCCACCACCACCGTCATCGCCGGACTCTAAATCGAGGTGGGTGTTGTGTAAACACTCTTGATCTCTATTTCTCCTTGTGGGTCTGTGGTAATTTGGTAGAAAAACTAAAGGAATCAGTCGGTAGCCTTGGTTGTGCATAGAGAAAGGTTGAAGAAAGTGATGAATATTGTGTGAAAATTAAATTGAAGCACGGGGATACAGAGGAGGGCCGGCGGGCGTAGGTGGGGGGAGGGGGCCGACGGGCGCAGGTGGGGGGAGGGGGGCATGCGGTGGTCCGGCTGGTGGGGGGAGGTGGGGCGGCGGCGGTCCTGCAAGTGGGGGGAGGTGGGGCGGCGGCGGTCCGGCAGGTGGGAGGAGGTGGGGCGGCCGGTGAGGGGAGGTGAGAATGTATTGAAAAGTTGAGAAGAGGTTAGAAGACCTCAGAAGTGGTAGGTCCATGTTTTTTCCACGCAGACGTAAGGAAGATGTTTTTTAATGAAACGTCTTTCAAAAAACAAATAATCTGCAGAGTCCAACGTCTGCGCGGCGCAGACAAAAGAGGTCAGGAAGTACTTCTCAGAAAAAACAAACACCCTCTTATTCTTTACTTGTTTTAGTAAACCCATGTATTACACGAGTTTAATAAATAAAATATTAAATATAATAAAATTTTAATAGTTATAAAATGATGTTTTAAGATAAAATATGATTAAAATTATTTATAAGTAAGGACTATAAATAATAAAATAATAATAAAATAATGATATTAAATTTTTAATATTTTATTTTTAAACTTTTTTATATTTTTCCAAAAGAATTAAAAAATTTGTTTCAAAACAAACATTTTAGAACATGTAATTTTTAAAACATTTTTATTATAACTTCTAATTTTAATTAATTTTTGTTTATACAAATTTTACTTAAAAACATCAATTTTAGAATATTTAATATTTTAGAAAAAGTTTGATGTTTTATAAAAATTTCTTATTTTATAAATATTTATTTATTTAAATATTAATAAAAAGATATATTTCTTAATTTATTATTAGTAATTAATGTGATATTAATAGAAAAGAGAAACGAAAAATTTGTATTAAGATGAAATGTGATGATTCCATTTATCCATCATATTTACTATTTTATTAAAGTAAGAAAATTATAATAAGTTTTGATTACTCAAATATTATTTTCTCATTATAAAAATAAATCTAACAAACAAGAATGGTGAGGCCACCTTACATATATGGTTAAAGATTACTGTACTAAGTTGGAAACAAATGCGTAATTATGTATTCTTTCACTATATGATATTAGGTGGTTCAAGTGTCTCGTTGCTTATCTTTCCGGAG
Source organism: Flaveria robusta (assembly GCA_025506415.1). Lineage (NCBI taxonomy): Eukaryota > Viridiplantae > Streptophyta > Magnoliopsida > Asterales > Asteraceae > Flaveria > Flaveria robusta. The sequence continues at coordinate 8,335,089 of CM046472.1, read as the reverse complement.
AGTCATGAATTGGTAGCCTTAGCATAAGTCAATTCTATATTAGATTTTAGTGGTCTTTTGAGAATATACATATTAAGTCGATTGTATCATCAAGAGGGGTCAAACCTAGTGATATCTTCTAATGATTATTATCTTTTACATTTCTAGCATTTTATTATTTACTTTACGCTTATATATCATTTTTATCGAAATCTATCTTATTATTTGCACAGTGACTAAGATTGGATATTGAGAACCTTTGTATCTATTAGATAATATTATTGATAGGTTATGTTACAATATATACAGATTATAATGCAAACCATAAAATCTTGTCTAATAGTATCCTTAGATGATACCCAGTACTAACCATCACCATACTATGCGTATGATAGGAAGATATGCCTATTATGTTGTAGTATAGCACACCGAGTATAAATTTCAAACTTAAGTTGCGTTTGAGAATATAACACCTTATAAAACAAATCAAGTTTTTGGGCTCGTTACATGTGAATCCTCAAAGATCTCAAGAAAGATAACGATTTTTTATTTAGCAAAACATTCAATCAAAAGGATAAAGCATGGGTTGTGCCCTACCTAGCCCGCCCTATGCTTCGACCACCTAATAATTTCTTATTTCATACCTTTTGTTGTTCTTATTTTTCTATCATTCCGTTCAAGTTAGTGCATGCCCCTATCCCTTCTAGGGCATTGGTTGAGCCTTTGGAAGAACTTGAATGATTCGTTCCCTAAAGGTTGTGGGAAAACCGAGTTGATGATCCAATGGCCGCTAACCAAGATATGTGTGCTCCATATTCGACTTCGCCAAACCTTCAGGGTTCAAGCATTGCAAGATCATCTATATGGACGCAAACAACATCAAAATCGTAACTCACATCATTCAACTTTTCAAAATTCTACTACATCTTGCGGTCTTTTCAAGGACGACCACCCACACCATAAATTTTCTTGATTCAAAACTTACAAAATTTCCTTGATTCACATTTACTTGAAATTTACGATACATTTAAGATGAATGGAGTTTCCTATGATGCTATCCGATGATGGATCATTCCCTTCTCTCTTCGTGACCAAGCTAAAGCATGGCTCAACTTCTTTCTCGCTAATTCTATTACTAAATCTAAAGAAGACTTAGCCCAAAAGTTCCTCCTCAAGTATTTTCCACTTGCAAAAATCGAAAAATTACAAATGAATATCATACGAAGTTTAAGAAAGATTCAAATACTTTTAAAAAAATATGCCTCACAAAGGGCTTGAGGTTTGGCTCCAAGCTGCCTATTTTACAAGAGGCTAATCCATAAGCCCGATCCGAAGGGCCATGTGTGTGCTATTATTACTATACTTTAAAACACAAATGGGAGAATAGTGCCAGCTGCGTGACAGCTGGCCATTGGCTTTTTTTATGAAAAAGTCAAACAAGACAAAAGATTAATACTATTGTTTTAAAAAATTACAAACTAAAAGCCAATTGGTCTGGTGGTAAGGATATTATATTACAACTTAGATCACCCGGGTTCAAATCAAGGTAGCAACTCTTTTTTTTTTTTTCTCTTTTTTTTCTTTTGCTTTTGTATTTTTTTTTCAACTCAAACATATATTTTGTAAACATGAATTGGGCTTGCTAGAGTTTAGTTATGTAACTTTTATTTTTTTTATTTTTATTTTGTGGTTTGTTTTGTTTTCCTTATATTTCTTTTGGGCTCAACAAAATGATTATATCACTTTTTACGACGGAGTAGGCGTTAAGGTTTTCGACGGAGTGAGAGTCGTAGCGGCGGGATTTTTTTACCTTTCTACATGCTTTAGGATTTTACGTTGGAACGGCAACTGTTATATTATGTTTGACATATACGTTTTGATATTTGGGATCATGGCGAAAGACCCCGCGCAACGCATGGGGCAAAATATCTAGTTATGTTAAAAGGTAAATTTGGAGCTTCGGGTGATGGTTTTGTGGTAACAAAAGATTATAAAAACAAATGTTTTAGACTTTGGTTTTGTCAAAAAGCACATGAATGTTAGGCGTATTTCATAGAAGAGAAACATAATTTTTCTGTTTCTCATACAGTTTTGTGCAGCTCAGTTCCCCACAGATTTGTTCATCTGCATTAACTACTTATCAGATTAATATTAATTATTGCTCTATGGTGGAGGGGTTATAGGTCCTCAAAATGATTGTAACGCTTGAGCTTTGGAATATTGAATGTATCTACATACGCATTTGCCCGTGTCTTGTAGGGGATTACCAGTTTCATTTGTTCACTATCTCACTCGTTTTTTATTATCTTATCTTTATTATGAATGTAAATTGAGAGCAATGTATAAAATACGAGTGGGGATCTGAATATCGCATCTTTTTCTCATGCATCGACAACTCTAATATATTTATGTTTACTCCCCAAGTTTTTAAATAATTCAACAAAAAATTCAGAGTCATATAAATAAGAATAATAACTAAAAATGTAAATTTTTTTTGAATAATAGGAAAGTATTTTAGAACATTGCATATCTATGCATTTTCTAGGAAAATCTTTAATCCTTAGCTAGTAGTTTGTAATAAGGTTATTAGATTTTAATAATCACAACTTTTATTTATTTACCGAGATTAATCCTAACTCAGTAAATATTTACAGACACTTCCAACTTTGAGCTTATTTTCTTTCAACGATGTCTTACTAACTGAGAGTTAACACCGTTAGTTTTTCGATGGCGTGGACTGTTTAAATGACCAAAACACTAAGCAGAAAGTTGAAATCAACTATCTGGTCCGTTAATCTAAAACTTCTGCACCCTAAAACTCGTCAATCTCCACCTTCTGATCTGAACCACTTAACTCATTTGATGTAGATTTCTGGTGACGTTGGAGGCTAGACATCGAGAAACGGACTTGATTGAGGATGGACGGCGGCGTAGTCGAAAAATAGCTCAATGTTAGCCCCATTTCATCAAAAAAAAAAATAACTAACGGATGTTAACTCTCAGTTAATAAAGAATAGTTGGAGGAAAATAAATTCAAATTTAAGAGTGTCTGCAAACATATTTTGAGTTGACATTAATCACGGCTAATAAATTAAACTTGAGATTATTAAAATTTAACCCTTTTTAATATAATAAAAGCAACTTTTAAAAACGTTGCAAGTTGAAAAGAATTAGGTCATGCACAAACTTGCACTTTGTCCCACTCCTTGTTATAATATTTAGGGGTTCATTGCCCATTTGCATAGATATATTTGAATGCTCAGTTTGTTTATACTTGAGAGCTAAACTGTTACCTTTAAGTATTTAGAACTTGATCTTGTAATGCATTTAAAAACCATAAGCTAAATTTTAACATGGACATGATTGAGACAGATATTAGGATTTGACTTGTTTGCATTTAGCCTTTATTTTCTCTTTTTACCCACACAATCCTCATCGTTATCCCTCACCGAGCCTTTGAAGCTATTTTATTTTCTTTGCTTACACAAAATATACCCAAATTCCCTTTTTCGTTATAATTTTGGTCTACCTTTTCTTTGATTTTTTATTATCTCTTAGATTGTATATATTTAGAAAGTTTAGAAAAGTCAAATCTTTTGAATTTTGTTGATTAATAAAAGAAGAGAAAAATTAAATTCCTAATTAAGTTAGGAAATAAAGCAGAAAGAGACCAATTTATGAAGACTAGATATTTTGACGTAGCTTTTTGCTAGGTGTTTTTGTATGTAGTCACTCTTGCAATTAACGAAACTAAATTTTGACACTTCGACATTTTTTCAATTATTTTCGTACATCTACCCTAAACCCAAAACCCTTTAAGTCGTTTTGATTCGTTTCATTTTTTTAGTTGGTTAGAGGAGGTTGGATTCTAGCTTAAACCTATGGTATGCATATTTCATATGTTGTTTTAAGTGTTTCACTTCAAACTCTTACATAAAATAACCAAGTGTTGAGTGAAATTATGAGGAATGTAGGTATGTGCATAACCTAAATCAAACTAAGAATGTCATGTTTATATACGTAATTGCTCATTTCTAAAACCTAGTAATAAAATAAACTCTATTGTTTCATTGTATGTTGTCTTTCTAGTCACTTGGAAACTTGAGACTTTAACATGCTTAATTTAGTTAGGTTTTTAATTTCTTAGTTGTTATGCATTTGGAGATGCATTCTTGATCTGAAAAAAGATTTAAGTATGCAGATGTATAATGTGTATAGAACACATATTTTATTAATCTTTTACACCCTAATTTAGATTATTTCTATATACATTTCGAGCAATTTGATACATAATTAGTTTTATTGTCATTTGTACGAATAATCAGATGTTGATTCAACAAATGAAAGAAAACACGAAAAAAATATAAGAAAATATTGAATTAAAAGCAAGCATGGGTCATACCTTGTAAGCCATGCAACCATGTTTGCGCTTTAAGATCAAAGGAAACCTTAATTTTGACATGTTGTCTTGCATGGTTTGACTCAAACCAATGCCTCAGGTACCTTGACATTGTGCCTGCCATGCACACATGGACACTAAACATGTCAGAATCTCTTTGATTTACTTGCGTGAGATGAGCCTTGTATGATCGTTTTATTTAAATATATTGATTTAATATTGGTGTGTTAGTGACCTCACGCTATGAATTTTCATCATTGAAAGTGAGCTTCTACCGAAGTCCCTAACTTGATGTTTGATTTTATTGTTAAATGTATATTAAATAATGTATTAACCGGGAGAAATTTATTAAATATGAGAAAATTAGAAATTATTGTTTATAATAATTGTATCTTATGTTTAAAAAGTTATATTAAATGTCTTAAATTTTTTAAGTAAACTTACAAGTGTGTCCTAATCAAATTCTTTAAATGATAGTATAGATAATTATATACAGATTATCATTATCATCGTTGTTATAAAAGTTTTTATTATTATATAGTTAAGTATTTAAATAAGATAATACTTATTTATAAATTTTATAAAATAATAATAATAATAATAATAATAATTATTATTATTATTATTATTATTATTATTATTATTATTATTAAAGTATTTAGTAATCATATAATAATAATTATTATCATATACTTAAGTATTATTATTATTATTATTATTATTATTATTATTATTATTATTATTATTATTATTATTATTATTATTATTATTATTATTATTATTATTATTATTATTATTATTATTTAGTAAAAGGTTATGTTAGGTGTCTTAATTTTTTTGTAAAATTACATTTATGTCTTAATGTTTTACTTTATATAATAGTATAGATTAAATACAGTTAAATCATATTATGAATATCTTTTTTGTTCTTATTTGACATTTTATCTTTTATTTAACATGTGTAGTAAACAAGTCATTAACTTAGTATCTACTAAAAGATTTTTAGGGGGAGGTTGACACTGAATCAAGCTTCATATGCTCATTAAAACATATGCACCGGTAGTTTGCCATAAAAGAAAAGAAAATAATTATGACACACATTGGCACCATCTTTATATGGGAAATTGTCAACGATTCGTTAACGAAACCAATATGATACGTTAATTGACTTTGAGAAAAACTATTGGAATTAATATGAACATTGACATGCGCGCATGTGAAGTTGAATAAAGACTCTGAGATGTAGTTGGTACTCAAAATATTCAAACTTAACTAAGAAGAAAGAAACTTCAACTTCGGAGAAAAAGGGGTGTCAAATCATATTATCAAGACCATGATCATCAATATTGACGCTGAAAGGGGTTTGGTACTAAAAGATATTGAAACTTAAATTGAGAGAGTTCTTTGTTTTTTTTTCCTACCCCTAGACCTTGACTACACCAAATTTTAAATTATCTAGTATTAGAATTTGAACTTTCATTCAAATAGTCTCTAACTTTTACCGGTAAGATACCAATCCAAGTGACAAATATTATCTATCATATTCGTATATCCTTTTAAATGAACAATTAAATAACGTTATTTGTTTTATTTGTTTGGTCATAGCTAAAATAAAATAAGATATTTTATTTAAAATTTTATCTTATTAAGAGATATTTAGTTATCTGATTATGTGTTTTTGAACTTCTGTTATGAAGACCAAATTAACATATTATACGAATCAATATTTCTACAAACAACCCAAGCCTACATTAATTACATGTAGTATAGAATTTGTGTATTAATTTCTAAGGTGTTTATAAATTATTGGACGTGTTGGACTATTGTACCGAAGCAAAACAGAAGGTTTGGCCGGATAAGATTTATATGGTTTAGTTAATTTTGAAATATTGGTATAACTTATATTTCTAATCTAATAAAACTGTAACTGCAGGTTACACGTAACATTATTACATTACTTATCATCAAAATTTTTTCACATATCTCTTTTATTAAATAATCATATTAATTACTATAATATTATTGAATTCTTTTTTAGATTAAAATACTTTTTAACATATTAAGAAAATGATTTTTTTATTAATATTATTTCTAAGGAAACAAAATTTTTTATAAAATAAGATTTTTCTATAAAAGCTCAAACTTTTTTGAAAATACGAATATTTTAAAGTTGATGTTTTTAAAATTTAAAATTTTTATAAACAAAAAGTAATTAAAATTTTGAGTACAATTAAGAAAGTTTTTAAAAATTATATATTTTTTAAAATGTTTGTTTTGAAATAATATTTTTAATATTTTTGGAAAAAGCAAAAAAAATAAAAAAAAAAGATTAAAAAGTTGATATTATTGTTTTATTATTTATAGTTATTAATTATGCGTAATTTCAATTATATTTTATTTTATAATATTATGTTATAGATAATAAATGTTTATTCTTTTTAATGTTATATTTATTAAAATTGTGTAATTCACGTGTTTATTAAAACTAGTTAAATTATTATTAAATTTTACTTTTAGAACATGCATGTTTTATATGCCCAAAAGAAAGAGTTATCTTTATTATTATTTTTTTTAAATCTAATATGCACTAACGATTAGGAAAATAAATAAACCGATTCAAGCCAAACAAAATTGTTTAGAATGATCGACAACCAACTCTGTCGATTTATTTTGCATTTCTTTCGAACTTAGTTAACGGTGTAATCCATAATTTTTAGAAACACCAAATAAAACTATGTAATCCATAATTTTTAAAAACACCAAGTAAAACCATAAACATGTAATGAAAAAGAAAATCATCCTCGCTAGATTTGCTAGCTGTTTCATTTAGTTGCGTTATTGACTTTTTTTCTACTTTAAAATGCAATAGAAAATTGACGTTGAATGAGATATGTTTAACGGGTATTAGTAATCACAACGACTACCAATATTTTTAGCTCAAATGATTAAGTTGATATAACTTAAGATCTCATAAAAATAATAAGAGATTTTGGTTGCAAGTCCCACCCATGAAAAATAAAAGAGGATTTAAGGTATAAGTGTATAACAAATGGTTTTCTCAACTAACGTGATTTTACTCCTAATGTTGGTTTCAAGTTTCGTACTTAAGTAATAAAAATAATCGAACGGTTCAATAGCCCGTCACAGATTCAATTAGCCGCTAAAACAATAATCACAACGACTATCTTAATTTGATGGATGGAAATGTGTTAGTATCAGTATTTTCTTTATAAAAATTATAATAATATGTAAAAAAAGAAAAGTCAAAGCTGACTACTTTTGACAAATAGTCGTATTTAAATATTGTCCCCCCCTCTGACCAATCTTATGTAAAATTTGTATATGTGATCCATAGTTTTTGTTTCTAGAAAATTTAATATTTAGTCATCTCACAAAAGAAATTCGTATTCTAATACTAAAATTACAGTATAGACGTATCTCTAGATTTTGAATCATAAGGCTTGTAAACATGAATACGATTTTATAAAACTATCTTATGAAACAATGTGTGATTCAATTTTGAAGTAAGACTTGATTTTTGAAACAAATATTATGATATTATTATAAATAAATTTCTACTACCAAAGATCCTTGAAAATGTTCTCGTTCGGTCACACAACCCTTGGCGAACCAACCCCAGCATGCGATAGGTTGGTATAAGATCCATAGGTTTCAGCGAAAATGATATTTGTTGTAACATCAAGGCTTTGACATGAAAGAAAGAATTGTCTACTAAATAAAAATTAGTAGAGGCCTTGAAGTAGTAACAGGTTAGAATGCATAATGTCTAGATATTTTGAATCATTTACACATCAAGTAAGTGATGACTCTACCCATAGTTATTCCATGGGCAATGTAAACCAAGAAACGAGTGAAGAACGTATTCTGATCCCTATTGACGACTCCTTTGACTACTATCGTGCTGGAGAATAAGGAACACGAGAAGGCCCTATAATCATTCTGAGTGATAACTCTTTGAGTTAGCACCCGACCCTTGAAAATTGAAATCTAGATAGTGAAGAAAGCCGAATTCGGAAGGAATATACCTCATATATGAGGAGGGCATCGGATCACAATCCTGGAGGTTTGATACACCTTCGAACAAACCCGAACCTCCACTTACTAGTGGAGCAGTGTAAGGCATTGTTTTCAGACAACCTTACAGTTTGATGTTTGGGCATTAGAAATGCATAATTCTTAAACTTCAAAAGTTTACTAACATAGTAGAATTAATTAAAATTGTTAATACATAAGACACTGTCTAAAATCTATTACATTCGTCCATAACAGAATCAAATCCATCAGAATGCAGTATTGATTAGAACCAGATAACTTAACATCCGTGCCAAGCTATAATTCTTTATTTCATCATTAATTTACTTGTCAACCTAGTATGCATTAAAAAGTCAGTATTATTGAGCGACTTCTAATTTTAAAGCTTTAAAGAAACTATTTGGCATATTAGTCATGTGAAAACCTTTAACTATAATTGGTTTTAAGTAATCATTACATTGTACATATAGTATCTTTATCATCTGTCATACTTTACTTAGGTCTTCATACTTTGACATTGTACTCGTTCATTTACCTTATCTTTATATTTTCACTTTAGCTATGAACTAGTACAAGTACTAAGCTACTTTAATAGGTTCGCTTACACTAGGTATGACTTATTTAACGGGTGAGATTGCACAAGACAAGTCTCCTTTGGCGGTTGAGAATGCACAAGGCTCATTTCCTTTAGTGGGTGATAATACACAAGACATATTTCCTTTATTAGGTGAGAATACAACGAATGCAAACTCCTATAAATGCTTGCAAGACGTTTTGTAAGCTGGGTTTATTTAATTTTTTTAATTACTGTTATCTTTCTTTCTTTCTTTATAACTTTGTCATAACCATAATTATTCATTTATACTTTATCATAACCATTGTTTTACATAACCATTTATCATACAAAACATAGCATCATGAATTTCTATAAATAATAAGTATCTATAGTTCTATACAATAAGTGTAGAGTATCAGTACTACAAACTTCATGTTGCTATAACATCTATCATCATTATGTACCAAGAATCATTCAATACATAAGCTAAGTCAATACGATTGGAACAAGGAAAATGCGTATGACTAAATCAATACGGGTAATAGTAATTAGATAATATGGGTAGCTAAAGTCAATGTAGATGAACTAGGGAAATGCTGACAACAGCAACAGATGAATTGATGTGGAACAACTACCCAATGCAATTGTTTTATCAATGTGGGTAACAATCCAACTAATCTGGGTGAACTATATTAATCCGTATTTGGTACACTTAGAAACTTTCTAAGGCAATAAAACTACTATCATTAATGCGGGCAATACTTCAACCAAGCACCTGAACTACATGCTCATCCGCATTAGGTTACTTAGCAAAAACATAAAAGTTAATGCGGATAACTTTACCCATCCGCATTAGTACTCTTGGTAAACTAAGTACTGATGAGGGTGATCATCCTGCTAATGCGAGTGCTGATGAATCACTCGCATTAGTCTATACACTTTATCATAATCATGCATACCATAATTTTCCTAAATCAGGGTTCATGCAAAATCACTGTTCATCTTATCAACTTTATTAAAAACACATAAAAATGATAACTTTCATACTTTAAACCTTTTAACCTTTAACAAATCATTCATGATATGCATACTACTCCTGAAATACATAGAACAAGTAAAATTGGGGATCTAGAACTCAACTTTTCAAGTAGACCCACTGGGAACCTAACAAAAAAAATGAATAACCGAGATCTACATATATTCTCGTAAATGTATCAACTTTATCTATCAAAATGGATCATAAACACCCAAATAACATAGATCTAGCCTAGATCTATCATATCATATGTGAAAGTTGATACCTTTGCTTGATATCTTTGACATTTTATCTCGAGAATGCAACAATTTCTCTCCCTTGGTCGCAAGGTTGCAAGAACTTGCATGGGGGCAGCTCTTTTACTTTTTCTTTCAACTCTATAAACTGACACCCCCTTTTTCGACAATCGGATTTTTATTTAAAAATCGAGATGTTACAAGCAAACGTAATTGGTCTAGGAAACCAAGAATAAGTGTTTGGAAGCCTACTGAAAGAAGTTAAAATTCTCAATAGAAGAAATGAGGGAAATATACCAAGACATAAAAAGGGAAGACATGGATCCCTACCTCCAGCCTACTTATGAACCTTAACCACCCTCAGCCTCGGCCTATGTACTCCAAGTGAATCCAAACATTTATGACATGACAAAATGGGATAATGCATCCATCCCCCCACAATACATTTAGCCATGTTATTATCCTCAATCGATGCTAGAACACCTAGATTATACCCTTTTGGTTAACGAAGAATTAAGAAACAAAAGCAAAAGAAAAAACAGTCAATGGTACTGTACTTGCTGAAGGATTACGGGCATGGAGAATATGTGTCATTTTAGGGTAGTGACATATCAAAGCTAGGTAACAATTGATGAATTATTGGAAGATGAAGAAATTTTCTTTTGATAAAGCTTTAAGAGGAATAAATAGATTGTAGTATATGCATTTTTATTGAGTTGTAATGAATAATATAAAAAATCATTTGTTTTATACATATCAAAAGTCCTTAAAAAAACCCTTTGATGAATGTCAGTAAACTAGTGGTCCATCAAGGAACACCAGATGAAGGAAAAAGGTTAACTCTAATCGAGAAATATTGACATTAAACCATACCAAGTATGATAAACCAAGGAATAACAGATTCAATTCGAAAGTTGTTAGAAACATTGAAAAAGAAACAACAAGATGAAAAAAAAATAATTCTGGATCAAAAAGAAAAGAAATTGAGTCCCAATGTAGCTCTAACAAGAAAGAGTTTGTATTAAATAACAAGAAAAAAAATGTAGAAACAAAAATAATAGGGTTGTAGTTATAGGACCTTTCAGGCCCGTAAATTCATAAAAGTTTTTAGTAACGAAAGAGTTGTTGCCGCCTTATAATGGTTGAAAAGATGGACGACGGAGTAGTGATTAATAAAAGTTCAAGAAAGACCAAGTGTTATTTGTGTATCCAACTCATTCAAAGATTCCACTCTAAAATGGTGGAATAACCTCATTCAAAGGAAAGATAGAAGAGCTGCCTATGAAATGAGCTGGAAGGATGTATGTGAAGTTGTAATGCAAAATTTCTATCCTTGTAATAAATGAGAACAGATTGAAAGGAAATTTATGGATTTACTAATTAAAGGTACCAAGTTAAAAAAATATAATACTAATTTTTTTAAATATTCATGCTTCGTATCTAATTTGGCAATACCCAAAGAAACAGCTATGATCGAGGATACAATAAAGGATGTGTAGGCGAACTTGATAGATTTAACCGTCAAGTTAGAAGCTATGATAGTAGATGGATTGATTAGAACACAAAAAGAAAATGAGAAACAAGATATTATAAAGTAAGAAGAATAAGAGTATAGAAAGGTTAAATGAGAAACTAAAAATTAAAATGATAATACATAGATCATTTCTGAGGGTCAGATAAAAATATGGAATAGCCTTTGTGCTCAATGCCTAGAAAGCAACAAAACTACCACATGCTATCACAGGTATGTTTCCTATTTATCAAACTTATGCTAGGGTATTATTTGATTCTTGTGCAGACCAAAGTTTTCTCAATCAAAAGTTTTATAGTTTACTAAACATACCCTTAGCTAAGTTAGTACAACTATATGAAGTGGAAGCCACTAATGGTGAGAAAATCAAGATCTTTCATTTCTTAAACAATTATCACATAAATCTTTTAGGGCATGTCATACGTGTCTAATTGTTACCCATGACACTTCTTAGTTTTGATGTTGTATTGAGAATAGATTGCTTTTAACCAAGCTCATATCCTATATGACATGAAGGTCGTATAGATTTTAACCCCTATAGGAAAGAAATTCACTATTCATGGTGACATATCCTTGTTAAAAGAGATGAAGCACTTAAACAAAGTTTGTCAGGCTTATCTGATCTCTATGATTAACACTAACACGAGAAGAAGAATCTAGCATATGTAGTAGTAGTGGAATATGATGACATCTTTCCTCAAGAACTACCTGGAATCCCTCTTAAGCAAGAAGTAGAATTCAAAATTGTTTTTAGTGCATGGTACAACTACGATAGCTAAAGCCCCATATAGACTAGCACCAATGGGGATGAATGAATTAAAGAAACAATGGGATGGACTTCTATAGGATGGATTAGACCTAATTTTTCATAATGGAGAGCTCTGGTCTTATTTGTTGAGAAAAAAGATGGTTCAATGAGAATGCGCATTAAATATCAAGAACATAACAAAATAATCATTAAAAAATCGATATCCTCTTCCTCGTATTCATGATCGTTTTGATCAGATTTAGGAGCTTGTCACTTCTCCAGGATTAATCAAAGATTACGATATCAGCAATTAAAGGTCTAAGAAAAAGACAATCAAAAGACAGTCTTTTGAATAAGGTATGAATATTATGAGCTCACAGTTATGCCATTTGGACTCACTAATGCGCCAGTCGTGTTCATAGACATGATGAACATGGCTTGCAAACCATATTTAGATAATTTTATCATCATTTTCATCAACGATATACTTTTCTATTCAAAGACTAAGGAGGATCACAAGATTCACCTTTGAATTTTACTAAAATTGTAACGACATGAGAAATTGTGTGCTATAATCTCCAAATGTAAGTTTTGGCAATTAAAGGTATAATTTCTCGATCATCAACTCAATAAAAATGGCATTCAAGTCGATCTAGCAAAGATAGATACCATTGTTGAATGGTAGAAACCCTCAACACCTAGTGAAATACAAAGTTTATTGGAATTCTATGTACTAACTGTCTTTCTCTTCAATTATCCTAGTAGATTACCAATGGAGGTTTCACTTCAAATAAATGATTTGTCTTTCTACTTTTACTAAACGATAAAGTGTAAAACGAAATAGCCATAAACTGTTGCTTGTCGTAACAACCTGTCCGCTGGGTTGGGTGAAATACACTATTAATATCAATGCAAGCAACAAACTAACACTTTAATTCCATTTTTAAAGTATTATTTTATAGAATTAATTTAAAATACATGGTTATTGTTCTTAAAGCTTCCAACGTTCTTCAAGGATGTTTATCTTAATCGGATATTAGCTTACACATCTTTATCTACGTACAAAGTATACCAAAAATTAACGTCAACTAATGTTGGTAAGTTCATTAGACGAAGTATATAAGTAGGGACTTTATCATGCATTAATACGGGTCATCTTTTGTCCAAAGGCCTTTTGCCTTCCATGAACCTTTTATAACCACCGGTAATGGACCACGTCCAACCGGTCTTCACATCGGTACGGGAATGTGTTTACTATTGGGTCCCATACCCTAGTTGTGACACCGTGCATATATCCCACATCGGTCGTGGATAGAAAAGATTCTTGGTTCATAAGTAATGTTTGATCTCTAATATCACCAACGCGTTTTGGGCGTATTGGCTGTGAATGAGAGGAGAACTCCACAGTTAAGCGTGCTCAGGTGTGAGCAATCCAGGGATGGGTGACCTCCCTGGGAAGTTTTCACCTGGGCAACCAAAAGCAAATCCGTAAGGCTCTTGTGGCCAAAGCGGACAATATTGGTGGTACGAGAGGCCGGGTGTTACAGAATGGTATCAGAGCCACTCCTGTGCCATTCGCGACGGTGGGACAAACCTCACCGGGGATGGTGAGTATGTTCTCGGGCTCATCGAGGACGATGAGTCCAAAGGGGGGGTGATTGTGACACCCTGCATATATCCCACATCGGTCGTGGATAGGAGAGATTCATGGTTCATAAGTAATGTCTGATCTCTAATATCAGCAACGCGTTTTGGGCGTATTGGCTGTGAATGAGAGGAGAACTCCATAGTTAAGCGTGCTCAGGTGGGAGCAATCCAGGGATGGGTGACCTCCCTGGGAAGTTTTCACCTGGGCAACCAAAAGCAAATCCGTGAGGCTCTCGTGGCCAAAGCAGACAATATTGGTGGTACGAGAGGCCGGGTGTTACACTAGTCATGTGGTATCCCCATTCCTCAACACATACTATTAAGTAAATAAGAATCCAGATATATCCCTACCATTGTAGCATTCTTATTTATTAGTAGTTTAACCAGATAAGTATATTGTTCTTAATAAAACAATCATGATAACTTAACTGAGTTATTTGTATTGGTCTTGGTTACGAGATATTTGGATCTTATTCCAATTATTTATCAATTTGTTCATAGATGTTTGACTAGGAATAGTATTAAGAAATAGATAATCATTATCAAGGTTAGCTTTGGATTACTAGTCATTGTTTTGGCACAAGTGATCATGCTATGCATAACCTAAGACTATGTTACCCATTGAATACCTTAATTATGACTCCTAAACCTCCTCTCCAAATCAAAAATGACTAAATCAAACCTAGAGCATAGCTGAAGTCAGTAGGGACTATAAAATGACTTAGCGGCTCAAAAGACACCTAAAATGAAGCTTAATATCAAAAGAGTTTGAAGAGAAGTGATGAATTTGGCTAGAACTCGATCTTGTTATTTATATGCTAACTCAGTCATCGTTATGGATTCTAATATTAGGTGTTATGGTCCGTAACATCAGTTCGTGTCTACTTTTTAACCATATCATCCTTATGGACTATAAGGACCAAGGTTATGGTTCTTAAACCCCTTCCCGGTCATGCTTTCATGTGTCACCACCTAGGCAACCTTATCTTCTATGTGTCACCAACTCGATCAAACCTTGGCTACGTAGTTATGGCTCGTAACGGACCAATCTATTTCATTATTTATTTTATTTTCAAATAGGGTATTACACTTGCACTAGAAGTAAAAAGTATATATGCATAAATACCTTACCTCACATCAAGGTGGCCTCTTCCCTTTTCATGGTAAAAGCCCTAGCTTTGGCTTTAGGTTTGTCATTGCCTTCTTCTTGTTTGCATCATCAAACACGGCATATCCTATCTTTAGCTTCTTTTCATCCTTGCGATAATGTCTTACTTTACCATAGTTGTAAACTTAGGGCTCCTTTAGTAGTCTTTAAAGAAGTGCTCTATCTTCCCACATCAGTAACATAAATTATTTACCAAACCTACACTCACCACCCTTTACTTTTTGTTCTTAACACTCTCTTTATCCATTTAGCTCCCCTTTCAACCAAACTGTAAGGTATTTGAAAGAGGCTGATGCACTCAAAACAGTCAAGGTGCTTCTTGGCATGCATGCACTTTGTGCATGGTAGAAGTTACTTCTGAAGTTTTACACACTGCAAAGAAATCTCTCTAAGTGTAAAATCTTCTGAAGCCAAAGACCAAATCTTCCGAAGCAAAAGATGAAGTCTTCTGAAGCTTAGAAGACAAAGTCTTCCGAAGTCTTAAAGATAGAAGACTGATTTCTTCCGAAGATAGAGAAGACATGCTTTCTCTGATCAACCTTTTCAGAAAAGCTGACTAACTTTCGGTTGCCACTCTGTAGACTCACCAACTTATACAAGTTGGTGAAAAGGTTCATGCTTTAGGAAGCTGTAGATTATGGTCTTGAGTCTGTAACTTTCTACTTTATGTACTTTTATCCTTTTTGTATTACATTAGGATGTGAGCTATGGCATGTCATAGTCACTAGTCAAAAGGCAATCTGCCTTTTGACTTTACATTGATCTTGTTGTCTAGATTAGTGTTTCCAGCTGGCCTTCAAAGTATGGCCGGCTGCAGGATGTAGTATAAAGTATCTCAGGTCCTTGTATTTTATTTGGTATGC
Source organism: Flaveria robusta (assembly GCA_025506415.1). NCBI lineage: Eukaryota > Viridiplantae > Streptophyta > Magnoliopsida > Asterales > Asteraceae > Flaveria > Flaveria robusta. The sequence goes on along the minus strand of CM046472.1, from coordinate 8,318,873 downwards.
TTTGTAATACTTGTAAAAGAACTTGAGAGCAATATACTTTATCCTTGTTTCCTATCCCAGGTAGAGCCAAAGAAAGTTAAAGAATTTCAAGAATTTCAAGGTCTACCAACTTGATACCAAGTGTGATTTCTTATATGGGGTGATTGATGAAGAGGTGTATGTCAAACAACCACCTGGTTTTGTAAATCCAGATCATCCTGATTATGTCTGCAAGCTTGATAAAGCTCTCTATGGGCTGCACCAAGCTCCAAGAAAGTGGTATGAGACTCTATCTCAGTACCTATGTCAACATGGTTACATAATGGGTACTATAGATGGAACTCTATTCATTAAGGGAACAAGAAATGATTTAATGCTGGTTTAAGTTTATGTTGATGACATTGTCTTTGGGTCAACTAATCCAAAGCTCTGCAATGACTTTGAGAAGCTGATGAAAAATAGATTTGAAATGAGTGCCATGGGAGAACTCAATTTCTTTCTAGGAATTTAAGTGAAGCAGGTTGATAATGGCATCTTCATAAGTCAGTCAAGTATGTTCAGGACATACTAACAAGATTCAGCAAGACTGACTGTAAGGTTGCAAAGACACCCATAGCAAGAAACCACTCCCTTAGACCTGACCTTAAAGGGGAGTGTGTGGATGAGCATCTCTATAGGGCTATGATTGGGTCTTTTATGTACCTCACTACCAATAGGCCTGATATCATGTTTACCACATGTATTTGTGCTAGATATTAAGCCAACCCCAAGATGTCACACCTGGTTGCTGTCAAGAGAATTTTAAGATATCTCAAAGGTGCTCTATCACTAGGCCTTTGGTATCCAAAGAATTCTGACTTCAATCTGTATACATATACAAATAATGACTATAGTGGCTGCAATATGATTGCAAAGTCTACATCAGAGGGATGTCAATTTCTTGGTGGAAGGATAGTCTCATGGCAATGCAAGAAACAATCCTGTGTATCTACATCAACTGCGAAAGCTGAATACATTGCTGCTGCTAGCTGCTGTGCTCAAGTGCTTTAGATTCAAAATCAGATGCTAGACTATGGATTCAACTTCAAAGAGACTCCCATCCACATAGACAACAATAGTGCTATCTCTATTACAGAGAATCCTGTTCAGCACTCAAGGACCAAGCATATCAACATCAGGTATCATTTAATTAGAGATAATTTTGAAAAAAGGTTAATCAAACTAGTCAAAGTTCACACAAATGAACAATATGCTGATTTGTTCACCAAAGCTTTTGATGAACAGAGATTTAAGTATCTCGTATCAGCTATTCGGATGATTAACATTGAGTAGTTTTTTCTTAAAACTTAAGTTTAATATTATTTCTAAAATCTGTGTGTCCTTAGTTGTCTATTTTATCACCTTCATAAGCCCCTAACAATCTTAGAAGAAGAGTCTTTTAGAAAATATTCCTTAGATTTTTTAAAATTTTGAACATAATTCCTTTCGGCAGAAACTAAGTTACTTTCGGAAGCAAATTATGTCTTTAATATCAAATAACTGCTTATGACAATTTGCCTGCAGAAGAAATTCTCTTAATATCTTCCGAAGCCAAATTTTTCATAAGTACTTACATGCTATTTAAGAATAATTTTCTTTCGAAAGTACTTATCTCTATAAAGTGAGAAATACTCTAAGTATTTTTCTTCTGAGCAAAATTTTCAAAACTCTTAGAAATATCTTCCGAAGCCAAATTACCTTCGGAAGATTTTCGACTTCCAAAAAAACTATTTTTGGGCACTTTTTTAGAGGTGGGACCGAGATCCGGATTTCAAAGTTTATCCTTTCGCATTAACTTTGTCTCAAATCCATTTCATATATATATTCAACGGTTTCTCCCTCTTTCACTTTTCACTCTTCATCTGCAACATCTTGATAACCTAAATTCACCCACAAACTGCCTTTGTTCTTATCTTCCTTCACGATGAAGTTCTCTAAAATGGCCAACCAAAATCGCAGAAACCAGCCCAATTTCTCCATGCAACTTCACAGGCAACACAATCAGGTTGCTCTGTTGAACTCTGAGAAAGATCCTGGCTTCTCATAGGTTTGCCATTTTCTTTCTTTGACAAACTACTTCACCTCCCTCACCATTGATCCTACTCTCTATGAGGATCATCTTCTGGACTTCTGGCGGATCTGTCAAGAGGTCACCATGGAATATGGATGGGGAGAAGGCACTGTCTGCCACAGTGCAGGGGAGGACAATCTTCATCACTCCGGCCATCATCAACACTCATCTTTAGCTGGATGATGCAGAAGGTGATTTGTCCTTCCCCAAATCTGCAGTTGACCAATCTTTTGAGCAGATGGGTTATGAGGGAGACTTCTCAATCAGAACCTTCAGGAAAGGGAAGGTCTCTTTCCAGTGGAAGTACCTCCTCCGTGTCATCATACACAGCTTGTCAAACAAGCATGGAGGATGGGATCAGATTCCTGAGGATCTTTCCTTCATAGTCCATGGACTGGTTCAGGGGGTCAAGTTCAGGTATTCACACTTTGTCTACCTTAATCTGCTTTCTAACTTGGACTCCCTAGAATACTACATGTTCCCTAGATATGTCCAGCACATTCGTAACTGTGAACTGGGCTCACAGTTGAGGGGAACAGGTAGAATTCTAAAATTGGGACAGATGAAGCCTGACATCTTTAAAATCATAAGAAAACCAACTGTGGGATTCTCTGGGTTAGAAACAGCCCTTGTCCCCAAAATGTTAGAGCTCATTGCTCAAGTTGACAACCTAGCAGCACCAGCTAGTGTTGAACCCACACCTACTGTCTCCCAACCACCATCTCAACCTACAATAACCATCACCTACTCAAGAAAACACAAACAAACCCCTGCTCAAGCTATTCAGTCTGAGCAGGCCCCTATATCATCACCCATGCAAGAGGAAGTGGACACTAGAGCTCCCACTTCCCTTGAGGAGCAAACCACTCCCATCTCTCATATTATCAGTGCTGAGGTTCCTCATGCTCAGCCTGATGAGCTCATCACCCCAACTGCCTTAAGCCTTCACTCAAAGTCTCAAAACACTAGTGAACAACCTTCAGGGGATAGTTACCATCCCCAGCCTCTTGATCTCAACCAACCAATCCCTAACCTTGAATTCTTCAGGGGATAGTTACCATCCCCAGCCTCTTGATCTCAACCAACCAATCCCTAACCTTGAATTCTATGATGATGAAGATATGGGATTCAGTGAGTACCATGAGTCTGTTTTCTCCACCCTTGCTCAAGGAGAGATGAGTGCTCCTGCCACTCCCATGTCTAGCCCACATCATCCACTACATACTAAGGTGGATCTCCCTGAACAAGTTCAGGAGGTCCATATGGAGAAGGCTCTCAATATTTCTAGTGATTGCATCATTCAGACCTCAACCATCACAACTCAGCCCATTGGCACTTCACCTAAAGTTGTCAATGAGCAGAGAAAATCCAGCAACCAAGAATACTATGCTGGTGATGAGAAAGAGGATATCAGTCCAATTCTCCCATCCCCCCATGATTCTTCATCTGAAGATGAGGGAAGTCTGAAACTAAAGGTGCACAAACTTGAAAAACTATGCACCTATTTAGTCTCCAAGGCCAATCACTTGGAATCTCAAGTGAGTACCTTACAAAAGAGGGTCAATGACCAGCAACTTGACATCACCGATCTCAAGGGCAAGCTAGCTGAGAGACAATCAAGACAAACTCAACCAGGTCCACAAAAACCTATGAAAGTAGTGGACTTGACCTCCAGCTCACCTATGCAAGTGGGTGATGCTATCAAAAAGGGGAAAAAGTCTCTACAACCACAGAACCTGGGAGTTTTGTCATGAGTATGGACAATGAGGACTCACCACCCTCACATGCAGTTGTCTAGACTCAATAACTTCCTCAGGCTCACACTGATGTGGAGGCCATAATTCAATAGCTGTTTGAGGAAGGAATTCCAATGACCATGTCTGCCCCATCCTACCTAGCTGAAAATTTAATAATGGGATGGTGGTATGACAGCTCAAGAATGGCATTGGTGCCATCAAGATCTCAGGGGCAGCAGGAGCATTTCAACTTTCAGACCCTGAGTTTCCATAATGGTATGAACTTAGTTAACCTGCCCTTTATCAATCCAAGCCAAAACAGACAGGCTGGCAGGTTAGCTGAGGTAATTCAAGAGTGGGTGCTGAAGAAATTCAGACAAAGAGCTTAACTATATAGATAGAGGCTAGCAGGGAAAACTGTTGGTCAACTGGATACTGAGACAGACCCTAAGATTAGCTTCGAAGAGGAAACCTCAGTTGAAGGCCCGGTAGTAGAACCTGTGAACCTTGAGACAGGCTCACTCTCAGCACCTAATACCCTCAGTGACACACCTGCTGGTGAAGGTGTATCACAACCTCTCTCTGGCTAGAGCTCAAGCTCATCACAACCATCAGAAGGCCAAAGCTCTCTCCACCCTGAGTCATATAGGCCAACAATTGAGAAAGGGAAAAGGAAAATGACTCCTGAGGAGATTGAGGAGGAGAAGAGAGAGAGGAAGAGGAAGGACACATGAGAGAAATCTGGAGAAGTCCCAAGCTTCATGCAAGCTACAATCAGGGCTGCTCATAAGCCTGATACTCAGAATGATAAGTTAAAAGTAGCCAGATTAAACTATCTAGGACTTAGAAATTATAATATATATGAAATTATCTCTCTCCTTTTGGTAGAATTGAATGAACTGGCAGACAAAGAGCTGTATAAAGAGAGGAAGGAGGCTGAGGCTGCAGAACTGCTCCTCAAAATCAAAGAAGAAAGAAGAAGAAAGAAACAACAGAAAGCCCGTGTCCTCTCTCCAGTTCAAGAAAGTCCTGAGAAGGAGTCTATGGCAGTTGAAGAGAAACAAACTCAGATAGGCAAAGAACAAGAAAGACAGAAGATGATAGCCTATCTGAGTGCCATAGGTCTCTATCAGGCAGTAGCTCTCAACCCTCTCTCATATGAATATATTGAGTTTGAATACCTCAAACAGCTTGATGAAGAGGCTCAAACTCAAAGAAAAGCGGTTAAGAGAAAGATGAGAGAAGAGGCTGCTAAAACAAGAGCCACCATCAGAGAACAAGAAAAAAAGGTTGCTGACAGACTAAAGATGGTAAGCTTCTTGAAGCTGTATAGTTTATCTGGAAGGAGACTTGGTCCTATGTCTCTATCCACAATGGATGAGCATATCAGGAGGATCAAGTAGAAGATTAAAGAAGGTCAGCTTGTTGACTTGCATTTTCCACCAAGTCCAGCTACACCTGAAGTTAAGGTGAAGGTTGAAGAGACAACACAACCTGAATCTGAAGCTTCACCCAAGCCAACTTCATCTTCTGACCCACAGCAGGGTTCTGAATCCTTTTCTTCTAAACCAATGGGGGAAAAGGACCCAACTAAGGATAATACAGAAAGCCCAACTGGTGCTGCAGGCCACACTCCTCAATTGAAGTATAGAGTGAGGAAAAGGATGGCCATCAGAAGGGACAAAAGGAAGAAAAAGAAGTCCAAGGCATCCTCCTCAACATCTCAGGATTAGTAATAACATCCTGAGAAAGTGCACTAAGAGGCTGCTCAATCAACTCCATTTAAAGTAGAGCCTCTTGCATTTGGAAGACCAACTATGTCCTGAATCTACACTGCTGATCAAGACATGAGGACTGCAAACTGCTAAGCATCCTCTCTGTTTTGGTAGCATCAGCCTAGGGGGAGTTTGTAAGGTACTTGAAAGAGGCTGATGCACTCAAAACAGTCAAGGTGCTTCCTGCATGCATGCACTATGTGCATGGTAGAAGTTACTTCGAAAGTTTTACACACTGCAAAGAAATCTCTCTAAGTGTAAAATCTTCTGAAGCCAAAGACCAAATCTTCCGAAGCCAAAGATGAAGTCTTCCGAAGCTTAGAAGACAAAGTCTTCCAAAGCCTAAAAGATAGAAGACTGATTTCTTCTGAAGACAGAGAAGACATGCTTTCTCTTATCAACCTTTTCAGAAAAACTGACCAACTTTCCTCTGCCACTCTGCAGACTTACCAACTTATACAAGTTGGTGAAAAGGTCCATGCTTTAGGAAGTTGTAGATTATGGTCTTGAGTTTGTAACTTTCTACTTTATGTATTTCTATGCTTTTTGTATTACATTAAGATGTGAGCTATGGCATGTCATAGTCACAAATCAAAAGGCAATCTGCCTTTTGACTTTACATTGATCTTGTTGTAGAGATTAGTGTTTCCAGCTCGCCTTCAAAGTATGGCCGGCTGTAGGATGTAGTATAAAGTATCTCAGGTCCTTGTATTTTATTTGGTATGCTTTGTAACACTTGTAAAAAAACTTGAGAGAAATATACTTTATCCGTGAAAACCATTCTGTGTGTTGTTCTTGGTTCTGTCTCATCTTTACTTGCTTGTGTTTCTTAGTATCACCAAAAGGTTCCAGTTTTCTATTTGATCTGTTAAGTGTTCTAAGTTTCTTCTTATTGTGAAATTGATTGCATTGAACACCTTCACCAGTCCTGCACAAACCACTTCCTTTTGGGTCCATCACCATTCGATTCTTCTTCAACCAAATCATCATAAACGACTCCACTTAGTTCCACAAATGACTAACTTCTTCACCACTAGCTTTTATAAGGATACGAACCTTAGTTGCTAGCCCTTAGGTGTAGCACTTCATCCTTTTTCCTCAGTGTTGATGAGATCATGAACCAATGTCACCATCTCATTAAACCAAGATGTCTAGTGCTTGTGCCTTAGAGAACTTGCCTTGAAAGCTAAAAATTTTCTCAACCTTGTCAATCTCGTTCTAAGAAATGAACTTCTTAGTCTTCATTTTTTCAAGTTTTTTTTTTACAAATTCCTAAATTCTCAGGAGTTCTTGGTGTACTAATCATGCTCTACTAATGAATTGCTTCATGAAAAAGGAATTGCTGCAAATTTCATAGCATGACTAGCCTTGTATTCACCAAACCTAATTAGCTTGCTCAGATGAAGCTTATAAAAGAAATTAATTCAAGCATATGTTATTGTTTATTTTCAGCCAGATTTACCTAAAATATGTAATAGCACTAGAGTACTGTGACATGCACCAATATTGTTGTTTATAATTTTGTATTTGATGATAAAATTAAGAACATGATAAATAGTTTTACATAAACAATTATAAAATTATTAATATGGTCAATATGGGACAAAAATTATAATGAATATATTAGGGTTTAGCTCGTGAGAGGTAACGTGACAGAGAAAGGTTAAAAATGGAAATAATGAAGTCTTTGTACTTTCCTTGAGTGTCCTCATAATTGGTGGTCCTCGTAGGGTACCACCTTTACCAGACATTTTTTCATAAATATGACATTCTTGTCCCTACTTCCTCTCTCACACACAAAACACATTTCAACTATGTGTTCTTGTTGAAATCATTAAACAAATAAAATGGTCGCCCCCATGCCCCTCTTTTCTTAAAGCAAACACAAGCATGCCTTAAAACAATAAAACATGCTTCTATATAAATATAAAACTAATAACTATAATTCCACACACTATAAATAATAATATTGATATTCTTGAATTTTTTAGATATATATATATATATATATATATATATATATATATATATATATATATATAATTTTAATTTGAAACGAGTGCACTACAACGGCCTTCATATGTAGTTTTTTTGACTTTTTTATATAAAGGGGGAGATTTTAATTTTATGATTTCATAGTAATTTCTTAAACAATTTTAAAATACAAAATTAAAATGAAAATATAAAAGATACGAAACCTCACCTTTCGTTAGTCCCATCATCAAGTTCCCAGTGGCAGACCAACAAGAAGGTATGGATATGAACTTCCATGCACTTAAATTTTTTATACTGTTTTTAATTGTCAAATAAAAAATAATTATTATAACAATTAATATATTAAAATCTCACGTGAGCAGAATTTCTTTATTATATTTTAGTTAAAATTTACTTGTGCTCGTATTCTTATAAATTATATAAAATAGAAAAAAAATGATATATATGATTGAAGGAGATAATTAAACAAAAAAGAACTTTATCAATAAAATGTGAAATGAGAAGAGTTAGGAAATAAATAAAATATATAACTACTTAAATAATAAGATATTTATGTCCCTTTGTCCAAACTTCTACATTACACCCAAATAAATTAATATAAAAGAAAAATTCAATCTTTTTTCCAAAAAGATCTTATGTAAAACCATCATATCCTCCTCCACATTATATCGTCTTCTTTTTGTATCTTTTAACATCTATATCACAAATTAAATCAACAAAGATTCACATCACAAAATTTAAAGCTTGGAGCGTATGTACATAAATTCATATTAGCTTCTCTCTCTACTTTCTCTCTCTTATTCATGAGGGAGCTGCAGGCTGGTGGTGAGAGTTACTAGCTGCAGGCACTACTAATGATCTTGATACGTTAGAGTTGTGTTCCACTGGCTTAATATTGGTGGTTGTGGTGGCGGAGGACGGCGGAGGGATCGCAGCGGAGGTGGTGGCGACACGCTCACACGACGGGCACATTGTGAGGGTTGTGGCCGGATGTTGCATGTAAAATGGACTTGAAGTAGTCTTTAATGCTCTTAGTTCTTGAAGCTCTTTGTGTAGCCTTCTGTTTTCATCTGTTAGAGTTTCACAACACCTCTTCAAGTACTCAAAGTCCACCTCAGTTTGCTTCAGTTTTGTCCTGCATTATGTTTACAACCATCATTTAAACTATAAGCCTTATGTATATTTAGTGCATATATATCTAGATTTGAGTACATATTATGAGACTTGTTTCAAGCCATTCACAATTTAATATAAATTGGCATGAATACATTGATTTGTTCTAAATTAAAACACATGATATTGATAGTATAAATGCACATATGCTACTTTTGTACTTTTGTAGAAAATTAAAGAGTGGAGAAATAACTGAAGAAAAAATATATTTTTATCCATCATAACATTTTCATTGAAATGTTATATAGAGATTCTTATATATATATATATATATATAGTTGTGGACTTCTGGTGGTTTTCAAGTATTTATATATATTTAAATATATGTGTATAATACCTTGCTCTTCTGTTCTGAAACCAGACTTCTACTTGTCGAGGCCTAAGATTAAGCTGTTCTGCAAGTGCAAGCTTCTGTTTCTGCTCCAACAAGAAGAATAAGAAAAATATATCAGTTTTTGAATGATAGATTCTACACATACTTAAATCTTTAATTATTCGTCAAAACATTAATTAAAGTAACTTTTGCTAAAGACAAATTCGGTATTTTTATAAAAGATGTGAACACAAAACTTTTACAAAGATGAGTAAAATCTTTATAGATATCGCCATAATAAGCTTTCAATGAGTGGGTCAGTGGGCAATCACAAGTCTTTCTTGACTTTTCCATATTTAAAATAAATTTAAAAGAATAAAAAGGGCTTACTTTTATATCATATTTTTGGTGAAAAAAATATTTATTAAATACATTCAGCTATGTGCCAAAAGAAATCCTAACATTAATATGCGCGCATGGGTTTGTGGCAAAAATATAACACAAATTATTTGTTCATAAGAAATATTTTTTTCATCACACCAAATTACTTAATTTTCATGTTACGAAAAGGCCTAAATTGCTTGAAATCAAAAGGCTTTATCTACGAAAAGGCCTAAATTGCTTGAAATCAAAAGGCTTTATCATTTTATAGAAGAAATGGTATGTGTATACATATTGCATGTAACAATTAGAATTTTTTTAAAACTATTGGAACAAATTGTTTACATAATCGACATTTTGGCAGTATGAGACTTAAAATTTCTTATAAACCGAGATTTTTTGTAATTTTGTCTAAATATATTTACCAAAAACGTTGATGTTATATACACACAAACAAACACATGAAGAAGATTAATGATGTTTACTCACTGGATTAAGGGTACTATGTTCCTTAAAGCTTTCTTCTAAATAAGCAGATTGTTCCTTTGAAAGTCTCAATTTCTTTCTAGACATCCCATGGTCATCTTCATCACTTGCCCTAGAAGAACCTCTTTCCACCAAAACGGCATCGTTTCCTATCTCAAAACCCCTTTTATTATTCTCACCTCCACTTCTACCGTTACTCATAAACTCCAACCGGAATGATGACGTGGCTTCCTCCGTCGCCGGCAACCGCCTCGCCGCCGGCGCATTTCCCGATGAACCACCCTCTGAACTCCCTACACAAGACATATCCCACAACACCCATATTATATTTCTCTCTTTGGACCCTATATATTATATTTATATTGAAAACACACACATATGGTGCTCTTGTGCGTGTATATATATATATACATATATATACATGTAGAGAGAGAGAGAGAGTTAGAGAGAGAGAGAGAGAGAGAGAGAGAGAGTTAGAGAGAGAGAGAGAGAGAGAGAGAACCGTTGTCAGAAGACCATGGGAAAGAAGTATGACGAAGAACCGGTCCAGAAGGTAGTAGATCAAGTTGAACCGGTGGATTCATTGAGGAGATTCTTTGACTATTAATATTAATATCATCTTTGATCAGACCGTTTTCTTTCAAAGTCTGTTCATCATCTTCTTCTTCACCATCATCATCATCACCATCATCATCTGATTCACCACCATCTTCATGATCATCTTTAGCATGTCGTTTCTCCGTTTGTTGATGGTTGTTTCCATCTAATGGGTTCATCCCTAAGGCCATGCAGAACCCTAGACTTGTATTTGCTTCTACGGTGGTTGTGGTGGTGGTAGCGCCGGCGCCGGCGGTGGTGGTAGTGGTTGCATCACCTAAGCTCAAACCCAAATCCATATCTCATCTGTAAACATACAAATGAAATATAATAGATATAGAGAATAGAGAGAAAATATATATGAAAAGAGAAGTTAAACTAAGGATTTTGAAATGGAAGCACTAGAAAGAGTCTTTAATGGAGACTTTAAAACACGCTTGTTTAGATTATTAATATTTTTAGTGTTGTGATATATAATAAATTAAAAAAATTGGTATTTAAATAGGCTTTTTGAATTTCTTTGTATAATATATATTGTTTTATAATAATATTTAGGAGGACGAATTGGGATAAGTCCACGGCAATATTTAATAAAAAGAAATGTTAGTTGTAGGGGCAGGGGTGGGCCTAATCGTTCGTCTTGTTGGAACTAGTGAATATTTAAACCCATAAATACTTTGTGCCTTGTAAAGAGACGTATTTATCCTATTATGTCCCCAATTTAAAATTCAAATTTACTGTTTATTTACGTACGAAGTACTCACTACCTGCGTGTTAGAGCCTGATCGACTGTTAAACGTCGCATTTGCGACCTTTGTTACCTGTGTTGTGGTGACGTAAACACGCTTAAGTAAATAACAAGTTTTTGACTAATCTAAATTACATGGATAATATTAAAGCAATATTACACATCTCACATTACGGTATAATAATTTTAAAAAAATAATTTAATGAAATACTTATGCGTTACAACGGAGTCATACGACAGTAACGTGTTTAATCCGATGTTGCGGTGCATACGCAAATTTTATTACTTCATAGTGTTGATGTTAAAGTCGAGAAAGAAAGTTTTTAACAGTAATAGTATTCAGAAAAAACAAAAACCAAAAGTAAAAAAGTTGTGGATCAATGGTACTTTGGCAAGTGGCAAGTTCAGTGGATACGCCACCGACCTTGATAAATGAGTAATAGTATAATTTTAGAAAACTTTTTACCTATATATGAAAGGGTAGGTAGAATATAATGCTACTAGCGTCGTCTCGGTTTCACAATTTTTACCCGGGTGACATGTTTGCGTGACATTAGCTTTTCTTATTAACACTAGTTTTTCCTAAATTTTTTCTTGTTTTACAGGTTATTATCCTAGTTTTACTCAATTATTTTCTTTCTTTTTAAAATTTTAATTCATTTTCTAAATTTTTAATTATATTTCATTAATAAAAAATAAATTAAACAAATACATAGATAATAATAATAATAATAATATAATAATAATAATAATAATATAATAATAATATAATAATAATAATAATAATAATAATAATAATAATATAATAATATATATAATATAATAATAATAATAATATAACAATTACAATATAATAATAATAATAAATAAGTACACTTATGTATTTCATGTTCTATAAACCCCTATCCTTCGATTGAAGAAAAGAAGCCACAGAAGCCCAAGACTAGTTAAACCGGATGGAGTGAGAAATTGATGTTTGTGACCTTAATGATCATAATAAAGTATGGTTTATCATAAATATGTTTAAAGTTGAAGCCTTTTACTAGTGGAATATAGTGGTCTGAACTAAGGGCAAAGAAAAAGCCAAAGAGAGTAACTAGGAGAAATTTGTTCATATGATTCCAGTCATATTTTGTCTTTCCAAATAAAACTAAACAACTAGAAGTGGAGTTATTCTAGTTAAGACTGGAAAACATAACCTATCGAGAGAATGTTACTCGTTTTAATGAAATATCTTGAGTAGTTTCTCATATAGCCACAACTGAAGAACTACTGATAAATAGCTTCATCTAGGGTTTACCCTTTAAAATAAGGATGTTTATCAAATTCAAATTCCCTAAAACTTTTTCAGAAACAATTGAAGTTGGTGCCATCATGGCTACCGAGATGTTACAGCTAAGCCGAAAAAAAAACAAAACACCTCTTGTATGAATGTTGGGAGAGGAAAAGGTGTTATGAGTATGGTGACGCAAACCACATGAGCCAAAACTGCCTAAAGCTTTAAAAGGAAAATAACCAACAAATAACGAAGCCTAAGATAGATCAGACACACAAAAGAAAGTTTCAAAACAAGTCCTTAAGAAAATTGAAACTATTGAATCCTAAATTAGCTAATGAGATTAGACCAGCCTAAAAGACCTACCAATTTTGATGACTGTATAACCTACCTTAATGAAGTTGATATGCATATTGTAAATACTTTTATTACTATTAATAATAATAATAATATAATAATAATAATAATAATAATAATAATAATAATAATAATCACAATAATAATAATAATAATAATAATAATAATAATAATAATATAATAATATTATTATTATTATTATTATTCTTATTATTATTATTATTATTATTATTATTATTATTATTATTATTTCTTATTATTATTTATTATGATACATTTATTTTAAGTATTACCTTATTATAATACTTAAATTAATATTAAAATATATACATTTATTATTTATATTTTTACAACTTAATACTATTTTAAATATTATTTTATTTAGACACTTAAATATATAATCATTAAATATTTACACAGTTTTAATAATAATATCCTAATGTATCAACATTTGAAATAGGTTGAAAAAGAGATTCGATAACATTCTTCGCATCACTATATATAACAAATATAAAAAAATTTGACTAGTGAAGGTGTAGATTATTTTTAATGTTACCATTATAATTTTTTTCTTCAAACTAATAAAAAACCTAGTTTATTTTTTTATAATTTTACATTTAAATGTATAAGAACTTTTTGAAACTAACCATAGTATTTTCTCTCTCTTTGTTTTTTTTTCAAATTGAAACATACTCATTTTGTGTTTTTTAAAATTTTATAATTAAGCATTCGAATTATATCAAATTTACATTTAATCAAATGAACTTTTTTTAAAATTTATACTTAAATATTCGAGTTATGTCAAATTTACATTTTATCACCTGAATATTTTTTTAGTTTTATACTTAATCATTCGAGTAATGTCAATTTTATTTCAACCAATTTACAATAGAGCTTATTAATTATAGTAAAGTCACCATTTACGTATTCGATGTTTTTCTTCTCTAATTTGAGATATTTATTTTTATATTATTTATTTTTGTTATATTTTTTATCAGAGTTTCACATGTAATATTTTTTCGGGTGGTTTCACACGTTATAGCTTTTAACTTTTATAACCACCGCTACATTATGCAGGTCATACCCACTAGTTTTATATTAAGACTTTAGTATGATTAACGGGGATCTCATGTTAATAATGACTTGAATGAATATAATTTTCCGAGTAAAATGTTATTTTAGTCCCTAATGTTATGTTAAAGTTGCCATTATAATCCAAAAATTATTTTTTTGCCATTTCACTAACTATTGTTTACCAAATATTGCCATTTGCATCCACTTCACTATCACCGTTAAAACTCCGTTAAATATGAGGGTATTTTAGTCTTTTTGAATACTCTAATTATCCTATTAAAACAAATTAATCAATTAATATTCAACTAAAACTAAAAAACACATGAAACGACTAATGAAACCAGACACTTCGATTTAAAAGCTTCGATTAACTCTAACCCATTTTGTTCGATTGAGGTCTACCGTGAGATTTCAATCAATCTTCACGTTTTGTTCGAACGTGTATCGTTATTTGATTGAGGTCTATTGTGGGATTGAGGTTTGTTGTTGACATGCTTTATTTGATTGAGGTCTTTGATTGAAATCTTACAGCAGATCTTAATCGAACAAAACGTGTTAGAATTAATCGAAGCGAACGTTCTCATGAGTCATTTCATGTGTTTTTTTTATTTTAATTGAATATTAATTGATTAATTTGTTTTAATATATAGGATAATTAGGGTGTTCAAAAAGACTAAAATACCCTCATATTTAACAAAGTTTTAACGAAGTTTTAATGGTGTTAGTGAAGTTGATGAAAATGGCAACATTTGATAAACTACAATGACTGAAATGACAAAAAAGTAGTTTTTGGATTGAAATGATAAATTTAACAAAACGTCAATGACGAAAATGATATTTTACTCTATTTTTCTACTATAGTTTCAACTAAAACTTAATGAGTGTTTAATTTGGTCAAATTTACATATACTTGTCATAGATGATCAGTTAGCTAAGTGAGATAATGATTGATATAAACCATAACATGGCCGACGAATTATTAGATTAAAGTTGGCCTAAATGACATAATTGATCCTAAAGTTATGTGGGGATTGTTTGATAGAAATACCATAAAATTGTGAATGAGGGTTTACCTTAGATGTCTAATAAGAATAGAATAACAGAGAATAGAAAAAATACCAGCAATATCTTATCTTTTTAAATTCATCCATCGATCTCTTGACATCATAACAGGTATGAGTCAATCGAACACGCTAGATCATCCTTATCAAATATCTCGATTCCCACAAGTAAGTTTTAATTGTTTTATGTTAGTTTATATTAGTAATTGAATCAACATGATTAAAGCTTCATATAATTGTTCATGTTTCAATATATAATCAATCTAACTTTTTTTTTTCTCTTTCTCATTACACATTTATAGGTGTGTAAACGAGTTAATGAAACTCGTGAGCTGCTTGGGATCGGTTCAATAAAAGCTTGAAATGGACAAAGCTTAAACGAGCCCAAGCCCGAATTGAGCTCAGCTTGGCTCTTTTACGCCGTTACACATGTAAGACAATCAATCAACGAATCAACTATTATAGATGTATAGAGATATGTATGTCAATTAAGTATAAGTTAATTAGAATGTAGTGTGATATTATGCAAAAAGAGGAAATCTGAAACTTAAGTTGATGAGAATTTGTTTAAAGCAAATTGAACTTTGACGTGATTTAATTTTGATGAATTACTTGACAGCTGTGAAGCTTGCTGAGTTGCTATGAAAGTGTGAAGTTTGGAATTTAGCTTGAAACTTGCTGCTGAATGTACCATTTTATGCTTGAAACTTGCTGTTGAATTTGGCTTGGAACTTGCTGTTCAATATTGATTTGAGAGTGTGAAAATGTTGCCACGTTTGAATGCGCCACTTTATGCCACCTTATTATTATTTGTTTAATCATTTGACCCGTTTGCAATTTATTTTTGATGTTATTGTTTGAATTTTGGTAATTGACGATTTAAGGTATATAGTTATTTAGTATGATTTGCCTTTTCTTTGTTAGAAATTTGAGTTTTTATTAATACTGGTGGCCGGTGTATGGTGATGATGTGTTAGACGATAACGATAACAATAACGACAACGACAACGACAACGATAACGAAAACGAAAACGATAACATTAACGATAGCGATAACACGATAACGATATTAACAACAACCATAATAATAATAATAATAATAATATAATAAATAATAATAATAATAATAATATATAATAATAATAATAATAATAATACTAATAATACTAATAATAATAATAATAATAATAATAATAATAATAATAATATAATAATAATAAAATAATAACAATAATAATAATAATATAATATAATAATAATAATAATAGTAATAATAATAGTAATAATAATAATAGTAGTAGTAATAATAGTA